>LR778259.1:63958800-63988726 GCA_902810595.1 Coregonus sp. 'balchen'
AAAAAGATTTATTTTAGTGTAAATTTTTATTATTCACCATCATGTTGGTCTGGGGTTGTTTCCTATATAAAATATGATTAAACTCTGAGATGTTATTTTAGTGTAATATTTTGATCTGATATCACCATCACTGTTGGTCTGGGATTGTTTCCTAATGCCTATATATTTAGATTATTAGTTTTATTACAGTGGTGAGTAAAACGCTGACTAATCTCTGAACTCTGGTTGAGATGACTAAGGCCAGGCACCACAGGCTAAAATGATATTGTTGCATTTACTTATCAATTTTGATTAATTTAAAATGAGTTTTTTTTCAAAAAGTACAAATGTCAAAAAGTTGATGAACATATATTTTTGTTAGTTTTATCATACTGCCTTCATCAAAATGTCATTAATTGAAACCACTTTTAAACTGACATGCATCCATATATTTCAAAGCTCACTACGTTAAATCACACGTCATTTAGAAGATAGACAATGTTACAAAATGCACGCACTACTGTGATAAGAGCGTCTGATAAATGACTTAAATGTAAATATGTAGTAACTTACTTTGAAGAGATGATGATTTGGTCTGAATTGTTGTTTGGCGTTTGATAGTCTAAATTCAGTGTCCTTGTCTTTAAAGCTGCAATATGTCACTTTTTGGACGACCCGACAAAATTCACATAGAAATGTAAGTTATAGATCTGTCATTCTCATTGAAAGCATATTTAAGAAGCGGTAGATCAGTTCTATGTGTCGTATTTCTATTCGTGTCCACATTCAACTAGCCCTATTAACGTGATCCGTTATTAGCTAGCTAGCCAATCTGACGCGGTCCATCGATCAATGTAGCCTATCATGTCTGTCAGCAGCAGTAGTGATTAAACAATGTTGAAAAGGTAGTGTATAACGTTAGCTAACTTCGCTAGGTAGGCCTACGCTGGTATGTTGTTAATAATAATAACGTTAGCTAACTTCGCTAGGTAGGCCTACGCTGGTATGTTGTTTAATAATAATAACGTTAGCTAACTTCGCTAGGTAGGCCTACGCTGGTATGTTGTTAATAATAATAACGTTAGCTAACTTCGCTAGGTAGGCCTACGCTGGTATGTTGTTAATAATAATAACGTTAGCTAACTTCGCTAGGTAGGCCTACGCTGGTATGTTGTTAATAATAATAACGTTAGCTAACTTCGCTAGGTAGGCCTACGCTGGTATGTTGTTAATAATAATAACGTTAGCTAACTTCGCTAGGTAGGCCTACGCTGGTATGTTGTTAATAATAATAACGTTAGCTAACTTCGCTAGGTAGGCCTATGCTGGTATGTTGTTAATAATAATAACGTTAGCTAACTTCGCTAGGTAGGCCTACGCTGGTATGTTTTTAATAGTAATAACGTTAGCTAACTTCGCTAGTTAGGCCTACGCTGGTATGTTTTTAATAGTAATAACGTTAGCTAACTTCGCTAGGTAGGCCTACGCTGGTATGTTGTTAATAATAATAACGTTAGCTAACTTCGCTAGGTAGGCCTACGCTGATAGTTTGTTAATAATAATAACGTTAGCTAACTTCGCTAGGTAGGCCTACGCTGGTAGGTTGTTAATAATAATAACGTTAGCTAACTTCGCTAGGTAGGCCTACGCTGGTATGTTGTTAATAATAATAACGTTAGCTAACTTCGCTAGGTAGGCCTACGCTGGTATGTTGTTAATAATAATAACGTTAGCTAACTTCGCTAAGTAGGCCTACGCTGGTATGTTGTTAATATAATAACGTTAGCTAACTTCGCTAGGTAGGCCTACGCTGGTAATGTTTTTTAATATTAATAATGTTAGCTAACTTCGCTAGGTAGGCCTACGCTGGTTGGAGAAAAAAGTACATTAGGTCTACTTATCGCTATGTTTAGCCCAATTGTACAAAGTTTCTACAGGTAACTTGCGAAGCAAACATGATCAGATAACAGTAAACCCAGCAAATGCGCCCTTCTGCTGCTTGACGGGCAGAGCCCACAAAGGACGGGGAAATTACCCAGCAGGCAAATTGAACGTTCTGGACGTTATTGTGACGTATTATTCATATCGACCTATTAGGGCCAACAAAAAAAACGGGTTCTGAAAAATGTCCAATCTGGTTGGCTCAAATTTGGTTCTAAGCCTTTGACAATACCTTTTTATCCGCACTGTCTGAAGTAGCCTAATCACTCACTGAAGTAGTACGTGACGTCAAAATATCAATACGCCAACTACAAGCCTTGACCAAAACCCAAAAACTTGCCGGACTTCTTCTCTCGCCTCAGATCCGTAACTAGTAGTAACCACAAAGTTCAATGTAGGTTATCTTAAAAAGTAAAAAGGCTAATCTAACATTCCCGCTCCACAGTAACGTTTTACGACTTGCTAGCCAGCTACAGTATTTGAGTTCTCAGCCATTTTCCGATAAAACAACTCAGCCAGCGAGGCATTGGAAAACCTCCCAGGTCTTTGTAGGTTGAATCTGTGTTTGAAATTCACTGCTCGACTGAGGGACCTTACAGATAATTGTATGCGTGAGGTACAGAGATGAGGTAGGTAGTCATTCAAAAATCATGTTAAACACTATTATTGCACACAGAGGGAGTCCATGCAACTTATTATGTGACTTGTTTAGCACATTTTTATTCCTGAACTTATTTAGTCTTGCCATAACAAAGGGGTTTAATACTTATTGAGTCAAGACATTTCAGCTTTTCATTTTTAAATTAATTTGTAAAATAATTCCACTTTGACATATGGGGTATTTTGTGTAGGCCAGTGACACAAAATATCAAATTAATCTATTTTAAATTCAGGCTTTAACGCAACAACATTTGGAGAAAAAAAAGTCAACGGGTGTGTGAATACTTTTCTGAAGGCACTGTCGGTCCTTTTGCAACGGGAACCTGTTGAATGATGCACATCAAATGGCTATAACATGTTTAGACGGCATGCAGCTCTGACCCCCCATAAAACACACAGATCAGTAGTGGTGGGTTTGATGTCAGATCTCTCCAATGGTCATGAATGAAAGATGATAACTCTATAAATATTTATTGATCATCCATGGGAGAGATGAGACCGTCATTAGAATACTGATAAAATATTTACTAACCAATCCGAAATCCTTATGAGGGTTGACTGTTACCCCGGAAACTAAATTCCTATTATCTCCAATAATACACACACACACACGCACGTGCACACATGTGCACTCACTCATACACACGTGCACACACTCAAACTTAAAAACTTCCTGTGACAGTGTCAATCTCCCACAATAGGTTGTAGATGCACACACACACAGACCAACAAGATCTCACTAAATTTACATTAGAATGTTTGTCCATTTCTTAAATGAGTGCCTAGCACTGGGATTGAACCGGCGATCCTCGGAGTTCCTGAGTTACACCCATCCACAACGCCACAGCAAGCCGTGAGTCTACTTCATGGTAATAGTGCCCAGTGGACAGACGTCGGAATTCACATTGGAACAGTTGTGACCTGGCGCAAACACACACACACACACACACACACACACACACACACACACACACACACACACACACACACACACACACACACACACACACACACACACACACACACACACACACACACACACATCAGTAACACTTTAGTACAGTCCAACTTAGTACATTTTTACATTACATTTTTGTCATTTAGCAGATGCTCTTATCCAGAGCGAATGCATACATATTATTATTATTATTTTATTTTTTCATACTGGCCCCCCGTTTGAAACGAACCCACATCCCTGCCGGCCAAACCCTCCCCTACCTTGGACGATGCTGGACCAATTGTGCGCCGCCCATGGGTCTCCCGGTTGCGGCCGGCTGCGACAGAGCCTGGACTCTAACCAGGATCTCTAGTGGCACAGCTAGCACACTGCGCCAATCAGGAGTACAGTTAAACTTAGTACATTCCACTTTAGTACAGTCCAACTTAGTACAGTTAACTTAGTACAGTTAAACTTTGTACATTCCACTTTAGTATAGTCCAACTTAGTACAGTCCAACTTAGTACAATCCAACTTAGTACAATCCAATTTAGTACAGTCCAATTTAGTACAGTTAACTTAGTACAGTTAAACTTTGTACATTCCACTTTAGTACAGTCCAACTTAGTACAGTCCAACTTAGTACAATCCAACTTAGTACAATCCACTTTAGTACAGTCCAACTTAGTACATTCCACTTTAGTACAGTCCAACATAGTACAGTTAAACTTAGTACAATCCAACTTAGTACAGTCCAACTTAGTACAATCCACTTTAGTACAGTCCAACTTAGTACAGTTCAACTTAGTACATTCCACATTAGTACAGTCCAACTTAGTACAGTCCAACTTAGTACAGTCCAACTTAGTACAGTCCAACTTAGTACAGTTAAACTTAGTACAGTCCAATTTAGTCAAGTCCTATTTAGTATAGTACATTTTAGTACAGTCTAACTTAGTCAAGTCCGATCGACTTTAGTCTCTTGAGTTGAGTCCTAGTTTCTTTATTAGTGTAGCCCTGCTAAACACAACGCTCAGCGTCTCAGGAGTTATATCCCACAGGCCCCTGGAGACAAGCCCTGCTGAACACAACGCTCAGCGTCTCAGGAGTTATATCCCACAGGCCCCTGGAGACTAGCCCTGCTGAACACAACGCTCAGCGTCTCAGGAGTTATATCCCACAGGCCCCTGGAGACTAGCCCTGCTGAACACAACGCTCAGCGTCTCAGGAGTTATATCCCACAGGCCCCTGGAGACTAGCCCTGCTGAACACAACGCTCAGCGTCTCAGGAGTTATATCCCCACAGGCCCCTGGAGACTAGCCCTGCTGAACACAACGCTCAGCGTCTCAGGAGTTATATCCCCACAGGCCCCTGGAGACTAGCCCTGCTGAACACAACGCTCAGCGTCTCAGGAGTTATATCCCACAGGCCACTGGAGACTAGCCCTGCTGAACACAACGCTCAGCGTCTCAGGAGTTATATCCCACAGGCCCCTGGAGAGAGGCTGGACGCAACATTAATATCATAACACTCATTATGTTATATTCCTCAGTCACCTGGAGAGAGGCTGGACGCAACATTAATATCCTACCACTCATTATGCGGGTTATTGTAGACACAATCTCTCCCCCTGTACTCTGTTAAATCTCTCTTCCTGGACCTGCCTGTTCCTGTTCCCCCCTCCGAGACCAACCATTCATATCTCCGGGCATGACCCCACCGCAATTACATGGTTCTGCTGCCGTGTCCTTTCTGTGCTGTTAATGGTCTGGCTCGGTCCGACCGGTGTGTGTGTGTGTGTTTGTATGTGTGTGTGTGTGTGTCTGTCTGTGTGTGTGTGTGTGTGTGTGTGTGTGTGTGTGTGTGTGTCTGTCTGTGTGTGTGTGTGTGTGTGTGTGTGTGTGTGTGTCTGTCTGTGTGTGTGTGTGTGTGTGTGTGTGTGTGTGTGTCTGTGTGTGTGTGTGTGTCTGTCTGTGTGTGTCTGTGTGTGTGTGTCTGTGTGTGTCTGTGTGTGTGTGTGTGTGTGTGTGTGTGTGTGTGTGTGTGTGTGGGTGTGTGTGTGTGTGTGTGTGTGTGTGTGTGTGTGTGTGTGTGTGTGTGTGTGTGTGTGGTGTGTGTGTGTGTGTGTGTGTGTGTGTGTGTGTGTGTGTGTGTGTGTGTGTGTGTGTGTGTGTGTGTGTGTGTGTGTCTGTGTGTGTGTGTGTGTGTGTGTGTGTGTGTGTGTGTGTGTGTGTGTGTGTGTGTGTCTGTGTGTAGTAATAGCCGGCAGCTGATTAGAGTTAAATTAGCTAGCGTTAGCGTAGGCTAGCTCCTACCTGCTGGGACATGAGGGGAGGGAGGGGGGATGGAGTAATTGACCTACTCTCTTCCTCCTAAAAAGTTATTCATCCACTGTTTCCTCTGTTGTTTGGAAACAGCAAGGACAGCACTTTTATCCCAGGACCAGAAAGGAGGCCCACACACACACACACACACATTGACACACACACACACACACACACACACACACACACACACACACACACACACACACACACACACACACACACACACAATGTCTCTCTCCTCTCTCTAACTGGACCTCTGGACTGCAGACCTCTAAGGGAGGGAGACAGTGTAGAACTACACTTACTGAAAAGTGCAGATCTGCACATTACTGTAATTGATTCAACAGTGCTTCGTGAGAGAGAGAGAGAGAGAGAGAGAGAGAGAGAGACAGAGAGAGAGAGAGAGAGAGAGAGAGAGAGAGAGAGAGAGAGAGAGGAGAGAGAGAGAGAGAGGGAGAGCATAGATAGAGAGCAGAGATAGAGGCAGAGAGAGGAGGAGAGAGAGACGAGAGAGAGATCATAGAGAGAGATAGAGAGAGGAGAGAGAGATAGAGGAGGAGATGAGAGAGAGGAGAGGAGAGAGAGAGATTTTGCAAAACAAGATTCACCCTTTGGGACAAACACCCCATTGAAACCCTGCATGCAGAGTTCTGGAAGATTCTCCAACATGTCCAGAGGAATACAACAAATAATACAATCAGAGCAGAATTAGGCCAATATCCACTAATAATAAAAACTCAACAAAGAGCAACTAAGATTTGAAAACATCTAGAATACAGCGACCCCCATCTCATATCATTACCAACCCTTGCGATAAACCAGAGCTGAGCAAGAAAAGGAGCCCCCTCATCCAGCTGGTCCTGGGGCTGAGGTTCACAAACCTGTTCTACTAACACACTGAAGCCTCAGGACCAGAAACATCCAATCAATCAGAATACACCAAATTACAACCACGTCAAAACAAAACTTAAATCGATATGGAGAAACCACAAGCACAACAAAAGTAGTAAAAATGCCGTGCTATCTGGCCCTAATTCGACAGTACGCTGGGGCTAAACTATTTGACATGTTACTGATCAAAACTTTAGAAAAACCTGGCACAAAGGGAAGAGAAGGGAGCGCGCGGGTAAGCGCGCGGATCGCGCTCGCGCTCGAGGCGTCGCGCGCGCGCGCTCGCCCACTAGCGCGCGCTCTCTGCTCTCGAGCGCGCGGTCTGCTCTCTGCTCTGAGGGCGCTAGATCGCGCCTCGCGCGCGCCCTAGATCGCGCTCGCTCTCTCTCTCTGCTCTCGCTCGCTCTCTCTCTCTCTCTCTCGTCTCTCCTTTGGCTCTCTTCTCTCTTTAAAAAAATAATATTTTCTCCATTCATTAATTTGGGTTTCAATTGACAGTCTGAGGTTCAATGCTGTGATGTCTGGATGATCTCAGGATTTACTGATGCTCAGGATGATATCGATTGCAAGATCTCTAGACTCGCTCTCCAAAAAAACCAAACATGCCACCCCCCCTCTCTCTATCTCTCTCTCGCGCGCTCTCCCTCCCTCCCTCTCTCCCCCCTCCCTCCAGTGTGTCATAACTGGGATGAGTTAATAATGTATAGTCTCTTATCAGTGTTCTATTTCAAGCCCTGGCAGAAATCACCAAATTAGCATGAAATGATGATGGCCAGAGAATGACTAACACCAGATCCAACACACAGACACACACACACACACACACACACACGGACACACACACACACACACGGACAGAGATAAGGCTAGAGACAGTGTTTTTGTGTGTGTGTTCAGTCGACCACAGCCTCAGCATCTCTGGTGTATTTCAATCTGCCAGTTTCAGTCCCCTGCTTTATCACATCTTAATTCAATCTGTGTGTGTGTGTTGTGTGTGTGTGTGTGTGTGTGTGTGTGGGTCCATGCATCTGCTCTGTTTGTGTGTGTGTGTGTGTGTGTGTTTGTGTGTGGTGTGTGTGTGTGTGTGTGTGTGTGTGTGTGTGTGTGTGTGGGTCCATGCATCTGCTCTGTTTGTGTGTGTGTGTGTGTGTGTTTGTGTGTGTGTGTGTGTGGGTCCATGCATCTGCTCGTTTTTTTTGTGTTGTTTGTGTGTGGGTGTGTGTTGTGTGGTGTGTGTGTGTGTGGGTGTTTTGGGGGGGGCATCAAATTTAAATGTTATTTGTCACATTCTTGGTAAACAAAAAGGGGTGGGGCTAACAGTGAAATGTGACTTCCGTCCCTTCCCCAAAAAATGCAGTTTTCAGGCCCTTTTATGTGATTTTTACAGGCCCTTCTTATGCTGATTTTTCAGGCCCTTCTTTTTGTGATTTTAAGGCCCCTTTATTTTGATTTACAGGGCCCCTTTTTTATGCTGATTTACAGGCCCCTTTTTTATGCTGATTTACAGGCCTTTTTTATGCTGATTTACAGGCCCTTTTTTATGTGATTTACAGGCTTCTTTATGCTGATTACAGGCCCTTCTTGTTGATTTACAGGGCCTTCTTTATGCTGATTTACAGGCCCTTCTTTATGCTGATTACAGGCCCTTCTTATGCTGATTTTCAGGCCTTCTTTATGCTGATTTACAGGCCCTTCTTTATGCTGATTTACAGGCCCTTCTTTATGCTGATTTACAGGCCCTTCTTTATGCTGATTTACAGGCCCTTCTTTATGCTGATTTACAGGCCCTTCTTTATGCTGATTTACAGGCCCTTCTTTATGCTGATTTACAGGCCCTTCTTTATGCTGATTTACAGGCCCTTCTTTATGCTGATTTACAGGCCCTTCTTTATGCTGATTTACAGGCCCTTCTTTATGCTGATTTACAGGCCCTTCTTTATGCTGATTTACAGGCCCTTCCCCAAAAATGCAGAGAGAAAGAAAATAGAGAAATAATAGAACAGTAGAACACGTAATAATAAAAGTAATAATAAATACACAATGAGTAACGATAACTTGGCTCTATACACGGGTCATCAGTACCAAGTCTATGTGCAGGGGTATGAGATAATGGAGGTAGATATGTACATATAGCTAGGGATATAGTGACAGACAATAAACATTAGCAGCGGCGTTAGTGATGAGTCAAAAGAGGTCAATGCAGATAGTCCGGGTAGATATTTGGTTAACTATTTAACTAACTATTTAGCAGTCTTATGACTTGGGGTTAGAAGCTGTTCAGGGTCCTGTTGGTTCCAGACTTGGTGCATCGGTACCGCTTGCCGTGCGGTAGCAGAGAGCACAGTCTATGACTTGGGTGGCTGGAGTCTTTGACAATTTTTAGGGCCTTCCTCTGACACCGCCTGGTGTTTATTGATGAAGCCGGTGACTGACGTGGTAAAACTCCTCAATGCCATCGGATGAATCCCGGAACATATTCCAGTCTGTGCTAGAGAAACAGTAATGTGGCTTAGCATCCGCTTCATTGGACCACTTCTGTATTGAGGAGCATCACTGGTACTTCCTGTTTGTTTGAGTTTTGGTCAGATTTTGCCAAATGGAGGGCGAGAGAGAGCTTTGTGTGTGGAGTAAAGGGGATCTAGAGTTTTTTTCGTCTCTGGTTGCACAGGTGACATGCTGGTAAAAATGAGGTAAGACGGATTTCAGTTTTCCTGCATTAAAATCATCGGCCACCAGGAATGCCAAGAGTGAGAGTGTGCAAAGCTGTCATCAAGGCAAAGGGTGGCTATTTGAGGAATCTCAAAAATAAATATACATACATTTGTTTAAAAGAGGCACCACACTCCCAGAGCCCTCACCTCCTCCCTGTAGGCTGTCTCATCATTGTTGGTAATCAAGCCCACTACTGTTGTGTCGTCTGCGAACTTGATGATTGAGTTGGAGGCGTGCTTGGCCACGCAGTCATGGGTGAACAGGGAGTACAGGAGGGGGCTGAGCACGCACCCTTGTGGGGCCCCTGTGTTGAGGATCAGCGAAGTGGAGGTGTTGTTTCCTACCTTCATCACCTGGGGGCGGCCCGTCAGGAAGTCCAGGACCCAGTTTCACAGGGCGGGGTTCAGACCCAGGGCCTCGAGCTTAATGATGAGCTTGGAGGGTACTATGGTGTTGAAGGCTGAGCTATAGTCAATGAACAGCATTCTTACATAGGTATTCCTCTTGTCTAGATGGGATAGGGCAGTGTGATGGCGTTTGCATCGTCTGTGGATCTATTGGGGCGGTAAGCAAATTGAAGTAGGTCTAGGGTGACAGGTAAGGTGATATGATCCTTGACTAGTCTCTCAAAGCACTTCATGATCCACTTCAGAAGTGAGTGCTACGGGGCGATAGTCATTTAGTTCAGTTACCTTTGCTTTCTTGGGTACAGGAACAATGGTGGCCATCTTGAAGCATTTGGGGACAGCAGACTGGGAAAGGGAGAGATTGAATATGTCTGTAAGCACACCAGTACTGAGTCAATGTGCAGGGGTACCAGGTAGTTGAGGTACATTTACATTTTAGTCATTTAGCAGACGCTCTTATCCAGAGCGACTTACAGATAGTGAGTGCATACATTATTCTTTTTTATATATTTTTTTCTTTTTACTGGCCCCCCGTGGGAATTGAACCCACAACCCTGGCGTTGCAAACACCATGCTCAACCAACTGAGCTACATCCCTGCCGGCCATTCCCTCCCCTATCCTGGACGACGCTGGGCCAATTGTGCGCCGCCCCATGGGTCTCCCGGTCGCGGCCGGCTACGACAGAGCCTGGATTCGAACCAGGATCTCTAGTGGCACAGCTAGCACTGCAATACAGTGCCTTGGACCACTGCGCCACTCGGGAGATAGAAGTTGTGGTAGTTGTGGTATTTGAGGTTGTTGTGGTAGTTGTGGTATTTGAGGTTGTTGTGGTAGTTGTGGTATTTGTGGTAGTTGTGGTAGTTGTGGTATTTGAGGTAGTTGTGGTAGTTGAGGTAGTTGTGGAAGTTGAGGTCGTTGAGGTAGTTGTGGTAGTTGTGGTATTTGAGGTAGTTGAGGTATTTGAGGTAGTTGTGGTATTTTAGGTAGTTGAGGTATTTGTGGTAGTTGTGGTAGCTGTGGTATTTGAGGTAGTTGAGGTAGTTGAGGTAGTTGTGGTAGATAGATAATAAACAGAGTAGCAGCAGCTTGTGTGTGTGTGTGTGTGTGTGTGTGTGGTGTGTGTGTGTGTGTGTGTGTGTGTGTGTGTGTGTGTGTGTGTGTGTGTGTGTGTGTGTGTGTGTGTGTGTGTGTGTGTGTGTGTGTGTGTGTGTGTGTGTGTTGGAGTGTCAGTGTAGTGTGAATGCGTGGGTAGAGTCCAGTGAATGTGCATAGAGCCAGTTCAAGAATGTCAGTGAAAAATGCAAATAGTCCGGGTAGCCATGATTAGCTGTTCAGGAGTCTTATGGCTTGGGGGTAGAAGCTGTTGAGAAGCCTTTTGGACCTAGACTTGGCACTCCAGTACCACTTGCCATGCGGTAGCAGAGAGAACAGTCTATGGTGGCTGGAGTCTTTGACAATTTTAAGGCCTTCCTCTGACACCGCCTGGTGTAGAGGTCCAGGATGGCAGGAAGCTTGGCCCCAGTGATGTACTGGGCCGTACGCACTACCCTCTGTAGTGCCTTGCGGTCGGAGGCCGAGCAGTTGCCATACCAGGCAATGATGCTACCAGTCAGGATGCTCTCGATGGTGCAGCTGTAGTCTCCCAAGGGGGAATAGGCTTTGTCGTGCCCTCTTCACGACTACCTTGTTGTGTTTGGACCATGATAGTTTGTTGGTGATGTGGACACCAAGGAACATGAAGCTCTCAACCTGCTCCACCACAGCCTCATTGATGAGAATGGGAGCGTGCTCGGTCCTCCTTTTCCTGTAGTCCACAATCATCTCCTTTGTCTTGATCACGTTGAGTCTGTGTAGCCATATTATTAAATAGCCTGGGTTGCCGTTTGATTAAATAGTCCATGTAGCCATATTATTAAATAGTCCGGGTAGCCACATTATTAAATAGTCCAGGTAGCCATTTGATTAAATAGTCCAGGTAGCCGTATTATTAAATAGTCCAGGTAGCCATTTGATTAAATAGTCCGGGTAGCCATATTATTAAATAGTCCAGGTAGCCATATTATTAAATAGTCCGGGTAGCCATATTATTAAATAGTCCAGGTAGCCATATTATTAAATAGTCCAGGTAGCCATATTATTAAATAGTCCATTTGTTTTGTCTTGATTGTTACACACCTGGTTCCCATTACATTATATTATTTCCCTATTTATCCCTCTGGTTCCCACATGGTTTTGTGCGTGTTTGTTCTTTGTTTTGTGTCTAAGACTTATGTGAGCTGGTGTGTTTTCCTGCGTGGAAATTAGTGTTGTTTATTTTTCTAGTAAAGTACGTTGTTTACTCAGTTCTGTGTCCTGCGCCTGACTCCGTCCTACCTCTGCACATGGACACCTGACACATAAACATTCCCAACAAATACATACAGAGACAGAAGATATTCCTGTTCCCTACAATTATATAGAAGATAATCCTCTTCCCTGCAAGTATATCAGTCAGAGATAGAATATATTCATGTTACCTACAACAAAATCAGTCAGAAATAGAATATATTCATGTTACCTACAACAAAATCAGTCAGAGATAGAATATATTCATGTTACCTACAACAAAATCAGTCAGAGATAGAATATATTCATGTTACCTACAACAAAATCAGTCAGAAATAGAATATATTCATGTTACCTACAACAAATCAGTCAGAGATAGAATATATTCATGTTACCTACAACAAAATCAGTCAGAGATAGAATATATTCATGTTACCTACAACAAAATCAGTCAGAGATAGAATATATTCATGTTACCTACAACAAAATCAGTCAGAGATAGAATATATTCATGTTACCTACAACAAAATCAGTCAGAGATAGAATATATTCATGTTACCTACGACAAAATCAGTCAGAGATAGAATATATTCATGTTACCTACAACAAAATCAGTCAGAAATAGAATATATTCATGTTACCTACAACAAAATCAGTCAGAGATAGAATATATTCATGTTACCTACAACAAAATCAGTCAGAGATAGAATATATTCATGTTACCTACAACAAAATCAGTCAGAGATAGAATATATTCATGTTACCTACAACAAAATCAGTCAGAGATAGAATATATTCTTGTTCCTACAACTATATCAGAGATTGAATATATTCCTGTTCCCTACAACTCCATCAGTCAGAGATAGAACATGTTGTTTGAAGAGAATAATTTCACATCTTCACTTTGTCTTCTGCCAACACATAGTTGCACATAGTTACATAAACTGTAGTTACAGGAATAATAGATGGATAGAGACCTACAACCCTTCCAATCAGGATAGAGAATCACAGTTATTTCCCATTGAGAGACGGATGGATTGTAAAATGTTCCTCTCCTTCATAGAACTGAGCAGCATTGATTCGTCAAAGTGATAGAAATCTATCCATTCGACCACAACTTGCAGTTTTCAATAGAGCCAGGATTTTTTACCTTGGACAACCAAACAACTCCTGTCCTTGGACTTTGAATGAGAGGACACAAGGACGAGAGGAGAACTCAGACTTTTAGGAATACTCCAAAGTATTTAATGTCTAGTTACGTAACATTGAACTCAGAATTCTTCTACATCAGTTGATCACTCAGGAACAGGGTCGGTTTACCGAGTGGTAAAAGGGTCGGTTTACCGAGTGTTAAAAGCCTTCTAACAATAGTTAGTCTGAGGAGTGTGTGTGTGTGTGTGTGTGTGTGTGTGTGTGTGTGTGTGTGTGTGTGTGTGTGTGTGTGTGTGTGTGTGTGTGTGTGTGTGTGTGTGTGTGTGTGTGTGTGTGTAGGTGTGTATGTGCATGCGTTCGTGTGTGTGTGTGTGTGTTAGACTGCAGTAGGAGATAAGACTGTAATGATTTAGTAAGGCTTGTTGTTGTTGTGAAACTTGAACAAATAAACAATGTTGTTCATTGAAATTCAGCCCTGCGAGACCACTCTCACATACACACACACACACACACTAGATAACACACACCTACACACACACACACACACACACACACACACACACACACACACACACACACACACAGAGAGCACTGCATTAAGGCTCAGGGACTGGTCAGTTTGTCAGGCCTTCTTCATTAGTGATATAAAGTGATCAGAAATCAGCTGTTCCCATCCCCCAACATATGACTGCATATACATGTGAGTGTATAGGTTGTGTGAGATTATATCATCGCAAAATTTGAACACTACCAACAAAAGGAGCTGATCAAAAGCAGGGGAAAGGAGCTTAAAGGGACCAAATTCGGTCTCAATGACCAATTTCCACCCCCCGGGAGATAAACGAACGTGGCAAGAGGGTGTATCCTGTACAGAGGCGACAGAGGGAGATGGGGGGTAAGCGTGCCTTTCTCACTTGGGGACAATCTCTTAACAGACGCATCATCTCTTCCGAGACAGACTGCATAACACCATGGCTGTACTAAATTAAACTGGGACGTCAGATTACGGAGAGAAAAAAAAAAAGTATGGGAACTGTAAAAAAAATATCTGAACACTATGAAGTTGATATGAACGCACTCAATGACATGCTCGCCCACACATACGGCATACAGATTTATACACACACAAACACACTTGATCTCTCTCTCTCTCTCTCTCTCTCTCTCTCTCTCTCTCTTTCTCTCACTTCTCTTCTCATCTCTCCCTCTCTCCCCTCTCTCTCTCTATTGTCGAGAACTTTTCGTTGTTTGAATATCTTTTCTATATCTATATGTCTACATGTCTATCTATATATCTATATCTATATGTCTACATGTTTATCTATATATCTATATCTATATGTCTACATGTTTATCTATATATCTATATCTATATGTCTACATGTTTATCTATATATCTATATCTATATGTCTACATGTTTATCTATAAAGCTATATCTATATGTCTACATGTTTATCTATATATATATATCTATATCTATATGTCTACATGTTTATCTATATATCTATATCTATATGTCTACATGTTTATCTATATATCTATATCTATATGTCTACATGTTTATCTATATATCTATATCTATATGTCTACATGTTTATCTATATATCTATATCTATATGTCTACATGTGTATCTATATCTATATGTCTACATGTCTATCTATATATCTATATCTATATGTCTACATGTTTATCTATATATCTATATCTATATGTCTATGATATAGAGCTATATCTATATGCTACATGTTTATCTATATTCGATATCTATATGTCTACATGTTAAGATAATAGAATATATAATATATAGATAAGAAGATATATATAATCTAATATATCTATATCAGATATTATGTTTATATAGATATATTATTCATATATAGCTATACTAGATTATTATATCTAATACTCTATATATACATATCTCTTATATGTCTACTGTTTATCTATATTATCTATATATAGATATCTACATGTTTATATATATATATTAAATATATATATACTATATATATATATATATATGTATATATATAGTATATCTATCTATATATGTCTACATGTTTTTATCTATCTATTAGGTATATGTCTATAGTTTTATATATATATATCTATATCTATATGTCTACATGTGTATCTATATATCTATATCTATATGTCTACATGTGTATCTATTTATCTATATCTATATATCTACATGTTTATATATATATATATATCTATATATATATGTCTACATGTTTATCTATATATCTATATCTATATGTCTACATGTTTATCTATATATCTATATCTATATGTCTACATGTTTATCTATTTATCTATATCTATATATCTACATGTTTATATATATATCTATATGTCTACATGTTTATCTATATATCTATATCTATATGTCTACATGTTTATCTATATATCTATATCTATATGTCTACATGTTTATCTATATATCTATATCTATATGTCTATATGTTTATCTATATATATCTATATCTATATGTCTACATGTTTATCTATATATATCTATATGTCTACATGTTTATCTATATATCTATATCTATATGTCTACATGTCTATCTATATATCTATATCTATATGTCTATATGTTTATCTATATATCTATATCTATATGTCTATATGTTTATCTATATATCTATATCTATATATCTACATGTTTATCTATATATCTATATCTATATGTCTACATGTTTATCTATATATATCTATATTTCTTTATGTCTACATGTTTATCTATATATCTATATCTATATGTCTACATGTCTATCTATATATCTATATCTATATGTCTATATGTTTATCTATATATCTCTATCTCTATGTCTATATGTTTATCTATATATCTATATCTATATATCTACATGTTTATCTATATATCTATATCTATATGTCTACATGTCTATCTATATATCTATATCTATATGTCTATATGTTTATCTATATATCTATATCTATATGTCTATATGTTTATCTATATATCTATATCTATATATCTACATGTTTATCTATATATATATATCTATATGTCTACATGTTTATCTATATATCTATATCTATATGTCTACATGTTTATCTATATATCTATATCTATATGTCTATATGTTTATCTATATATATATCTATATCTATATGTTTACATGTTTATCTATATATATCTATATCTATATGTCTACATGTTTATCTATATATCTATATCTATATGTCTACATGTCTATCTATATATCTATATCTATATGTCTATATGTTTATCTATATATCTATATCTATATGTCTATATGTTTATCTATATATCTATATCTATATATCTACATGTTTATCTATATATCTATATCTATATGTCTACATGTTTATCTATATATATCTATATCTATATGTCTACATGTTTATCTATATATATATCTATATCTATATGTCTACATGTTTATCTATATATCTATATCTATATGTCTACATGTTTATCTATATATCTATTTCTATATGTCTACATGTTTATCTATATATATATATCTATATCTATATGTCTACATGTTTATCTATATATCTATATCTATATGTCTACATGTTTATCTATATATCTATATCTATATGTCTACATGTTTATCTATATATATCTATATCTATATGTCTACATGTTTATCTATATATATATCTATATCTATATATCTATGTGTGTATCTATATATCTATATCTATATGTCTACATGTTTATCTATATATCTATATCTATATGTCTACATGTTTATCTATATATCTATATCTATATATCTATATGTGTATCTATGTTTACAACAAGCAAGGGGAAAATATCAGAACAGGGACATTGGTGAATAATAACATATTACACAGGATATATTTGTACTGTAGTGAAGCCGTCTCTAAAGTAATGTAAGGTCTCTTTCGTGATCATGTGAAACGTCAATTGCTATGGAAATGCTGGGATGTGTGTTTCTATAAAAAGGATGTTAAAGGTAATTATGATGCAACTATGATGCAACTTTGATGGTGATACGATATGGATTACAATTATCATCCTGAATATTAAGGCTTTACTCACTTCATGTTACACACATAGACACGCAACCACGCAAACTGTCTGGGTTATTATTTATTTTGGACATCACACATTACAGTCGTACTCTCACCCAGACATCATACACACTCTCACTAAATCACATCCAATATCAACACACACATCAACCTACTCAGATCTACTACACACATAATATCTTGACTCAATTGTCTTAACATCTGTAGCATTGGGCTCACAGGCAAACAGGCAAGGGAACAAAACAAATATTGCCAGAACCTGTTTCTTGAATTCTAAACATCCGACATTTGAAATCGTACATTTTGACCGTCATAATACCTCTCATGGCAGTAACTTTCCAAGCACTAATTATGGTCAATTTAGACTGAGAATAGTATCTAGTTATGGTAAGGGGTGAAGTAAGTATTTAGTCAGTTATAATTGTAACGGTTTAGCAGATGATAGAATAAGAAGATCAGTCTTAACGTGGCTAAAAGAAAAGGAATATAACATCTACTGTTCACAGAAAACTCACTCCTACGTCCTTAGATGAAGTTGCGTGGAAAAACGAATGGGGGTTGTGAAATCATTTTCTGTCATGGACAAAGGGAACTCAAAAGGTGTGATGATATCAATTAACAGAAATGTCGATCTGAAATGTGCAAATAGTCAGGAGTGATTCGCAAAGGAAAGTGGATCTTTTTTTTTTGAATATGAAAGTGGATGAAAAACAGATTTGGGCTCATTAATCTATATGGTCCAAATCAGGATGATTCATACTTCTTCGAAAATATTTATACCCATTTATTGAACTTACAGTGAACAAATGATCAGATCGTTATGGTGGGAGATACTTAACACAGTTTTAAGTACCTCAATGGACCGTAAAGGAAATCACTCTACAAACTATCATCATTGATGCGCCTAAGGAGATCACAAATATTACGGACACATTAGAAATAGTGGATATTTGGAGACTAAAAAACCCCCGACCTAGTGAGATATACATGGAGGAGACTTAATCAAGCTAGTCGTCTTCACTACTTTCTTGTCTCTTTCTCTCTTGCAACAGAGGTTAAAAAAAGTTTTAATAGGAGACAGAATGCGACCGGATCATCATCTCATTGGTGTTCACATGACTCTTATAGAATTTCTTACGTGGGGCGGGGATATTGGAAATTTAATCAAAGTTTACTGGAGGACTTTTTTTTTTTTAAACTAAGACAAAAATAATTTATAACTTAATTTTTCCAGTACAATATAGGTTCAGCAAAATCCCCTCATTGTTTGGGATACTTTTAAATGTACCTTCAGAGGTCATTCAATTCAATATTCATCAATAAAATAAAACAAAGACGTTTCTGGCTAAAGAGACAAGACTAACGAGGGAAATACATTAACTGATAGTACAGGTAGATAGCAATAAAAACGATACTACAGAGACACAAAATAAGTTATGAGGAAAAACAAAAATAACTGGAGGAACTTATTCCAGAACGATCTAATATAATCAATTGCAAAAATAAAGCAAACTGGATGGAATATGGAGAAAAATGCACACAAATTCTTCCTGAATCTCCAACACAGGAACGCTACCCAAAAAAATAATTTGCGGAAACTAGTTACTGAAGATTCTCCGAATTATATTTTAAAAGAGGAAGCTAAATATTTTAAGCAGACGTTCTCTTTTCCGTCTCATCCTCACCCAATTAATTACTGTAAGGAATTCTTTCCAAATAATAATTTAGAAAAATAGAAAATTAACAAATGTACAGAAATATCAGTGCGAAGGCCAAATTACAGAGGAATAACTTTTAGAGGCTATTAAATCCTTTCAGTGTGGAAAAACCCCAGGGCTTGATGGCATACCAGTAGAGGTATATCAAGCCTTTTTTTATATATACTCAAAGCTCCATTGTTAACATGTTTTAACTACTCCTATAGAAATAGTAGTCTGACAGGTACTCAGCAGGAAGGTCTGATTTCACTATTAGTAAAACAAGACCCAGATGGCAAATATAAAGATCCAGTCTATATTAAAAACTAACGGTGAAGTAGACATACTTGGTATTCACATCACAAAAGACAACAATGAGCTCTCATTTTACATTTACATTTTAGTCATTTAGCAGACGCTCTTATACAGAGCAATTAGGGTTAAGTGCCTTGCTTAAGGGCACATCTACAGATTTTTCACCTGGTCGGCTCGGGGATTAGAACCAGCGACCTTTCGGTTACTGGCACAACGCTCTTGCCCACTAAGCTACCTCCAAAATGAATTTCAATAGAAAACTAGCAAAAAATAGACATGATCCTGCAACCATAGCGAGGTAAATACCTGTCTATTTATGGAAAAATGGCCCCTGATTAACTCCTTAGTCATATCTCAGTTTACTCACTTTTACGTAATTCTGATGATTCGTTTTTCAAATCATATGAGCAAAAAAATATTTCCCTTTATCTGGGATGCTAAACCAGACAAGATACAGCGTGCCTATCTATATAATGGCCCCTATCTATATAATGGCCCCTATCTATATAATGGCCCCTATCTATATAATGGCCCCTATCTATATAATGGCCGTGCCTATCTATGTAATGAATATGAACTGGGGGGGGGGTTGAGGTTATTAATTATAAAGCACTAAAACCTTTCTCTAAAAGCATCACTTATTCAAAAGTTTTACTTGAACCCTAAATGGTTCTCAAGTAGATTAGTAAGAAAAGCTCATCCATTGTTTAAAAATGGCCATTTTGCCTTTGAGCAGATTGCCATGTCTCATTTTCGATTAATTGAAAATGATATATTTTTTTAAAGCATCTCTCTTTTTTTCAAACAAGCATTGCAGAGCTGGCTACAATTTCAATTTCATCCCTCTAAAAAGATAGAACAAATATTCACAGCAAATATTATGGCTGAACTCAAATTTGCTGGTTGATGAAAAGAAGGTACCTTGCTTATAAAAAAAACCCCCAAAAAAATTTTTCAAAAATGGTCCGGCCCTCGGGGAAAATTTTAAAAAAATTTCCCAGCCGACCCTTGGGTTTTTTGGCCCAAAAAGCCCCGCTTGCCCACTAAGTTTTTCCCCCCTAATTCCAAAAAAAAATCCCCAAAAAAAAGCATTACCCTTGAAACCCCTTACATTATAATCCTGCCTTTTTAGGAAAAAAATGGGGGGGGGTTTGGGTTATTAATTAAAAAACCACTAAAAATTTTTTTCCCCAAAACATATTAAAAAAAATTTTCCCCTTTTTGGGGAAACCCCAAAATTTTTTTAAAAGCGGAAAATAAGGAAAATTTCATTTTGGTTTAAAAAAGGGCCCCATTTTTCCCCCTTTTAAAAGGAGGCATTCTATTTTGAATTAATTAAAAAGGGGGGGTTTTTTTTTGGGGGGGATCTTTTTTTTTAAAAAAGAAATTTAAAACCTTCTTTTTTAAAAATTTAAAATATTCAAAATTTTATTTTGAACCAAAGGGCTTTTGTTTGTGAAAAAAAACTTTTAAATTGAAAATATTTTTGGTTTGAAAAGACCCATTTTTTTTTAAATTAAATTTTTAAAATGTAAATTTTTTAAGATCTTCTTTTTTCAAAAAGAGGGGAAGGGGTTGGTCTTTTCCAAATTTTAAAACCTTAAAGAAAAACCCAAAACAGGAAAAGAGGTGAAAAAAAGCGGGGGGGTTTGGAAAACCTGTTTTTTAATAAAAAAAAAAGGGAAAAGGGGGGAAATTTGGTTTTTTTAAATTTAAAAAATTCAAGGGAAGGTGGGAATGGTCCCCAAGGGGTTATAAAAGGGAGGAAAGCCGGTCAAAAGGTAAAACCCTTTATTAGTTTTCCCAAAAATTTTAAAGGTAAAGGGGGAGGAGGGGGGGGAAAACTGGTCTTTTTTTTCCCAATATAAAGGAAAAGGGAGGGGGCGGGAAAATTGGTGGTCTGCCCAATATAAAGGATCAAGGGAGGAGGTTGGGGAACTGGTCGGTCGCCCAATAAAAAGGGATCAAGGGGGGGGGGAGGGAACTGGGTTGCCAAATAAAAAGGGGTTTCAAGGGGAGGGGGGGGGTGGGGGAAAGGGTTTGGGTTCCCCCAATTTTAAAGGATCAAGGGGGGGGAGGGGGGGAAAAAGGGGTCTGTGGGCCCAATAAAAAAGGATCAAGGGGGGGGGGGGGTGGGGAAGGGGCTGTCTCCCCCCAATAAAAAAGGTTTAAAAGGGGGGGGAAGGGGTGGGGAAAACGGTTCTGTCTCCCCCAAAATAAAGGATAAAGGGGAAAGGAGGTGGGGAAAAGGGTTGTCTGCCCAATAAAAAGGATAAGGGGGAGGTAGGGAACGGTTGTCTCCCCAAATATAAAGGTTTTCAAGGGAGGAGGTGGGGAAAAAGGTTTGTCGGCCCAATAAAAAGGGAAATAAGGGGGGGGAGGAGGGGGAACTGGTCTGTTGCCCAAGAAAAGGATCAAGGGAGGGGGGGGAAGGGAATGGTCGTTGCCCAATATAAAGGATAAAGGGGAGGAGGAGGGAAGGGCGTCTCCCCAATTAAAAGGATCAAGGAGGAGGGGGGGGAACGGGGTTTTGTTTTGCCCAATATAAAGGTAAAAGGGGAGGGGGAGGGAAAATGGTCGGTTTCCCCCCAAAATATAAAGGACAAGGGGGGGGAAGGAGGGGGGAAATGGTCTGTTGCCCAATATAAAGGTAAGGGGAGGAGGAGGGAACTTGGTTGTCTCCCCCAATATAAAGGATCAAGGGAGGAGGGGGGGGAACGGGTCGGTTCCCCAAAATTTAAAAAGGGAAATCAAGGGGGGGGTGGGGAAAGGGTCTGTCCCCCCCAAATATAAAGGAAAGGGAGGAGGGGTGGGAAAATGGTTGTCTGCCATATAAAGGATAAAGGGAGGAGGTGGGGAAAAGGTCTGTCTGCCCAATAAAAAGGATCAAGGGGGGGAGGAGGTGGGGAAAACTGGTCTGTCCCCCCAATATAAAGGATAAAGGGGAGGGGGTTGGGGAAAATGGTTTGGGGGTTGCCCAAAATAAAAGGATCAAGGGGAGGGGGGGGGGGAAAAAAAGGGTTTTTTCCCCCCAATATAAAGGATAAAGGGGAGGGGGCCAGGGAATTTGGTCTTTCTCCCCCAATAAAAAGGATAAAGGGAGGAGGTAGGGAAAATGGTCTGTTCCCCCCAATATAAAGGTCAAGGGAGGAGGGGGGAAACCCGGTCTGTCTCCCCAAAAAAAAGGGAAATAAAGGGAGGAGGAGGGAAACTGGTCTGTTCCCCAATTTATAAAGGATAAAGGGGGGGGGAAGGGGAAACCCGGGTTCTGTTCCCCAAATTTTAAGGGGATAAAGGGAGGAGGTGGGGTGGGGAAACTGGTCTGTCTCCCCAAAAATAAAGGATAAGGGGGGGGTGGGGGAAATGGCGGTCTGCCCAATTTTAAAGGATAAAGGGGGGGGAGGGGGTAGGGAACGGTCGGTCCCCCCCAATAAAAAGGGAAAAAAAGGGGGGAGGAGGGGTGGGGAATGGTCTGTCTCCCCCAATATAAAGGATAAAGGGAGGAGGAGGGAATTGGTCGTCGCCAAATTTTAAAGGTTTAAAGGGGGAAGGAGGGGGGGAAATGGTCGTCCCCCAAATATAAAGGATCAAGGGAGGGGGGGAAGGGAACTGGCTGTCTCCCCAAAATAAAGGAAATAAGGGAGGGGGGAGGGAAAGGGTTTCTGTCTCCCCAATAAAAAGGAAAAGGGAGGGGGCCCGGGAACTGGTCTGTTCCCCAATAAAAAGGATCAAGGGGGGGGAGGGGGGAAAAGGGTTCTGTTCCCCCAATTTATAAAGGATCAAGGGGGGGATGGGGGGAAAACGGGTTTTCTCCCCAAAATAAAAAGGATCAAGGGGGGAAAGGAGGGAACGGGTTTCGGTCTGCCCAATTAAAGGATAAGGGAAGGGGGGGAGGGAATTGGTCTGTCCCCCCAATAAAAAAGGCCCCCAAGGGAGGGAGGTGGGGAAAAACTGGTCGTCCCCCCAAATAAAAAGGATCAAGGGAGGAGGTAGGGAACTGGTCTGTCCCCCAATATAAAGGTTTAAAGGGAGGAGGGGGGGAACTGGTGGTTCCCAAAATATAAAGGTAAAGGGGGAAAGGGGGAGGTGGGGGGAAAGGGTTCTGTCCCCCAATAAAAGGGGATAAGGGGGGGAGGTGGGGAAACGGGTTTCTGTCCCCAAATAAAAAGGGGCAAGGGAGGGGGGGGTTAAGGGAATGGTTTGTCGCCCAAAAAAAAAGGGATAAAGGGGGAGGGGAGGTGGGGAAAATTTTTTTGGTTGCCCAAATAAAGATAAAGGGGAAAGGAGGGGGGAACTGGTTGTCTGCCCAATATAAAGGATCAAGGGAGGGGGTAGGGAACTGGTCTTTTTGGCCCCAAATAAAGGATCGGGAGGAGGGGGGGAAAAACGGGTTTCTGTCTGCCCAATATAAAGGATCAAGGGAGGGGGTGGGAAAAGGGTCTGTCCCCCCCAATATAAAGGATAAAGGGGGAGGGGTGGGGAAAAATGGTTGTCGCCCAAATAAAGGATAAAAGGGGGGGAGGGGAGGTGGGGAAAATGGTCTGTCCCCCCAATTTAAAAAAGGATAAGGGGGGGGGGGGAAAAACTGGTTGTCGGGCCCAATTTTAAAGGTAAAGGGGAAAAAGGGGGAGGTAGGGAACTGGTCTTTTCCCCCAATAAAAAAGGGGGGGGGTTTGGGGTGGGGGGGTTGGGGGTTGGGGGGGGGGGGGGGGAAAAAAATAAAGGGAAAGGAGGTGGGGAAAAAACGGGGTCTGTTGCCCAAATAAAGGATAAAGGGGAAAAGGAGGTGGGGAAACGGGTTGTCTGCCCAATATAAAAATAAAGGGAAAGGGGGGTAGGGAACTGGTCTGTTCCCCAATTTTAAAGGTAAAGGGGAGGGGGTTTTGGGGAAAAACGGGTTTGTTTTCCCCAAATTTTAAAAAGGGAAATCAAGGGAGGGGGGGAAGGGGGAACGGGTTTGGGTTCCCCAAATATAAAGGTTTAAAGGGGGGAGGGGTAGGGAACTGGTCTGTCTGCCCAATATAAAGGATAAAGGGGAAAGGAAAGGTTTAGGGGAAATGGTCTGTCTGCCCAATATAAAGGATAAAGGGAGGAGGGGAAGGGAAATGGTCTGTCTCCCCAATATAAAGGTTTCAAGGGAGGGGGTGGGGAAAATGGTCGTTGCCCAATAAAAAGGGGTTTAAAGGGGGAGGAGGTGGGGGGAACTGGTTTTTTCCCCCAAAATTTAAAAGGATAAAGGAGGGGGGTTAGGGAACTGGTCTGGTTTCCCCAATAAAAGGATCAAGGGAGGATTTTTAGGGGGAAATGGTCTGTCCCCCCCAAAAAAAGGATCAAGGGGGGGGGGTGGGGAAAACTGGTCTGTTGCCCAAATAAAGGATCAAGGGAGGGGGTTTGGGGGAATTGGCCCTGTTTTCCAATAAAAAAGGGATAAAGGGGGGGAGGGGGGGGGGAAACCCTGGTCTTTTGAAATTTAAAAAAGGATAAAGGGAGGGGGGGTGGGGAAGGGTCTGTCTGCCAATAAAAAGGATGGGGGAGGGGGGAGGGGGGGGGAAAATGGTTTTTGGGCCCCAAAAAAAAGGGGATAAGGGGGGGAGGAAAAGGGGAAAAGGAAAAAGGGAAAATGGTCTGTCTGCCCAATATAAAGGACCCAAGGGGGAGGGGTGGGAATGGTTTGGTCGGGCCAATAAAAGGTCAAGGGAGGGGTAGGGGGAACCCCCCAAAGGGTTAAGGGGGGGGAGGGGGAACGGGTCTTTTGGCCCCAATATAAAGGATAAAGGGGAAAGGAGGGGGGGGGGTAGGGAACGGGGTCGTCGCCCCCCCAAAAAAAAAGGTTAAAAAGGGAGGGGGGGTAGGGAACTGGTCTGTCTGCCCAAATATAAAGGATCGGGAGGGGGTGGGGGGAAACGGGTTTCTTGTCTGCCCATTAAAAAAGGATCAAGAGAGGGGGAGGGAAATTTGGTCTTTTCTGCCCAATATAAAGATCAAGGGAGGGGGGGGTAGGGAACGGGTCGGGTTTGCCCAAAATTTAAAGGATAAAGGGAGGGGGGGGGGTGGGGAAAACTGGTTTTGGTCCCCCAAAATATAAGGATCAAGGGAGGGGGGGTGGGAAAAAACTGGTCGTCCCCCCCTAAAAAGGGATCAAAAGGAGGGGGGAAAAAGGGAAAACGGGTTCTGTCGCCCAAAATTAAAGGAAAAATCAAAAAGGGGGGAGGGAATAAAAAAACATAAATAGGAAAGAATCTTTTCATTTGAGGCCCGGGATTTTAAAAAGTGCCGGGGGGCCATACAGATAGAAAAATAGCGGGGAAGGAGTTTTTCGTTTTTTTTTTTTGTACCAAATTCCCAATGGCCCGGGGTGTTTGGGGTTGATAAAAAAAAGACGCAAAAAATTCAAAAACCGAGTTTTTCAGCTAAAAATGTTTGGAAACCGAATTTTTGCCCCCAACCCAAAAATTTTGAATTTTTGGGGCATAAAATCACCGCAACTTCCCAGTTTGGGTTTCCGGGGGACCCCGAATAAAGGGCCCTTTTGGGGTTTGGGTACTGCCCAGGGGCTTGGTTCTGGTCTCAGGTTCGGAATGGCTAAAAACCATTAAAATTTTATCTAAATAGTACTGGGGGGAGATCTGGAAAAGGCCGGGGGGTTCAGAAATTTACTAACTTTACTAACACTCTTGGGTAAAAGTATTTTTTAAACCCGGAAAGTCGTGGATTCTTTTGGATTAGATAGTTTTAAAAAAATTGTATGAAAAACATCACAGCCAGTTAAAAAGGTATTGGCACGTGGGAAAACCGAAAAAGGGGGGCCAGCAGAGATGGGGTGGGATGGGCTGAGGGAGGTAAAGGGGTTTGGGGATGGGAGTAGGGGGAGGGCTGAGGAGGTTGAGGGGTGGTTGGGAAGGGAGAGATAGGTGGGTTGGGGGGGATGAGGGGGGGAAGGGTTGGGAGGGGGAAAAGGGGTGGGTGGGAGGGTGGGGGAGGTTGGGGGGGGTTGGGAGGGGAGATGGGTGGGATGGGCTGAGGGAGGCTGAGGGTTGGGAGGGAGAAGAGATAGGTGGGATGGGCGGGAGGGAGGCTGGGGGTTTGGGATTTTGGAATAGGGGACAAGGGGGGGAGTGAGAGTTACTGGGAGGGGGGGTTTTTATAGAAGGGAGGGTCAAAGTTTAAAAATTTTGAAAATAAAGTAAAAAACAAAAAAAAAATAAGTATGTTTGAATCCCCACTGAGGGGCAGTGTTTGTTCCAGCTAATGGCTGTTTCCCTGAGGCTGATGCCGGGCAGGTGTTCTGCAATGCATTACCACACTAAAAATTCAAATGAAAACCCCACTTTGCAACAGGACACACCCCACACCCCCGTGTGTAAATAGTGCCAAAAAATGACTCAACATACCCAGTTCCGGTTATGATTTCTGTTGTTTTTGATTTTTTTCTTTGGGTTTTTGGTTTTTTGGGTTTTTTGTTTTCCTTCCCTTTTTTTTTCCCTTTTTTGGGGGTGGATTTTGGGGAATTGGGGGGACGGGGGCTGGGGGGGGGGTTTTGGGGGGTTTTGGGGGGGGGGGGGGGGGGGGGGGGCGGGGGGGGGTGGTTTTTGGGGGGGGGGGGGGATGGCGTTGACCCGGGTTTTGTTTTGGTGTGTCGTCTGGATGGGGGGGTCTGTCAGATGACTAATGTGGGGTTTATTTTTTGGAGCGGTTTCACTGAAAAGATTTGGGGTTTTTTTAAATTTTTCCAAAAAATAAACCCAAAAAATATCATATATTTTATTATGTGTGGGGGTTTGTGTGTGGGTGTGTGTGGGGTGTGTGTGTGTGGTTGTGTGTGCTTTCGAATGTGTGTATTTTTAAAAAAGGGCCCTTCTCTGTACAGCACAAGGGTGTAGGGGCCCCCTGGAGCCCCCTTTAAATTTTTGAGTGTGCATACTTTGTGATTCGGCTAATCCCCGTCTGGCCCCCCGGGAACCTCTCTTCCTTTTCCCTTCCCCTTTATTATCGGGCTCTAAAAAACCGCTGGGAAAAGGAAAAAGGGAGAGGGGAGGGAGAGAGGAGAGGAGAAAAAGGCCCGGTTTTAAGGGGGGTGTTTTGTCACCCTTAAAACAGGTAAAATAAATGCCCCTCCCTCCCATCCCTCTGAGAGAGGGGGGGGTGGAGAGGGGCGAAGAGGAGGGGGGCGAGAAAAAAGGCTCGAGAGGGGGCGAGGGGGAACCAGGAGAGAAAGGGGGCCCGAGAGATGGGGGCGGGGGCGGAAAAAGGGGGGGGGGGGGAAAAAAAACCTCCTGGAAAAAAAAAAAAAAGCCAAGCCAAAAAAAAAATCCCCCCCCCCCCACCCCCCCCCCCCCCCCCCCCCCCCCCCCCCTCTCTCTCTATCCAGGGCATTCTTAGTCGATCGCAAAACATTTCTATAAAAACCCAATGATAAAGCCTTGCGTTGCTAATCTTTCCTGTCTCGTGTTGTTGGCAGTAGGTGCCCTGCAAACCCAGTAGGCGAACTGTTCCCATTTTGTCTGAAGGTACAAACTCCGCTTCCTCGGCGCGTGCCCGGAGAGTAAATCATGTGCACCTATAGGCTCACCGCTAGCCAATCGGATTGCTCAGATCACCGCTAGCCAATCGGATTGCTCAGATCACCGCTAGCCAATCGGATTGCTCAGATCACCGCTAGCCAATCAGATTGCTCAGATCACCGCTAGCCAATCGGATTGCTCAGATCACCGCTAGCCAATCGGATTGCTCAGATCACCGCTAGCCAATCGAATTGCCCTTATGAAAAAAATATTTTTGTCAGAGTGCACTGTAACTGCAGTATGCTGCAAATACTGCGTCCAAAATAACACTTTTTTACTGCAGTAATTGTATGCAGTGTAATTGCAGTTAGAGTTGCGGTATAACTGCATTTCATCGGCAGTACACTGCAGTTATTCTGCAATTACCCTGTCCAAAATACCACAGTCGACTGCAGTTACTGCACTTTTGTGAAATGTGATTCTCCACTTGCGCTGCAACCAACCTCTAGCTTCAATGAACGAGTAGCAAAGTGTATCGTTGGTGTTATTAACTGTGTTTAAAAAAAAAAAATTGTATTTATTTTCTTATTTTTTATTTTACCCTTATTTTACCAGGTAAGTTGACTGAGAACACATTCTCATTTACAGCATTGACCTGGGGAATAGTTACACGGGAGAGGAGGGGGGGGGGGGGGGGGGTGAATCAGCCAATTAGATGCTGGGGATGATTTGGTGGCCAGGATGGTATGAGGGCCAAATTGGTAATTTAGCCAGGACACAGGGGTTAACACCCCTACTCTTACGATAAGTGCCATGGGATCTTTAGTGACCACAGAGAGTCAGGACACCCATTTAACATCCCATCCGAATGACGGCACCTCACACAGGGCAATGTCCCCAATCCCTGCCCTGGGGCAATGTCCCCAATCCCTGCCCTGGGGCTTTGGGATATTTTTTTTAGAACAGAGGAAAGAGTGCCTCCTACTGTCCCTGAGAGAGAGGATGAGAGAGAGAGAGAGAGAGAGAGAAAGAGAGGGAGAGGGAGGGCTTACTGGTAAAATGCACATGACGGGGGGGGGGGGGGGTTCTTCAGGGGTACTCCTGGGCAGAGCTAAATTCAGTTGGTGGGAACAGGAACCGAAAAAGGTCGGGAACCACTGACCTTTAACCCATATAGTGACAGTAGCTGATGAGTTGGACGATCCTCACTGATGTCGAGTTTCATTTAATTTCAGTTAACTTTATTTTCCCGCTACAGTACTGTATTACATTGTATTTGTATTGGGGGGGGGGGGGGGGGGGGGGGGGGGGGGGTTCACTTTGTCCTGCGCTGTTGGAGCTCAGAGCTCAAGTAATTACACCTGCAGCCCTATACACGTCACTATTGAACTCTCTAATCTACATCACCATGGAAACACTTCCTATGGGAGGTGTTCACAGCTGCGTGTGTGTGTGTGTGTGTGTGTGTGTGTGTGTGTGTGTGTGTGTGTGTGTGTGTGTGTGTGATAAAAACACCATCATCATCATCATTGTCATGTTTCACAGTCCCTGAGTCGTGTCCATACAGCTGGAATCAAACTCTCGTCAGAACGGCTTTCTGTAACCGATGGACGGGCTCACTGAACAGAAATACGTGATGTGTGTGCGTATGTGTGTGTGTTTGTGGTTGCGTGTTTGTGTGTGTGCGTGTGTGTGTTTGTAACATGTTTGTTCTTAAAAAGCAGAAGAATAACGGTTATGTCGTGAGTTGTTCTTTAAAACGTATCTTACATTCAGAGTGCACCACCTGTTTTTTCCAGCAACAAATAAATAAATGTTTTTCGGAATACATTAGCATCTATTAATTATTGGTCTTGTTAACATCATGAGTGGTTAGCTGCTGTCTGCAGTGTGATGTTAACATCATGAGTGGTTAGCTGCTGTCTGCAGTGTGATGTTAACATCATGAGTGGTTAGCTGCTGTCTGCAGTGGGATGTTACTCATGAGTGGTAGTGCGTCTGCAGTTTCATGTGGTA
>LR778259.1:63988826-64033887 GCA_902810595.1 Coregonus sp. 'balchen'
TCATAGTGCACTACATTTACCAAGTCAAAAACAAATAAAATACACTATTTAAAAAACCTTTTTTTCAAATACAACTTAAAATTGGGGTTTTCCCTTCCTGGCAAAGTAGTGCACTCTTAAAAAGGGGTTTTTTTTTTTTTTTTTTTTTGTTTTGGGTTTTTTTTCCATTCTTGGCTAAAGGGCACTATTAGGGAAAGGGTTTTCCCTTTTCGGGTTTTAAAGAGTGCACTACTTAGGGTTTTGGGTGCATTCTCGGTTTTAAAATAGGCACTAATTTGGGAATAGGGTGCCATTCTTGGTCTAAAGTAGTGCAACTTTGGGGAAAAGGGTGCCTTCCGGCCGTCTAAAAGTAGTGCACTATTAGGGGGAAAAGGGTGCCATTTTTGGTTAAAGTAGTGCATACTTTGGGGAATAGGGGGCCCTTCTCTGGTCTAAAGTAGGGGCACATTGGGAAAGGGGTGCCATTCTTGGTCAAAATAGTGCATATTAGGGAATGGGTGCCCTTCTTGGTCAAAGTAGTGCATACTTAGGGGGGAAAAGGGTGCCCCTTTCTGGTCTAAAGAGTGCATACTTTGGGAATAGGGTGCCATTCTTTTGGGCTAAGTAGTGCACAATTTGGGATAGGGGATTTTGGGTTAAATAGGATATTAGGGGAAAGGGTGCCATTCTGGTCTAAGAGTGCACTACTTAGGGAATGGGTCCTTTTCTGGGCAAGTAGGCATACAGGGGAAAAGGGTGCCTTTTTGGTCTAAAGTAGTGCAATTAGGAAAAGGGTGCCTTTTGGTTAAAGTGTGCACTCTTAGGGGAAAAGGGGCCCTTCTCTGGTCTAAAGTAGGCATATTGGGAATAGGGGGCCATTTTTGGCTAAAAATAGTGCACTAATAGGGGAAAAGGGGCCTTTTTTGGCTAAAAATTGTGCACTACTTGGGGTAGGGTGCCTTCTTGGTTAAATAGGCATTTCTTAGGGAATAGGGGTGCCATTCCCGGTCTAAAGAGTGCAACTTAGGGATAGGGGGCCATTCTTGGTCTAAAAGTGCACTACTTAGGGATAGGGTCCATTTTTGGTCCCAAAGTAGGCACTACTTAGGGAATAGGGGGTTTCCCTTCTCTGGGGTTAAGTAGGCACATTGGGAATAGGGTTGCCCTTTTTGGTTTAAAGTAGTGCAATTAGGGAATGGGTTTTCATTCTTGGTTAAATAGTGCACTACTTAGGGAAAAGGGGGCCTTCTGGGTTTTAAAATAGTGCACTCTTGGGAATGGGTTTTTTCAAAAGGACATTAAAAATTTCCCTTTTTTTCTTAAACCTTTCGGGGGTTAGAGATCTTATATAGTCCCCAAAATAGGAAAAGGGAGAGGGGAGGAGAGGAAGAGGGAGGGAGAGGAGGGAGGGGGGAGGAGAGGGGGGAAGAGGAGAGGAAAAGGGAGAGGAGGAGGAGAGGAGGGATGAGGAAGAGGAGGAGGGAGGAGAGGAGAGGGGAGGGGGGAGGGAGGGGGGGAGGGGAGGGAAAAGGGGAGGACAGGAGAGGGAAAAGGGGAAAGGAAGAGGATGAGGAGGAAGAGGAAGAGGAGAGGGAGGGAAAGAGGGGAGGAAGAGGAAAGGAGAAAGGAAGGGAGGAAGGAAGGAGAAAGGAAAGAAGGGGAAAGGAAAGAAGGAAAAAAGAGAGAGGAGAGGGAGTTAAAATACAAAAAAGGGGGGAGGAGGAGGGGGGAAGGAAAAAAAGGAGAGGGGAAAATGGGTTTTTTCCCGGGTAAACCAAGGAGGAAAAAGGTTGGATAAAAATTAGGTAACACAAAACCCACACAAAACACAAAAAAACACAACACAAAACGAATAAGAGACAGAAGGAGGAGAGGGGGGAGGGGGGAGGGGAAAAAGGGAAAGGGGGGAAGGGGGGTGGGGAGGGGGAGGGTTTTTAAAGGAGGGTGAGGGGGATGGAGGGGGAAGGGGGGTAGGGTGAGGGGGGGGGGGGAGGAGGGTGAGGAGGGATGAAGATGGGTTTAGGTGCTTTGTTTTGCAGGAAGTTCCCCAAAAGGGCCAGAGGGGTTTGGGAAATGAAATTAATGAACTGGTTGTTTTTTGTGTGGTGGTGTGTGTGGTGGGTTGGTGGGGTGGTGTGTGGGTGTGTCCAAAACTGAGGGAAAAGGGACCGGGACGCAAGAACCCCCGGGGAGAACACAGGACAACCCCCCCTCCCAAAGGAAAGCGAACCGCGAGGAGAAAGAAAGAAAAGGGGGCCAGGAGAGCGAAGGAGAGAAAAAGGAGAGCGCCCCGAGCCGAAAAGGGGAGAGGGCGGGAGGCCAGGGGCGAAAGGGAGCAGGGGGCCCCCGGAAGGATGGGAAATTAGATTTTAAAAGGGAAAAAAACCCCTTCAAATTTTCCCCTTCCTTTAAATTTTCCCCCCCATCCCCCTCCCCTTCTCCCCTCCTATCATAGTTAAAAGGGTTGCCTTGGTTAAAACCTGGATGGGGACCAAAGGAGCGGGGAGAAGATCAATTTTCAAGAGGAGGGCTGCCCAGAGAACCTGGAAATTTGGGGGGCTACCAGAGTAACCCGGGGAAAATAGGAGGGGCTGCCAGCGTACCATGGAAAGTAGGAGGGGCTGCCCAGCCGTAACCATGGAAAGTAGGAGGGGCTGCCAAGCCGTAACCATGGAAAGTAGGAGGGGCTGCCCAGCCGTAACCATGGAAATTAGGAGGGGCTGCCAAGCCGTAACCATGGAAAGTAGGAGGGGCTGATAGTGGATATAATGTTGAAGATCTGATGTTGTTTTAAAGGTACAAATTCAACATATTTATACAAGGTTTGTCTATGTTGAAATTTGGTTACCATGGCATAATCCTGTGGTTGGAATTTCTCCTTCAAAACAACAGTTTAAATCCACAGTATTGTCCACATAGATTCCCACGTAACAATATGTCGTGCTCAGTGGGAAAGATGGGCACGGTTATTTGAATATCCGAACAGACGTTATTGTTTCAATACTTGCGAGAGTATTCATAACAACGTAAATAAATCATAGGCCTATTTTAACAATGAAAAGGCTTTGTCTAAATTAAATTAAATTCTCTTTGTGACAACGCTACATCCCCCGCACTGCTACAAGCAAGCAGAGCGTAACCTCTCTCCATAGTCGCGCAGGCTGTGCAGTAAGCCAGCTACCAAGATTATTTAACACGTATATTTCATAATATTATTCGAATAGTGAAATTCTTTTTAAATGCCCATCTCTAAAATAACTCATGAGATTGGACAAACGCACACACACAACCACACCACACACACACACCACACACACACACACACATACACACACACAAACACACACACATAAAAACACGACTGCTTGACTCATGCCTGCTGGAATTATTATGGTATAATGCTAGCCAATCACTTTCCATCATCCATGTGATTGGACGACAGCACCTCGCTGTGTGTGTGCGTGTGTGTGTGCTTGTGTGTGTGTGTGTGTGTGTGTGTGTGTGTGTGTGTGTGTGTGAGTGCGTGCGTGCGTGCGTGCGTGCGTGCGTGTGTGCGTGTGTGTGTGTCCTGCAGGAGCTCTTGTTTGAGTGTTAAGGCTTCATCTCCACTCACCCGCTCCAGATGAGGACATAGAACTAGCACAAGGAGTATATGTAAATATCTGAGAGAGAGAAAGGGAGAGAGAGAGAGAGAGAGAGAGAGAGAGAGAGAGAGAGAGAGAGAGAGAGAGAGAGAGAGAGAGAGAGAGAGAATAACTACCATGGGATATGCGTCAACAGCAACCTTGGGAAAATCCTCTGCATTATCATTAACAGCAGACTTGTATATTTCCTCAGTGAAAACAATGTACTGAGCACATGTCAAATTGGCTTTTTACCAAATTACCAAACGACCGACCACGTATTCACCTTGAACACCCTAATTGACAAACAAACAAACCAAAACAAAGGCAAAGTCTTCTCATGCTTTGTTGATTTCAAAAAAAGCTTTTGACTCAATTTGGCATGAGGGTCTGCTATACAAATTGATGGAAAGTGGGGTTGGAGGAAAAACATACAAAATTATAAAATCCATGTATACAAACAACAAGTGTGCGGTTATAATTGGCAAAAAACACACACATTTCTTTCCACAGGGCCGGGGGGTGAGACAGGGATGCAACTTAAGCCCCACCCTCTTCAACATACATATCAACGAATTGGCGAGGGCACTAGAACAGTCTGCAGCACCCAGCCTCACCCTACTAGAATCTGAAGTCAAATGTCTTCTGTTTGCTGATGATCTGGTGCTTCTGTCCCCAACCAAGGAGGGCCTACAGCAGCACCTAGATCTTCTGCACAGATTCTGTCAGACCTGGGCCCTGACAGTAAATCTCAGTAAGACAAAAATAATGGTGTTCCAAAAAAGGTCCAGTTGCCAGCACCACAAATACAAATTCCTTCTGGACACTGTTGCCCTAGAGCACACAAAAAACTATACATACCTCGGCCTAAACATCAGCGCCAAAGGTAACTTCCACAAAGCTGTGAACGATCTGAGAGACAAGGCAAGAAGGGCTTTCTATGCCATTAAAAGGAACATAAAATTCGACATCCCAATTAGGATCTGGCTATAAATATTTGAATCAGTTATAGAACCCATTGCCCTTCAATGGTTGTGAGGTCTGGGGTCCACTCACCAACCAAGAATTCACAAAATGGGACAAACACCAAATTGAGACTCTGCATGCAGAATTTTGCTAAAACAGAGACTCATACTTCCCTCAGATTACACAGATCCACAAAGAATTTGAAAACTAACCCAGTTTCGATAAACTCCCTTATCTATTGGGTGAAAATACCACAGTGTGCCATCACAGCAGCAAGATGTGTGACCTGTTGCCACAAGAAAAGGGCAACCAGTGAAGAACTAACACCATTGTAAATACAACCCATATTTATGTTTATTTATTTTCCTATTTGTACTTTAACTTTTTGCACATTGTTACAACACTGTATATATACATAATATGACATTTGAAATGTCTTTATTCTTTTGGAACATCTGAGTGTAATGTTTACTGTTAATATTTATTGTTATTTCACTTTTATTTACTATCTACTCACTTGCTTTGGCAACGTTAACATCGTTTCCCATGCCCATAAAGCCCTTAAATTGAAATTGAGAGAGGAAGATGGTATTTGACAGCCTGGTGGGACTGTGTGTGTTTATAGCTAAGGCAGGGAATAATGATGTGAATGGAGGAGAGAGAGATGAGAGAGAGATGAGAGGAGATGAGAGAGAGAGAGAGAAGGAGAGAGAGAGGAGAGCAGAGAGAGGAGAGAGAGAGAGAGAGCGGGGATGTAGAGAGATGAGAGGGAGAGAGAGAGAGAAGATGGATTGACAGCCTGTGGACTGTAGTGTATAGCTAAGGCAGGAATAATGACTGAATGAGAGGCAACAGAATAGAATATGAAGAGAGAATTATTACATAGACATAGACTCTACTGGGACTGACTGGAACTCTCTCTCTCTCTGTCTCTGTCTCTCTCTCTCTCTCTCTCTCTCTCTCTCTCTCTCTCTCTCTCTCTCTCTCTCTCTCTCTGCAGCCCAATATGGAGGAGGAAGAGTTTCAATAATACAATGGATGATAGGAAGTGTTTGATGTTATGTAGTTGAGTCATGTTAATAATGTAGTGTTGTAAGGAACTGCAGTGGTTCACTTTACATTATTGCTTCCACCACATACGCACTCCATTACACATTCATAAAGCATTACATAAATGCTTATGTCACTTCTACTTCTCCTGTATATCTATAAGAAACCAGCTCTGTTCATCTGATCCAGGACTGACTGATTTGGTTGGTCCGATTTGATATATATTTTCGATATATTAATTAGACAGGGCGTGGTTGATGTCCCCTGGTTGTGACTAAAGCTCCCAGTAGGAGCCAGTGGAGCTCAGTCCATGAAAAAAACTTTTTTTTTTTAACGTCAATTAGCAGATGCTCTTATCCAGAGCGACTTAGATTATTATTTTTTTATACCCCCGTGGGAATCGAACCCACAACCCTGGCATTGAAAACGCCATGCTCTACCAACTGAGCTACATCCCTGCCAGCCATTCCCTCCCCTACCCTAGACGACGCTGGGCCAATTGTGCGCTGCCCCATTGGTCTCCCGGTCACGGCCGGCTACGACAGAGCCTGGATTCGAACCAGGATCTCTAGTGGCACCACTGCGCCACTCGGGAGACTATGTTAACATGAAAGAACATAAATGATGGGCTGATTGGAAAGGCCTTAATCTTGCTGCATTTACTCCCAGAGAGAAAAGGGAGAGCAACAAGATCAATGCAATTATCAACGATCAATTAACAAATACTCGGGTTAACATATAATTATTATAGATTAATCATTAGCTTACTGTTATGATCACTGCTACCCAGACATAGCCTAGTTAACATGGCTGCCGGAGAAATGTGATGTTGTTGAAGATTATCTTAATGCTTACATCGTTACATGTACTGGTCTCTCTATATCGCTACATGTACTGGTCTCTCTATATCGCTACATGTACTGGTCTCTCTATATCGCTACATGTACTGGTCTCTCTATATCGCTACATGTACTGGTCTCTCTGTATAGCTACATGTACTGGTCTCTCTGTATAGCTACATGTACTGGTCTCTCTATATCGCTACATGTACTGGTCTCTCTATATCGCTACGTACTGGTCTCTCTATATCGCTACATGTACGGGTCTCTCTATATCGCTACATGTACGGGTCTCTCTATATCGCTACGTACTGGTCTCTCTATATCGCTACATGTACCGGTCTCTCTATATCGCTACGTACTGGTCTCTCTATATCGCTACATGTACGGGTCTCTCTATATCGCTACGTACTGGTCTCTCTATATCGCTACATGTACCGGTCTCTCTATATCGCTACATGTACTGGTCTCTCTATATCGCTACATGTACTGGTCTCTCTATATCATTACACATACTGGTCTCTCTATATATCTACATGTACTGGTCTCATGATATCGCTACATGTACTGGTCTCTCTATATCGCTACATGTACTGGTCTCTCTATATCGCTACATGTACTGGTCTCTCTATATCGCTACATGTACTGGTCTCTCTATATCACTACATGTACTGGTCTCTCTATATCGCTACATGTACTGGTCTCTCGATATCGCTACATGTACTGGTCTCTCATTATCGCTACATGTACTGGTCTCTCTATATAGCTACATGTACTATACCATCCCAGATGGAGTGATGGGGTGACTGCCTAACCCTCCTTTAGAAAGAGAGGGATGTGGGGATGGGAGGACTGCCTTACCCTCCTTTAGAAAGAGAGGGATGTGGGGATGGGAGGACTGCCTTACCCTCCTTTAGAAAGAGAGGGATGTGGGGATGGGAGGACTGCCTTACCCTGCTTTAGAAAGGAGAGGGATGTGGGGATGGGAGGACTGCCTTACCCTACTTTAGAAAGAGAGGGCTGTGGGGATGGGATGACTGCCTTACCCTCCTTTAGAAAGAGAGGGATGTGGGGATGGGAGGACTGCCTTACCCTCCTTTAGAAAGAGAGGGATGTGGGGATGGGAGGACTGCCTTACCCTCCTTTAGAAAGAGAGGGATGTGGGGATGGGAGGACTGCCTTACCCTCCTTTAGAAAGAGAGGGATGTGGGGATGGGAGGACTGCCTTACCCTCCTTTAGAAAGAGAGGGATGGGGGGATGGGGGGACTGCCTTACCCTCCTTTAGAAAGAGAGGGATGTGGGGATGGGAGGACTGCCTTACCCTCCTTTAGAAAGAGAGGGATGTGGGATGGGAGGACTGCCTTACCCTCCTTTAGAAAGGAGGGATGTGGGGATGGGAGGACTGCCTTACCCTCCTTAGAAAGAGAGGGATGTGGGGATGGGGAGGACTGCCTTACCCTCCTTTAGAAAGAGAGGGATGTGGGGATGGGAGGACTTGCCTTACCTCCTTTAGAAAGAGAGGGATGTGGGGATGGGAGGACTGCCTTACCCTCCTTTAGAAAGAGAGGGATGTGGGGATGGGAGGACTGCCTTACCCTCCTTTATAGAAGAGAGGGATGTGGGGATGGGAGGACTGCCTTACCCTCTTTAGAAAGAGAGGGATGTGGGGATGGGAGGACTGCCTTACCCTCCTTTAGAAAGAGAGGGACGTGGGGATGGGACGACTGCCTTACCCTCTTTAGAAAGAGAGGGATGTGGGGATGGGAGGGACTGCCTTACCCTCCTTTAGAAAGAGAGGGAGTGGGGATGGAGGACTGCCTTACCCTCCTTTAGAAAGAGAGGGAGTGGGATGGGAGGACTGCCTTACCCTCCTTTATAAAGAGAGGGATGTGGGGATGGGAGACTGCCTTACCCTCTTTAGAAAGAGAGGGATGTGGGGATGGGAGGACTGCCTTACCCTCCTTTAGAAAGAGAGGGATGTGGGGATGGGAGGACTGCCTTACCCTCCTTTAGAAAGAGAGGGATGTGGGGATGGGAGGACTGCCTTACCCTCCTTTAGAAGAGAGGGATGTGGGGATGGGAGGACTGCCTTACCCTCCTTTAGAAAGAGAGGGATGTGGGGATGGGAGGACTGCCTTACCCTCCTTTAGAAAGAGAGGGATGTGGGGATGGGAGGACTGCCTTACCCTACTTTAGAAAGAGAGGGATGTGGGGATGGGAGGACTGCCTTACCCTCCTTTAGAAAAGAGAGGGCTGTGGGGATGGGAGGACTGCCTTACCCTCCTTTAGAAAGAGAGGGATGTGGGGATGGGAGGACTGCCTTACCCTCCTTTAGAAAGAGAGGGATGTGGGGATGGGAGGAACTGCCTTACCCTCCTTTAGAAAGAGAGGGGATGTGGGGATGGGAGGACTGCCTTACCCTCCTTTAGAAAGGAGGGATGTTGGGGATGGGGGGACTGCCTTACCCCTTTAGAAAGAGAGGGATGTGGGGATGGGAGGACTGCCTACCCTCCTTTAGAAAGAGAGGGATGTGGGGATGGGAGGACTGCCTTACCCTCCTTTAGAAAGAGAGGGATGTGGGGATGGGAGGACTGCCTTACCCTCCTTTAGAAAGAGAGGGATGTGGGGATGGGAGGACTGCCTTACCCTCCTTTAGAAAGAGAGGGATGTGGGGATGGGAGGACTGCCTTACCCTCCTTTAGAAAGAGAGGGATGTGGGGATGGGAGGACTGCCTTACCCTCCTTTAGAAAGAGAGGGATGTGGGGATGGGAGGACTGCCTTACCCTCCTTTAGAAAGAGAGGGATGTGGGGATGGGAGGACTGCCTTACCCTCCTTTAGAAAGAGAGGGATGTGGGGATGGGAGGACTGCCTTACCCTCCTTTAGAAAGAGAGGGATGTGGGGATGGGAGGACTGCCTTACCCTCCTTTAGAAAGAGAGGGATGTGGGGATGGGAGGACTGCCTTACCTCCTTTAGAAAGAGAGGGATGTGGGGATGGGAGGGACTGCTTACCCTCCTTTAGAAAGAGAGGGATGTGGGGATGGGAGGACTGCCTTACCCTCCTTAGAAAGAGAGGGATGTGGGGATGGGAGGACTGCCTTACCCTCCTTTAGAAAGAGAGGGATGTGGGGATGGGAGGACTGCCTTACCCTCCTTTAGAAAGAGAGGGATGTGGGGATGGGAGGACTGCCTTACCCTCCTTTAGAAAGAGAGGGATGTGGGGATGGGAGGACTGCCTTACCCTCCTTTAGAAAGAGAGGGATGTGGGGATGGGAGGACTGCCTTACCCTCCTTTAGAAAAAGAGGGATGTGGGGGATGGGAGGACTGCCTTACCCTCCTTTAGAAAGAGAGGGATGTGGGGACTGCCTTACCCTCCTTTAGAAAGAGAGGGATGTGGGGATGGGAGGACTGCCTTACCCTCCTTTAGAAAGAGAGGGATGTGGGGATGGGAGGACTGCCTTACCCTACTTTAGAAAGAGAGGGATGTGGGGATGGGAGGACTGCCTTACCCTCCTTTAGAAAGAGAGGGATGTGGGGATGGGGACTGCCTTACCCTCCTTTAGAAAGAGAGGGATGTGGGGATGGGAGGACTGCCTTACCCTCCTTTAGAAAGAGAGGGATGTGGGGATGGGAGGACTGCCTTACCTGCTTTAGAAAGAGAGGGATGTGGGGATGGGAGGACTGCCTTACCCTACTTTAGAAAGAGAGGGCTGTGGGGATGGAGGACTGCCTTACCCTCCTTTAGAAAGAGAGGGATGTGGGATGGGAGGACTGCCTTACCCTCCTTTAGAAGAGATGGATGTGGGGATGGGAGGACTGCCTTACCCTCCTTTAGAAAGAGAGGGATGGTGGGGATGGGAGGACTGCCTTACCCTCCTTTAGAAAGAGGGGATGTGGGGATGGGAAGGACTGCCTTACCCTCCTTTAGAAAAGAGAGGGATGTGGGGATGGGAGGACTGCCTTACCTCCTTTAGAAAGAGAGGGATGTGGGGATGGGAGGACTGCCTTACCCTCCTTTAGAAAGAGAGGGATGTGGGATGGGAGGACTGCCTTACCCTCCTTTAGAAAGAGAGGGATGTGGGGATGGGAGGACTGCCTTACCCTCCTTTAGAAAGAGAGGGATGTGGGGATGGGAGGCCTGCCTTTACCCTCCTTTAGAAAGAGAGGGATGTGGGGATGGGAGGACTGCCTTACCCTCCTTTAGAAAGAGAGGGATGTGGGGATGGGAGGACTGCCTTACCCTCCTTTAGAAAGAGAGGGATTGTGGGGATGGGAGGACTGCCTTACCCTCCTTTAGAAAGAGAGGGATGTGGGGATGGGAGGACTGCCTTACCCTCCTTTAGAAAGAGAGGGATGTGGGGATGGGAGGACTGCCTTACCCTCCTTTAGAAAGAGAGGGATGTGGGGATGGGAGGACTGCCTTACCCTCCTTTAGAAAGAGAGGGATGTGGGGATGGGAGGACTGCCTTACCCTCCTTTAGAAAGAGAGGGATGTGGGGGATGGGAGGACTGCCTTACCCTCCTTGGAGGGGGATGTGGGGATGGGAGGACTGCCTTACCCTCCTTAGAAAGAGAGGGATGTGGGGATGGGAGGACTGCCTTACCCTCCTTTAGAAAGAGAGGGATGTGGGGATGGGAGGACTGCCTTACCCTCCTTTAGAAAGAGAGGGATGTGGGGATGGGAGGGACTGCCTTACCCTCCTTTAGAAAGAGAGGGATGTGGGGACTGCCTTACCCTCCTTTAGAAAGAGAGGGATGTGGGGATGGGAGGACTGCCTTACCCTCCTTTATAAAGAGAGGGATGTGGGGATGGGACGACTGCCTTACCCTACTTTAGAAAGAGAGGGATGTGGGGACATGGGAAGGGACTGCCATTACCCTCCTTTAGAAAGAGAGGGACGGGGGGATGGGAGGCCTGCCTTACCCATCCTTTAGAAAGAGAGGGATGTGGGGATGGGAGGACTGCCTTACCCTCCTTTAGAAAGAGAGGGATGTGGGGATGGGAGGACTGCCTTACCCTACTTTGGGGGTTTTGAGACGAGTGTCTTTTTCAGGACGGGGCACTGTTTTATAAATAGATGGTTACAGAGCAGGCTGCACTACACACACACACACACACACACAACACACACACCACACACACACAACACACACACACACACACACACACACACCGCTGTGGAGAGGGAGAGGGAGGGAGATTATGAAGTAGTCCAGTAGTCCATGTGGTGGTTCTGACCCAGTTGGGGAAAAACAGGTTAAGAAGGAGGACACACACACACACACACACACACACACAGAGATCATACACACACACACACACACAACACACACACAACACAAGACCCACACACACACACACACACACACACACACACACAACACACACACACACACAACAACACATACACACACACACAACACCACAATCACACACAACACACACACACAAAACACAACACACACATACACACACACACACACACACACACACACACACCGATCAATACACACACCACACCAACACACAACCACATACACACACCACATACGACACAGATCATCACCACACACCACACCACCCACAGAGAGATCATACACACACACACACAAACACACCACACACATACACACAGATCATACACACACACACACAGAGATCACACACACACACACACACACACACACAACATACACACACACACACACACACACACACACACACACACACAATCGCAAGCCCACACACACACACACACACAAGCATGCTTGTAAAGCCCAGGCCTGGTGCAAGGAGCATTTCCTCTCCTCTTCTCTCTCAATCCTCAATCCGCTTCTCTGCTTTATCAAACCTCAAGCCTCTCCTTTTCTGCCACACTCCTCTCCTCTTCTCTTTCATCAAGCTCTCTCTTCTGTTTTCTTCTCCTCCCCATGTCTTTTATTTCTCTCTCCAGACCTCAGGCCCGGCCAGTTTTGAGGTATGATAATGTTTTACAATACACAGTGTTTCCAAAGATTTTATGGACATAGTCTCATGATTTAAATGTCTGACAATATATGTAATGTATTATGGATATATTCTTAGACTTAAATATGCATCATCCAGTCAGTAGTGTGGGCAATGGGACCATGTTTAATGTGAACCCTCCCCTGTAAATGTTCAATGTAGTGACTGCAGTGAGTACTGTATTTATAGTCTCTAGCAGAGGAACTCTACCAGTCTCAGCCTGTTCTCTCTCTGTCATCGCTCTAAAATACAGTAGAATACAGTCTATAGTCTCTACCAGTCTCAGTCTGTTCTCTCTCTCTGTCCTCTCTCTAAAATACAGTAGAATACAGTCTATAGTCTCTACCAGTCTCAGTCTGTTCTCTCTCTGTCATCTCTCTAAAATACAGTAGAATACAGTCTATAGTCTCTACCAGTCTCAGTCTGTTCTCTCTCTGTCATCTCTCTAAAATACAGTAGAATACAGTCTATAGTCTCTACCAGTCTCAGTCTGTTCTCTCTCTGTCATCTCTCTAAAATACAGTAGAATACAGTCTATAGTCTCTACCAGTCTCAGTCTGTTCTCTCTCTGTCCTCTCTCTAAAATACAGTAGAATACAGTCTATAGTCTCTACCAGTCTCAGTCTGTTCTCTCTCTGTCATCTCTCTAAAATACAGTAGAATACAGTCTATAGTCTCTACCAGTCTCAGTCTGTTCTCTCTCTGTCATCTCTCTAAAATACAGTAGAATACAGTCTATAGTCTCTACCAGTCTCAGTCTGTTCTCTCTCTGTCCTCTCTCTAAAATACAGTAGAATACAGTCTATAGTCTCTACCAGTCTCAGTCTGTTCTCTCTCTGTCCTCTCTCTAAAATACAGTAGAATACAGTCTATAGTCTCTACCAGTCTCAGTCTGTTCTCTCTCTGTCCTCTCTCTAAAATACAGTAGAATACAGTCTATAGTCTCTACCAGTCTCAGTCTGTTCTCTCTCTGTCATCTCTCTAAAATACAGTAGAATACAGTCTATAGTCTCTACCAGTCTCAGTCTGTTCTCTCTCTGTCATCTCTCTAAAATACAGTAGAATACAGTCTATAGTCTCTACCAGTCTCAGTCTGTTCTCTCTCTGTCATCTCTCTAAAATACAGTAGAATACAGTCTATAGTCTCTACCAGTCTCAGTCTGTTCTCTCTCTGTCATCTCTCTAAAATACAGTAGAATACAGTCTATAGTCTCTACCAGTCTCAGTCTGTTCTCTCTCTCTGTCATCTCTCTAAAATACAGTAGAATACAGTCTATAGTCTCTACCAGTCTCAGTCTGTTCTCTCTCTGTCATCTCTCTAAAATACAGTAGAATACAGTCTATAGGCTCTACCAGTCTCAGTCTGTTCTCTCTCTGTCATCTCTCTAAAATACAGTAGAATACAGTCTATAGACTCTACCAGTCTCAGTCTGTTCTCTCTCTGTCATCTCTCTAAAATACAGTAGAATACAGTCTATAGTCTCTACCAGTCTCAGTCTGTTCTCTCTCTGTCATCTCTCTAAAATACAGTAGAATGCAGTCTATAGTCTCTACCAGTCTCAGTCTGTTCTCTCTCTGTCATCTCTCTAAAATACAGTAGAATCCAGTCTATAGTCTCTACCAGTCTCAGTCTGTTCTCTCTCTGTCATCTCTCTAAAATACAGTAGAATACAGTCTATAGTCTCTACCAGTCTCACTCTGTTCTCTCTCTGTCATCTCTCTAAAATACAGTAGAATACAGTCTATAGTCTCTACCAGTCTCAGTCTGTTCTCTCTCTGTCATCTCTCTAAAATACAGTAGAATACAGTCTATAGTCTCTACCAGTCTCAGTCTGTTCTCTCTCTGTCATCTCTCTAAAATACAGTAGAATACAGTCTATAGTCTCTACCAGTCTCAGTCTGTTCTCTCTCTGTCATCTCTCTAAAATACAGTAGAATACAGTCTATAGTCTCTACCAGTCTCAGTCTGTTCTCTCTCTGTCATCTCTCTAAAATACAGTAGAATACAGTCTATAGTCTCTACCAGTCTCAGTCTGTTCTCTCTCTGTCATCTCTCTAAAATACAGTAGAATACAGTCTATAGTCTCTACCAGTCTCAGTCTGTTCTCTCTCTGTCATCTCTCTAAAATACAGTAGAATACAGTCTATAGTCTCTACCAGTCTCAGTCTGTTCTCTCTCTGTCATCTCTCTAAAATACAGTAGAATACAGTCTATAGTATCTACCAGTCTCAGTCTGTTCTCTCTCTGTCATCTCTCTAAAATACAGTAGAATACAGTCTATAGTCTCTACCAGTCTCAGTCTGTTCTCTCTCTGTCATCTCTCTAAAATACAGTAGAATACAGTCTATAATCTCACCTCTCCTCTAGCAGAGGGACTCTACCAGTCTCAGCTCAGAACCCCCACACCTTCACACTGCAAACAGAACCTTCACACTGCAAACATAACTTTCACACTGCAAACATATCCTTCACACTGAAAACAGAACCTTCACACTGCAAACAGAATCTTCACACTGCAAACAGATCCTTTACACTGCAAACATAACCTTCACACTGCAAACAGATCCTTCACACTGCAAACAGAACCTTCCACACCGCAAACAGAATCTTCACACTGCAAACAGATCCTTCACACTGCAAACAGAATCTTCACACTGTAAACATATCCTTCACACTGCAAACAGAACCTTCACACCGCAAACAGATCCTTCACACTGCAAACAAAATTTTCATACTGCAAACAGAACCTTCACACTGCAAACAGATCCTTCACACTGCAAACATAACCTTCACACTGCAAACAGATCCTTCACACTGCAAACAGATCCTTCACACTGCAAACATATCCTTCACACTGCAAACATGACCGTCACACTGCAAACAGATCCTTCACACTGCAAACAGATCCTTCACACTGCAAACAGAACCTTCACACTGCAAACAGATCCTTCACACTGCAAACAGATTCTTCACACTGCAAACGGATCATTCACACTGCAAACAGAACCTTCACACTGCAAACGGAACCTCCACACCGCAAACGGAACCTCCACACCGCAAACGGAATCTTCACACTGCAAACAGATCCTTTACACTGCAAACAGAACCTTCACACTGCAAACAGATCCTTCACACTGCAAACAGAACCTTCACACTGCAAACAGAACCTTCAAATTGCAAACAGATCCTTCACACTGCAAACAGAATGTTCACACTGCAAACAGATCCTTTACACTGCAAACAGAACCTTCACACTGCAAACAGATCCTTTACACTGCAAACAGAACCTTCCACACCGCAAACAGAATCTTCACACTGCAAACAGATCCTTCACACTGCAAACAGAACCTTCCACACCGCAAACAGAATCTTCACACTGCAAACAGATCCTTCACACTGCAAACAGTGAGCCATCTAGTGGACAGAACAGAAGATGACACATAAATCATGACCCACCCCAATTCGGCAGCAGATCACCTCTGGAGTTAGAGTTAACAGCTGATTCAAGGCCAGATATTGTTTCTCCCAACTAATGGTTCTGGTCAGCTAAATCTGATCCAAGATCTGTGGTTAGATGTGACTGAGTTTGTTCAAGACAAAGGCATTCAATGAAAGGCGAGTTGTCATTAAGCACGGGCAAACAACACACCTTTTAAAAGATCATTTACATGATAATCACTAATATCGCATTTTTTATGGAAAATGCTGCGGATGTCGGCTCAAGTGTAAGGGTCCTATTCAATCCACATCCCGGAAATTCAGACTTACAGCGTGACTGAAATTTAAAGGCAATGTTTCCCTGCGTTAGCGAAGACTACATTCACGGTAAACGCAGCGTATCTCAGCTCAATTGGACATAACCTTTGAAATGTATATCGCTCAATCTGTAACACTTCAGCCATCCAGATTGAATAGAGGCCCAGATGACCTTTATAAAACCAAGTGCAGTGTGGGGAATAAGACACTAATAATATGGGTTAAAGAGACCTCACTGTAAAAACCAACACACCTGTTTGTAGAAACCAATTAAAAATATTCATGGGTATTTGATTGAAGCACTCATGATGTTAACATCACACTGCAGACAGCAGCTAACCACTCATGATGTTAACATCACACTGCAGCCAGCAGCTAACCACTCATGATGTTAACATCACACTGCAGACAGCAGCTCCCCCACTCATGATGTTAACATCACACTGCAGACAGCAGCTCCCCCACTCATGATGTTAACATCACACTGCAGACAGCAGCTCCCACTCATGATGTTAACATCACACTGCAGACAGCAGCTAACCACTCATGATGTTAACATCACACTGCAGACAGCAGCTAACCACTCATGATGTTAACATCACACTGCAGACAGCAGCTAACCACTCATGATGTTAACATCACACTGCAGACAGCAGCTCCCCACTCATGATGTTAACAAGACCGATAATTAATAAATGCTCATGTATTCCGAATTTTTATTTATTTATTTGTTGCTGGAAAAAACAGGTGGTGCATTCTGAATGTAAGATACGTTTTAAAGAACAACTCACGACATAACCGTTGTCTTCTGCCTATAAGAACAACATGTTACAAACACACACACACACACACACACAAACACGCAACCACAAACACACACATACGCACACACATCACGTATTTCTGTTCAGTGAGCCCGTCCATCGGTTACAGAAAGCCATTCTGACGAGAGTCTGACTCCAGCTGCATGGACACGACTCAGGGACTGTGAAACATGACAATGATGATGATGTGTTTTATCACACACACACACACACACACACACACACACACACACACACACACACACGCAGCTGTGAACACCTCCCATAGGAAGTGTTTCCATGGTGATGTAGATTAGAGAGTTCAATAGTGACATGTATAGGGCTGCAGGTGTAATTACTTGAGCTCTGAGCTCCAACAGCGCAGGTAAAAGTGGAACCCCCCCCCCAATACATATAATGTAATACAGTACTGTAGCGGGAAAATAAAGTTAACTGAAATTAAATGAAACTCGACATCAGTGAGGATCGTCCAACTCATCAGCTACTGTCACTATATGGGTTAAAGGTCAGTGGTTCCCGACCTTTTTCGGTTCCTGTTCCCACCAACTGAATTTAGCTCTGCCCAGGAGTACCCCTGAAGAGTACCCCTGAATGTGCATTTTACCAGTAAGCCTTTGGTCTCATGGGTCTTCTCCTGGTTGGGAACCACAGGGGTCAGAGGAGTGGTTACCAAACTTTCGGAGTCAAAATGCACACCCCGAGATCTACCTCTCAGAATGATTTTACTTTTTTTAACCCTCTCCCCCCTCATCGTTGACGTATTTCATTACGGCATTCGTCAACTTTATGCAATCGAGTTACGCTACTGGACGGAGAGCATATGAGAGGGTTTCACAACACAAGACAAGATGGAGGAGAGGGTTTCCCAACACAAGATGGAGAAGATGGTATCACACCAAGAAGATGGGGAGGGTATCGACAAGACAATGGACATCAGTGGAGGAGAGGGTTTCACCCAACACAAGATGGAGGAGAGGGTTTCACAACACAAATGGAGGAGTGGTTTCACAACCTTGGTTCACGCAAGAAATGGAGGAGAGGTTTCACAACACAAAGATGGAGAGATGGTTTCACATGAAGACAAGATGGAGATGGTTTCAAACCACAAGATGGAGGAGGGGTTTTCACAAGACAAATGGAGGAGATGGTTCACCACAATACAAGATGGAGGAAGGGTTTCACAACGACAAATGGAGGAGAGGTATTCACAACACAAATGGAGAGGGGTTTCACAAGACAAGATGGAGGAGAGGGTTTCACAACCAACAAGATGGAGGAGAGGTTTACAACACAGACAAGATGGAGGAGAGGGTTTCACAACACAAGACAAGATGGAGGAGAGGTTTCACAACACAAACAAGATGGAGGAGAGGGTTTCACAACACAAGATGGAGGAGAGGGTTTCACAAGACAAGATGGAGGAGAGGGTTTCACAACACAAGACAAGATGGAGGAGAGGGTTTCACAACACAAGACAAGATGGAGGAGAGGGTTTCACAAGACAAGATGGAGGAGAGGGTTTCACAACACAAGATGGAGGAGAGGGTTTCACAAGACAAGACAAGATGGAGGAGAGGGTTTCACAACACAAGACAAGATGGAGGAGAGGGTTTCACAACACAAGATGGAGGAGAGGGTTTCACAAGACAAGACAAGATGGAGGAGAGGGTATCACAAGACAAGATGGAGGAGATGGTTTCACAACGCAAGACAAGATGGAGGAGATGGTTTCACAGACAAGATTGAGGAGATGGTTTCACAACGCAAGACAAGATGTAGAGAGAGCCTAGTCTGTCATCAGAGATTGTAAAATATGACAGGAGAAAAATATTGCTTTATTTTTAGTTAGTTTTTCTGCAAACTTGTTTCTATAACTTTCCAGCAAGTCAAGATATCTTACAGAAGAGCCCTATAATGCAGCTAGCGACCTCCACCTAATAATTATCATCAATAACAAACGTCATTACCATCTTAATAAACTAAAACGGAAGGCAACAGTCATATAATATAACTTGCTTAACAGACAATGTGTATTATTTAATATTGCTATTAAAATAATACACATTTATAGGAATGGGTAATCGTTTACAAGTTGCTAGCAATCCCATAAATCCATCGTCGAAAACCACATCTTCTTCTGTGGTTTGTTAACTTCCTGTTCTTCGAACGGACTCTGGCTGAACTGAAGAAGATGCAGAGTTTTGAAAAATTCAAAATATGCGGCGTCCGTCTCGTAACTGAGTCTTCATCCGCAAGGGGGGGGGGGGGGGGGGGGGTGGGGGGGGGGGGGGGCGTTGCGATTCCACTCCATTGTGGATGGTCCCCATTCAAGTGAATGCCATCTGGAGCAACGTAACGTAGTGCTTATGGTTACTGGATGGGAGACCAGATGCTACTGGAAGTGGTGTTGGAGGGAGAGAGAGAGGGGGGAGAGGGAGAGGAGAGAGAGAGAGAGAGGGAGAGAGAGACAGAGAGGCGAGAGAGAGGGGCGCGACGAATGGACGGTGTGTTGTCATGCCTTTGAAACGGCGTCCTAACTAATATGCAGAAACCTCCTCGGCCTTCCGAACCCTGAGCTTCACCTCACCGAGTCACTTCTACTCGCCACCCTCTCGTACATCAGTCACTCTTCCCTCTACAATCCTCTCGATACAGCACCGTCGCTTCACTCTCTCCCTCTCCGCACCCCTCTCTCCCTCTGCTCTTCTCTCTCACCTCTCTCTCATCGCCCTCTCTCTCTCTACCCATCCCTCTCCCTCTTCTGCTTCTCTCTCTCTCATCCTCTCTCTCAGGTACCGTAGAGGCACTCTTTCCTCTGTTCTAAAAACATATATCCCAATGCCCCAGGGCAGGGATTGGGGACAATGCCCCAGGGGCAGGGATTGGGGACATTGCCCTGTGTGAGTGTGCCATCATTCGGATGGGGACGTTAAAAACGGTGTGTCCTGACTCTCTTGTGATCACTAAAGAGCCCATGGCACTTATCGTAAGAGTAGGGGGTGTTAACCATTGTGTGCCTGGCTAAATTAACCAATTTGGCCTTCATACCATCCTGGCCACCTAATCATCCCCAGCATCTAATTGGCTGACCCCCGCCCCCCCCCCCCCTCCTCTCCCCCCCCCACCCCCCCCCCCCCCCCCCCCAACCCCCCCCCCCCCCCCCCTTCCCCCGCTAAAAACACCCCAAAGATACACTTTTTTCTTCCGTTTCATTGAAGCTGCAAAATTTTGGGTTTTCACGCAATGGAGAATCACAAAATTTTAAAAAAAGTGCATAACTGCCCGTCGACTTGGGGATTTTGGGCAGGGGAATTGGGAGAATAACTGGGATGTAAAGGGAGGTGAAATGCTTTAAAAAAAACCGCACTCCAAATGCAATTACACTGCTAAAATTAAAATGCAGTAAAAAAATAAAAAATAAAAAGGTGTTTTTTGGAAAGCATTTTTTGCCAAATACTGCAAATTCAGTTGCACTCCTTTACTAAAATATTTTTTTCCCCTAAGGGCCCGGGGATCTGATCAATCCGAATTTGGGTAGCGGTTTATCTGAGCAATCCGATTGGCTAAACGGGGATCTGAGCAAAACCGATTGGCTAGGGGGTGATCTGACAAAAACCGATTGGCTACGGTTTATCTGAAACAATCCCCATTGGCTAGCGGTGAACTGAAACAAAAACCGATTGGCTACGGGTTACCCTTAAAGGGGCACATGATTTTTTTACTCTCCGGGCAACCGGGCCCAGGAAGCAGTTTTTACCTTCAGACAAAATTTGGGGAAAAGTTTGCCTACGGGTTAAACCGGGGAAACCCACTGCCCAAAAAAACGAGACGGAAAAATTTTGCAACGCAAGGCTTTATCATTGGGTTTTTTAAGAAAAAAGTTTTTGCAAAACGACTAAGAAAGGGCCCCGTATAGAAGAGTGGGGGGGGGGGATAAGGGAAAAGGGTGGGGGAAAAGGGGCCCGGGGGGGTTTTTCTTTTTCCTTTTTTTCCCAAAATTTCTTTTAAAGGGCCCCAAAAAGGGGGGGGGGGTTTTTTTTTTCCCTTTTTTTTAAAATTTGGGCAAATTTCCCCCCTTTTTTTTTTCTTTTGTTTTTGGCCCCTTTTTTTTTTAAATTTTTTTGCTTTTTGGTTTTTCCCTTTTTTTTTTCCTTTTCTTTTTCCCCCCTTGTTTCCAACCCTTTCTTCACCCAAAGGGAAAGAAAAACACACCTCCCCTTTCCCCCCTCTCTTTTTCTCTCTCTCCAACCCCCTCCCCCCCCCTCCCCCTTTTTAAACCCCGCTGTTTGAACCCGTATATAAAAAGGGAGAGGAAGAGAGGTTCTTGGGGTGCCAGAAAAGAGGAAAGAGCCAGAAGTTTACAAAAAATGCACCTTAAAAATTAAGGTGACTCCAGGGGGCCCCTAACGCAATTTTGCGGACAGAGGAAGGGCTTGTTTAACACACAAAACACCCACACCCACACACCACCCACACAAAAACCCCCCACACACAACACACACACACAAAACAACAACTACCCCCACACACAAACACCCCACACCCCCCCAGCCCACACACACATATATTTTATTTTTTTTATTTTATTGAATATTTTAAAAATTTAAAACTACTTTCATTTAAAGCCGCTCAACAAATCAATCACATTGTTTATCTTAAAAACTCCCATCCCCGGCGACACACGAACCCAGCTCCCAAAGCCCCTTTTCCCCCCCCCCCCCCCCAAGACCACCCCCCCCCCCCGCCCCCCCCCCCCAAAAAACCCCCCCCCCCCCCCCCCTTCCCCCGCCCCCCGTCCCCCCAATGCCCAACATCCCAAAAAAAGAGAAGGAAGGAAAACCGAACCCAAAAAACGAAAATTCTAAAAAACCAAAACAAAAAAAACCCGAAAACATAACAAAACTGGGGTATGGGAGATGCCTTTAAAGGCCTATTTACAAAATTGTGTGTGTTTTCCGTGTTGTCAACGTTTGTGCATTTTAATGAGAGTGTGTGTATTTTTTCAAAGTGTACAAACACCCCTTTCACGGATCATCCTCCGGGGAAACAACCATTTCCCCTGTAAAAACACTTCCCCCGTGGGTTTTAACCCTACTTATTTTTGTTTTTGGGTTTTGGGCTTTATTTTCAAAATTTTATTCTTTTTGAAAAAAACCCCGTTTTTAACCCCCCCGCCCAGGTAATTCCCATTCCCCCACTTGTCCCCCAGTTTTTTTCCAAAATCCCAACCCTCGGGCCTTCCCCCCAGCCCCCTTGCCCCCCCCGCCCCCCCCCCGTAACTCCAGTCCCACTTGTCTCCTTTTCCCAACCCCCAAACCCTCGGCCTCCTCAGCCCTCCCCTATCTCTCCACCCCAAACCCCGCCCCCCTCACCCCATCCCACCTTCTCCTCCCAACCCTCGGCCCCCCTAGCCCTCCCATATTCTCCATCCAACCCCTCGGCCTCCTCCCCCCACCCCCACCTATTCCCCCTCCCAACCTGGGCCCCCCCCTCACCCCACCCCCACCACTTCCATCCCAACCCTCGGCCTCCTAGCCCTCCCACCTACCCTTCCCCCCCCAACCCTGGGCCTCCCCCCGCCCATCCCACCTATCTCTCCCCCCCAACCAGGCTCCCCACCCCATCCCACATTCTCCACCCCAAACCACGGCCCCTCAGCCCATCCCCCTATCTCCCCATCCCAAACCATGGGCCTCCCCAGCCCACCCCAAACCCGGGCTCCTCAGCCCCCCCACCATCTATCTCTGGGGCCCACCCTCTTGGGATTTCTACCCCATATCCCTTTAATTTTGCTGTGTGTTTAACACCTTTCCCCAATCTATTAATAAATGCCTGCCTCCTCCCCCCAAGAGTATTGTATTTTATAATTGACGCCCCGGTTCTCCCCCAGATCTCCCACAGTACATTTAGATCAATGTTATGTTTTTTCAGCCATTCCTGAACCGGACCAAAAAGCAGGCTCCCGAGGGCAGTACCAAACAAGGTCCTTTGATTTGGCCCTCGCAACAAAATTGCAGGCTGCGGATTGTAGCCCCAAAAATTTTTAAAACTTTGTTGGGGGCAAGAATTGGTACATCATTTTATGAAAAAAGCTAAGTTGAATCTTGCGTCGTTTTCTAAAATTTCAACTATACCCCTGAAACCAGGAATCGGACTCAAAATCTTTTCCCCAACTATTTTGCAATCGTAGGGCACACGCTGTAACACCCCTGGTCCTCAATAAATGTATTTTTTCCTATATTGCTATTTTTTTTCCCCACAGTTTTGATCCTTTTATTGGTCAGACAGACCAGTCCCTACCTCCCCCCTTTTGATTTTATATTGGGCTAAAAGACCAGTTCCCTAAATCCCCCTTTGGCCCTTATTTGGGCAAACAACGTTCCCTACCCCCTCCCTTGACCCTTTATATTGGGTGACAGACCATTCCCTACCTCCCCGACCCTTTTATTTGGGGCAAAAAGCCCTTTTCCCTCCCTCCCCCTTTGATCCTTTATTTGGGAACAGACCATTTCCCTACCTCCCCCTTTTGACCTTTTATATTGGGAGACAGCCCAGTTCCCTCCTCCCCTTTGACCCTTTTATATTGGGCGACATAGATTCCTGCCTCCTCCCTTGATTTTTTAATTGGGCAAAAACCCATTCCCTACCTCCCCCCTTTGTCCTTTAATTGGGGGACAGACCGTTCCCCCCCTCCCCCCTTGATCCTTTATTTGGGCAGACAGACCATTCCCTACCCCCTCCCGTCCTTTATTGGGCTGAAAAGGACCAGTTCCCTCCCTCCTCCTTGATTTTTTAAATTTTGGGGCAGACAGACCATTTCCCTCCCCTCCCCCTTGATCCTTTATATTGGGCAGACGCCCAGTTCCCTCCTCCTCCCTTTTAAACCTTTATATTGGGCAGACAGCCCATTCCCTCCTCCCCCCTTGATCTTTATTTGGGAGACAACCGTTCCTCCTCCCCCCTTTGTCCTTTATTTTGGGCAGACTGCCCAGTTCCCTCCCCCCTCCCTTGCCCTTTTATATTGGGCAATGACCTTTCCCCTACCTCCTCCCTTGCCCTTTAAATTGGGGGCAGAAGCCCCAGTTCCCTGCCTCCCCCTTTGATCCTTTATATTGGGCAACAGACCATTTTCCCCACCCCTCCTTGATCCTTTTTTTGGGCAGAAGCCCAGTTCCCTACCTTTCCCCTTTGATCCTTTATATTGGGCTGACGACCATTCCCTACCCCCCCCTTGATCCTTTATTTTTGGGCAACGCCCATTCCCCTACCTCCCCCTTACCTTTTTAAGGGGCTGCAGACCGTCCCCCCTCCCCCCCTTGATCCTTATTTTGGGCAGACGGCCCATTTCCCCCCTCCCCTTTTATCCTTTATATTGGGAGACTGCCCGTTCCTCCTCCCCCTTGTTTTTCTTTATATTGGGCAGACAGACCAGTTCCTTACCTCTCCCTCTTGCCACCTGCCTCCCTCCATGTTTGGGGGTAAATGCTGTAATCAATTGGTTGTATCTTGGATTGAGCAGACCTTCCAATACAATTTTGATAACTCCATGAAAGACATAACTTACCCATTCAAAAACCTCTTTTCAAACATATTTTCTATAAATACAGGTCTTTCATCAACCAGCAAATTTGAGTTTCAGCATAATATTTGCTTGTAATATTTGTTCTAGTCTTTTCAGAGGGATGAAATTGAAATTGTAGCCAGCTCTGCAATGCTTGTTTTTGAAAAAAAAGAGAGATACTTTAAAAATATATATCATTTTCAATTAATCGAAAATGAGACATGGCAATCTGCTCAAAGGCAAAATGGCAATTTTTAAACAATGGATGAGCTTTTCTTACTAATCTACTTGAGAACCATTTAGGGTTCAAGTAAAACTTTTGAATAAGTGATGCTTTTAGAGAAAGGTTTAAGTGCTTTATAATTAATAACCTCAACCCCCCCAGTTCATATTCATTATATAGATAGGCACGCTGTATCATTATATAGATAGGCACGCTGTATCATTATATAGATAGGCACGCTGTATCATTATATAGATAGGCACGCTGTATCATTATATAGATAGGGGCCATTATATAGATAGGGGCCATTATATAGATAGGGGCCATTATATAGATAGGGGCCATTATATAGATAGGGGCCATTATATAGATAGGGGCCATTATATAGATAGGGGCCATTATATAGATAGGGGCCAATTAAAAAAAAAAAAAAAAAAAAATTGGTCATTTAGCAGACGCTCTTATCCAGAGCGACTTACAGGAGCAATTAGGGTTAAGTGCCTTGCTCAAGGGCACATCGACAGATTTTTCACCTAGTGGGCTCGGGGATTAGAACCAGCGACCTTTCGGTTACTGGCACAACGCTCTTAACCACTAAGCTACCTGCCGCCCATTATATAGATAGGGGCCATTATATAGATAGGGGCCATTATATAGATAGGGGCCATTATATAGATAGGGGCCATTATATAGATAGGGGCCATTATATAGATCGGCACGCTTTATCTTGTCTGGTTTAGCATCCCAGATAAAGGGAGATATTTTTTTGCTCATATGATTTGAAAAAAGAATCATCAGGATTACGTAAAAGTGAGTAAACTGAGATATGACTAAGGAGTTAATCAGGGGCCATTTTTCCATAAATAGACAGGTATTTACCTCTCCATGGTTGCAGGATCTTGTCTATTTTTTTTACTAGTTTTCTATTGAAATTCATTTTGGAGGTAGGTTAGTGGGCAAGAGCGTTGTGCCAGTAACCGAAAGGTCGCTGGTTCTAATCCCCGAGCCGACTAGGTGAAAAATCTGTCGATGTGCCCTTAAGCAAGGCACTTAACCCTAATTTGCTCGGTATAAGAGCGTCTGCTAAATGACTAAAATGTAAATGTAAAATGAGAGCTCATTGTTGTCTTTTGTGATATGAATACCAAGTATGTCTACTTCACCGTCCGTTTTTAATATAGACTGGATCTTTATATTTGCCATCTGGGTCTTGTTTTACTAATAGTGAAATCAGACCTTCCTTGCTGAGTACCTGTCAGACTACTATTTCTATAGGAGTAGTTAAAACAAGCTAACAATGGAGCTTTGAGTATATACAAAAAAAGGCTTGATATACCTCTACTGGTATGCCATCAAGCCCTGGGGTTTTTCCACACTGACAGGATTTAATAGCCTCAAAAAGTTATTCCTCTGTAATTTGGCCTTCGCACTGATATTTCTGTACATTTGTTAATTTTCAATTATTATTATTATTTATTTTTTTTTGGAAAGAATTCCTTACAGTAATTCATTGGGTGAGGATGAGACGGAAAAGAGAACGTCTGCTTAAAATATTTAGCTTCCTCTTTTAAAATATAATTCGGAGAATCATAGATGCTTTTCAATCGAACGCTGCTAGCACCCGCCCACCCGACTAGAATCACCACTCTCGACGGGTCTGACCTAGAGTATGTGGACAACTACAAATATCTAGGTGTCTGGTTAGACTGTAAACTCAACTTCCAGACTCACATAAAGAATCTCCAATCCAAAGTTAAATCTAGAATCGGCTTCCTATTTCGCAACAAAGCCTCCTTCACTCATGCTGCCAAACATGCCCTCGTAAAACTGACTATCCTACCGATCCTTGACTTCAGCGATGTCATTTACAAAATAGCCTCCAACACTCTACTCAGCAAATTGGATGTAGTCTATCACAGTGCCATCCGTTTTGTCTCCAAAGCCCCATACACTACCCACCACTGTGACCTGTACGCTCTTGTTGGCTGGTCCTCACTACATGTTCGTCGTCAAACCCACTGGCTCCAGGCCATCTATAAATCACTGCTAGGCAAATCCCCGCCTTATCTTAGCTCATTGGTCACCATAGCAGCACCCACCCGTAGTCTGCGCTCCAGCAGGTATATCTCACTGGTCATTCCCAAAGCCAACACCTCCTTTGGCCGCCATTCCTTCCAGTTCTCTGCTGCCAATGACTGGAACGAATTGCAAAAATCTCTGAAGCTGGAGACTCTTATCTCCCTCAACAACTTTAAGCATCAGTTGTCAGAGCACCTTACCGATCACTGCACCTGTACACAGCCCATCTGAAATTAGCCCACCCAACTACCTCATCCCTATATTGTTATTTATTTTGCTCTTTTGCACCCCAGTATCTCTATTTGCACATAATCTCTTGCACATCTAGCATTCCAGTGTTAATACTATTGTAATTATTCTGCACTATAGCCTATTTATTGCCTTACCTCCATAACTTGCTACATTTGCACACACTGTATATATATTTTCTGTTGTATTTCTGACTTTGTTTTTTTTTACCACCATATGTAACTCTGTGTTGTTTTTATTGCACTACTTTGCTTTATCTTGGCCAGGTCGCAGTTTGTAAATGAGAACCTGTTTCTCAACTGGCTTACCTGGTTAAATAAAGGTGAAATAAAAATAAAAAATAAAAAAAATAGATGACTCCGTCTTCAGTAACGAGTTTCCGCAAATAATTTTTTTGGGTAGTGTTCCTGTGTTGGAGATTCAGGAAGAATTTGTGTGCATTTTTCTCCATATTCCATCCAGTTTGCTTTATTTTTGCAATTGGTTACATTAGATCGTTCTGGAATAAGTTCCTCCAGTTCTTTTTGTTTTTCCTCATAACTTATTTTGTGTCTCTGTAGTATCGTTTGTATTGCTATCTACCTGTACTATTAGTTAATGTATTTCCCTCGTTAGTCTTGTCTCTTTAGCCAGAACGTCTTGTTTATTTTATTGATGAATATTGAATTGAATGACCTCTGAAGGTACATTTAAAAGTATCCCAAACAATGAGGGGATTTTGCTGAACCTATATTGTACTGGAAAAATTCAGTTATAAATTATTTTGTCTTAGTTAAAAAATAAATTGTCCTCCAGTAAACTTTGATTAAATTTCCAATATCCCCGCCCCACGTGGACATTCTATAAGAGTTATGTGAACGCCAATGAGATTTTGATCCGGTCGCATTCTGTCTCCTATTAAAACTTTTTTAACCTTTGTTGCATGAGAGAAAGAGACAAGAAAGTTGTCAAGACGACTAGCTTGATTAAGTCTCCTCCATGTATATCTCACTAGGTCGGGGGTTTTTTAGTCTTCAAATATCCACTATTTCTAATGTGTCCATAATATTTGTGATTTTCTTCAGGGCACGGTGATAATAGTTTGTAGAGTGATTCCCTTTACGGTCCATTGAGATACTTAACACTGTGTTATAGTCTCCCACCATATCCTGATTTAGACCATATAGATTAATGAGCCCAAATCTGTTTTTCATCCACTTTCATATTTTAAAAAAAAAGATCCACTTTCCTTTGCGAATCACTCCTGACTATTTGCACATTTCAGATCGACATTTCTGTTAATTAATATCATCACACCTTTTGAGTTCCCTTTGTCCATGACAGAAAATGATTTCACCACCCCCATTCCTTTTCCCACGCAACTTCATCTAAGGACGTAGAGTGAGTTTTCTGTGAACAGTAGATGTTAAATTCCTTTTCTTTTAGCCACGTAAAGACTGATCTTCTTTTTCTATCATCTGCTAAACCGTTACAATTATAACTGACTAAATACTTACTTCATCCCTTACCATAACTAGATACTATTCTCAGTCTAAATTGACCATAATTAGTGCTTGGAAAGTTACTGCCATGAGAGGTATTGTGACGGTCAAAATGTACGATTTCAAATGTCGGATGTTTAGAATTCAAGAAACAGGTTCTATTAATATTTGTTTTGTTCCCTTGCCTGTTTGCCTGTGAGCCCAATGCTACCGATGTTAAGACAATGGAGTCAAGATATTATGTCTGTAGTAGATCTGAGTAGGTTGATGGTGTGTTATATTGGATGTGATTTAGTGAGAGTGTGTATGATAATAGTACAGAGGACCTATGATCTGAGTAGGTTGTGTGTGTTTATATGGATGTGATTTAGTGCGGGTGTGTATGATAATAACGAGACCTATGGATCTGAGTAGGGTTGATGTTGTGTTCTATTGGATGTGATTTAGTGATGGGTGTGTATGATAATCTACAGAGGACCTAGGGATCTGAGTAGGTTGATGTGTTTGATATTGGATGTGATTTAGTGAGGGTGTGTCATGTAATATACAGAGGACCTATGGATCTGAGTAGGTTGATGTGTGGGATTTTGGATGTGATTTAGTGATGGGGTGTATGATATATACAGAGGACCTATGGATCTGAGTAGGTTGATGGTGTATATTGGATTGATTTAGTGGGGGTGGTTGATAAAAAAAAAAGGGCCTATGGATTGAGTGGGTTTGAGGTGGGTTGTTTTGGGATGTGATTTAGTGAGAGGGTGTATATGTCTGGGAAAGATACGATATAAGGGTGATGTCCAAAATAAAAATAACCCAGAAAATTTGCGGGTTGGTTTTATTGTGTAAATGAGTGGTAAAGCCTTAATATTCAGGATGAAATTGTAATCCATATCGTATCACCTCAAGTTCATCATAGTTCCCAAATAATTCCCTTTAACATCTTTTTTTATAAAAAAAACAATTTCCCACTTTCCATAGAAAAGGGTTTTCACATGACACGAAAGAGACCTTCATTACTTTAGAGAGGTTTTCATACGTACAAAAATATCGTGAAAATTATTATTCACCAATGTCCCGTTCGATATTTTCCCCCTTTCTTTTGAAAATAGTACCATATAATATATAGATAAGATAATAGATAAACATTAAAATAATATAGATAATAGATAAACTGTGAAATAGATATAGTATAGATTATAGATAAAAATGTGACATATGATATAGAAATAGATACACATTATAGAATTTGATATAGATATATAGATAAACATGTAGACAAAAGTATAATATAAGATAAAAAATGGAATTAGATTGATATAAGATAAACGTAGACATTAAAAATAAGAATATATAGATAAACATGTAGACAAAAGAAATAGATATAAGAAAAATTTTTGACATATAGATATAATTAAAAGATAAAAATGTAGACATATGATATAGAAAATATATAGATAAAAAAGTAGAATATGATTAGAATATTATAGATAAACATAGACATATAATATAGATTATAGAAAACAGTGATAAATATATAAATATGAAACATAAGACATATAGAATGATAATAGATAAACTTAAAACATATGATTAGATATATAATGAATGTAGACCAAGAATAGATATAAGATAAAATGAGCATATAGATATGATATATTAAATAAACATGTAGACATATAGATATAAATATTAGATAAACATATAGACAATAGTATAGATATATAGATAAAAGTAAATTGATATAGAATATGAAACTGTAGACATATAGATATAGATTATAGTAAAAAGAACAAAGATATATAATAAAAAGTAATATTAGTTAGATAATAGATAAACGTAGACATAAGAAAAAAATAGTAAACATAGACATATGAAAAGATAATAGATAAACAGGGAGACAAATATATGAATATAAATAAAATTATAAAAATGTAGACATATAGAATAGATTATAGATAAACATGTGAATAATTATAGATATATAGATAAAACATATAGACATATAATATAGATATATAGAAACATATAGACAAAAAGATTAGAATAAAAGACATTAGACATATAGATATAGATTATAGATAAAAATTAGACATTAGATATAGATTAATAGATAAACTGTAACAATAAATGTATAATAGATTTAAAATATAGACATTAGTATAGATAATAGATAAACATGTAGAATATAGATATGATATAAGTAAACATGTAACATAAGATATAGATATAAGAAAACATGTAGACAATAGTTAATTTAGATAAAATGTAGACTATTGATATATAAAAATGTGATATATAGTTAAAATAAATAGATAAAAAATAGATAAAGATAAGATAATAAAAAATGTAAAAAAAATAAAATATAGAAAAATGAGACATATATTAAAAAGATATAAGATATATGATAACATGTAGACAATTTGATATAGAATAAGATAAACATGTAAAATATAGATATGAAAATTAGATAAACAGGGGGACATATAGATATAGATTATGATAAACATTAGAATATAGATATATATAAAACATGGGGGTTTAGTATGAAAAAATAAACAATAGATATATAGATATAGATATATAAAAAAACATGTAGACATATAATATAGAATATGATTTAAAAATTAACATATGATAGATTAAAAGATAAACATGTAAAAATATAGATTGTAATTTTTTTTTAGATTATAGATAAATTAGAATATAAAATAGATATTAAAATAACTGTAGACATATAGATTAGATATATAGATAAACTGTAACTATGTAAGATATATAAAATAACATGTAGACATATGAAAAAAGATATTGATAAAAAAAATAAAAAGAAAAAAAAACTGTAAAATATAGAATAGATATAAAAATAAAATGTAGACAATAGATATAAATATTAGAAAACATGTGACAATAGATAAGATTTTTAAAAAACATGTAGAAAAAATTTAAAATATAGATAAACATATAGAATAAATTAGAATTTTAGATAAAAAAAAGTTTTGAATAGAATAAAAACATGTAAAATTTAAAATAGATAATGATAAACATTAGACATATAGATTAGATATTAGATAAACAAACAATAATATAGATATTTTAATAAACATTAGACAATAGTATAGATATATAGATAAACATTAGACATATAGATATAGTATTTGATAAACATGTGAATATAGTTAGAAAATAGATAAAAAGTAGCATAGATTAGAATATAGATAAACATGGGACATATAAAATTAAGGGATATTAAAAAGAAAAAAACATGTAGACAATAGATATAGATATATAGATAACTGTAGACAATAGATATGATATATAGAAAAACATGTAACAAAAATAGAAAAAATATATTAAACAGTAGATTAAGATATAGTAAATAGATAACATGACATATAGATAAGATTAAAATAATAAACATTAAAAATATAGATATGAAATAATAAACATGTAGAATTAATATATATATAATATATTATAAATAAAAATTTTAATTATATATAATAAAATAATTAAATGTTAAAAACCCCCCATGATTTAGATATAAATATATTATATATAAAATTTAAATATTAAAATAATAAATAGACATTTTAAAATTTGATATAATTATATATATAAAAATTAATATAAATATAGGAATAATAAAATTAAATAAATAAAAAAATTAAAAATTGTTTTGATATAAGATAAAAGAATATAGAAACTGAGACTATAAGATATATAATAAAATTAAATATAATATAATATTATAAAAAGTAAATTTTAATAATAAAGAAAACTTTTTAACATATAAATATAGATAAAATGGTTTAATTTTATAATAAAAAAAGTAGACATATAGAATAGTATATAGATAAAAATGTAGACATATAGAAAAAATAGATAAACATGTGACATATGATTGATATATGATAAACATGTAGAAATTAAAATTTAGAAAAGATATTAAAAAATTTGAAATAGAAAGAAAAGGGTAAAAGAGAAAAATAAAGAAGTAAAAGGAAAGAAAGTAAAGAAACAGAGAAAAAGGGATAGAAAAGAAAAGAAAAAAAGAAAGATAAAAGAAAAGAGAAATGAAAGAAAGAGAAAAATGTGGTTTGGGTTTTTGATTTGTGGATTTTTGGGGGGAAAAAGTTTGAGGGGTTTAAACAAATTTCCATGGGAGAAAAAGAACCCCCCATTAAGAGAATTTTTAAGGGAGGGAGAGGCTGGAAAAAGAAGGGGGGAAGAGAGAAAAAGGGGAAAGGAGAAGGAGAAAGAGGAGGGGGAAATTTGGAGAGAAGGAAAGGAAGGGCCCCCCGTTTTTAAAAAAGGGGGGGGTCAATTTTGGTGTTTAAAAAATCGTATTGCGGGGTTGTGGGGGATGCCCTGATTTTTTTTAAATTTTTAACTAATGGGGCCGAAATACCGTCCCTTTTGGGGCCCCTTTTTTTTTTGGGGGGGGGGGGGGGGGGTGGGGGGGGGGGGGGGTTTTTTTTTTTTTTTTTTTTTTTGTATTTTTTTTTTGTGGGTGTGGTGGGTGGGGGTAAACTTTAGACATATAGATATAGATATATAGATAAACAGTAGACATATAGATATATATAAGATAAACATGTAGACATATGATATAGATATATAGATAACATGTAGACTTTAAAAGTATAGATATAAGAAACATGTAGACATAATATAGATATATAGATAAACGTAAAATATAGATATAGATATTAGATAACTGAACATATAGAATAGATATATAGATAACATGGAGAATATAGGATATAGAAAGATTTTCAAAAAGAAAGTTCTGCAATAGAGAGAGAGAGGGAGAGAGGGAGGTGAAAAAGAGAAGGAGAGAGAAGAAAAGAGAGAGAGAGAGTAGAGGGGAGAGGAGAGAGAGAGAGAGAGAGAGAGAGAGAGAGAGAGGGGAGAGAGGGAGGATGAAAAGAGAGAGAAAGAGAGAGGAGTGAGAGAGAAAGAAAAGAGGAGATCAAGTGTGTGTGTGTGTTATAAATCTGTATGCTGTATGTGTGGGCGAGATGTCATTGAGTGCGTTCATATCAACTTCAATGGTGTTCAGATATTATTTTACAGTTCCCATATTTTTTTTTTCTCTCCGTAATCTGACGTCCCAGTTTAATTTAGTACAGCCATGGTGTTATGCAGTCTGTCTCGGAAGAGATGGTGCGTCTGTTAAGAGATTGTCCCCAAGTGAGAAAGGCACGCTTACCCCCATCTCCCTCTGTGGCCTCTCTACAGGATACACCCTCTTGCCACGTTCGTTTATCTCCCGGGGGTGGAAATTGGTCATTGAGACCGAATTTGGTCCCTTTAAGCTCCTTTCCCCTGCTTTTGATCAGCTCCTTTTGTTGGTAGTGTTCAAATTTTGCGATGATATAATCTCACACAACCACACTCACATGTATATGCAGGCATATGTCGGGGGATGGGAACAGCTGATTTCTGATCACTTTATATCACTAATGAAGAAGGCCTGACAAACTGACCAGTCCCTGAGCCTTAATGCAGTGCTCTCTGTGTGTGTGTGTGTGTGTGTGTGTGTGTGGTGTGTGTGTGTGTGTGTGGTGTGTGTGTATGTGTGTGTGTGTGTGTGTGTGTGTAGGTGTGTGTTATCTAGTGTGTGTGTGTGTGTGTGTATGTGAGAGTGGTCTCGCAGGGCTGAATTTCAATGAACAACATTGTTTATTTGTTCAAGTTTCACAACAACAACAAGCCTTACTAAATCATTACAGTCTTATCTCCTACTGCAGTCTAACACACACACACACACACGAACGCATGCACACACACACACACACACACACACACTCCTCAGACTAACTATTGTTAGAAGGCTTTTAACACTCGGTAAACCGACCCTGTTCCTGAGTGATCAACTGATGTAGAAGAATTCTGAGTTCAATGTTACGTAACTAGACATGAAATACTTTGGAGTATTCCTAAAAGTCTGAGTTCTCCTCTCGTCCTTGTGTCCTCTCATTCAAAGTCCAAGGACAGGAGTTGTTTGGTTGTCCAAGGTAAAAATCCTGGCTCTATTGAAAACTGCAAGTTGTGGTCGAATGGATAGATTTCTATCACTTTGACGATTCAATGCTGCTCAGTTCTATGAAGGAGAGGAACATTTCACAATCCATCCGTCTCTCAATGGGAAATAACTGTGATTCTCTATCCTGATTTGAAAGTTGAAGGTCTCTATCCATCTATTATTCCTGTAACTACAGTTTATGTAGCTATGTGCAACTATGTGTTGGCAGAAGACAAAGTGAAGATGTGATATTATTCTCTTCAAACAACATGTTCTATCTCTGACTGATGGAGTTGTAGGGAACAGGAATATATTCAATCTCTGATATAGTTGTAGGTAACATGAATATATTCTATCTCTGACTGATATAGTTGTAGAGAACAGGAATATATTCTATATCTGACCGATATACTTGCAGGGAAGAGGATTATCTTCTATATAATTGTAGGGAACAGGAATATCTTCTGTCTCTGTATGTATTTGTTGGGAATGTTTATGTGTCAAGTGTCCATGTGCAGCGGTAGGACGGAGTCAGGCGCAGGACACAGAACTATGTAAATGACGTACTTTACTCAAATAATTAACAACACTAATCTCCACGCAGGGAAAACACACCAGCTCACATAAATCTTAGACACAAAACAAAGAACAAACACGCACAAAACCATGTGGGAACCAGAGGGTTAAATAGGGAAATAATAATAATGCAATGGGAACCAGGTGTGTAACAATCAAGACAAAACAAATGGAAAAAGAGACGTAGATCGGTGGCAGCTAGAAAGCCGGTGACGACGACCGCCGAACGCCGCCCACACAAGGAGAGGCACCAACTTCGGCGGAAGTCGTGACATTATGTAACTATGTGTAACTATGTGTTGGCAGAAGACAAAGTGAAGATGTGAAATTATTCTCTTCAAACAACATGTTCTATCTCTGATATAGTTGTAGGGAACAGGAATATCTTCTATCTCTGACTGATATACTTGTAGGGAAGAGGATTACCTTCTATATAATTGTAGGGAACAGGAATATCTTCTATCTCTGATATAATTGTAGGGAACAGGAATATCTTCTATCTCTGATATAATTGTAGGGAACAGGACTATCTTCTATCTCTGATATAGTTGTAGGGAACAGGACTATCTTCTATCTCTGATATAGTTGTAGGGAACAGGAATCTCTGTAGCGTGATAATCACTATCTTCCTAATCAGAGTTTACGGCGCTGGAGCACACACACGCATGCATGTGATGATGATGGCGTTGCCCGAGCTGGATAGCTTCCGTCTTACGGGCTCCCGACCTATTCTGCTATTTTTTGTGTTTTGTTTATGCTGATCAACTTTTTTGCACATAGTATGACCAAAAACAGCTTCTGGGCATCAGAACAGTAACCACTAACATCAATCTGGATGAAGATTTCTACTTCAATGAGTCGGCAGAAGAGTCGGCACTAGCAATAAGACTGCTGTACAGTTAATCAAATGGCTACCCGGACTATTTAATCAAATGGCTACCCGGACTATTTAATCAAATGGCTACCCGGACTATTTAATCAAATGGCTACCCGGACTATTTAATCAAATGGCTACCCGGACTATTTAATTAAATGGCTACCCGGACTATTTAATCAAATGGCTACCCGGACTATTTAATCAAATGGCTACCCGGACTATTTAATCAAATGGCTACCCGTGACTATTTAATCAAATGGCTACCCGGAACTATTTAATCAAATGGCTACCCGGACTATTTAATCAAATGGCTACCCGGACTATTTAATCAAATGGCTACCCGGACTATTTAATAATATGGCTACCCGGACTATTTAATAATATGGCTACCTGGACTATTTAATCAAATGGCTACCCGGACTATTTAATCAAATGGCTACCCGGACTATTTAATCAAATGGCTACCTGGACTATTTAATCAAATGGCTACCTGGACTATTTAATCAAATGGCTACCCAGACTATTTAATCAAATGGCTACCCGGACTATTTAATCAAATGGCTACCCGGACTATTTAATCAAATGGCTACCCGGACTATTTAATCAAATGGCTACCCGGACTGTTTAATCAAATGGCTACCCGGACTATTTAATCAAATGGCTACCAGGACTATTTCATCAAATGGCTACCCGTACTCTTTAATAGTATGGCTACCTGGACTATTTAATAATAAGGCTACCAGGACTATTTAATAATATGGCTACCTGGACTATTTAATCAAATGGCTACCTGGACTATTTAATAATATGGCTACCTGGACTTATTTAATAATATGGCTTCCAGGGGGGGGTGGGGGGGGCTAACCTGTAAACTATTCAATATATGGCTAACCTACCTTCCCCTGGATATTTAATCAGATGGCTACCTGGACTATTTAATAATCTGCTACCTGACTATTTATAATATGGCTACCACCGACTATTAATCAATGCTACCTGGACTATTTAATCATATAGCTACCTGGACCTATTTAATCAATTGGCTACCTGGACTATTTAATCATATGGCTACCTGGACTATTTTATCATATGGCCTACCTGGGACTATTTACTCATTGGCTTACCTGGACTATTTAATCCATATGGCTACCTGGACTCTTTAATAAATGGCTACCTGGACTATTTAATAATATGGCTACCTGGAACTTTTAATAGATGGCTCCTGGACAATTTAATGATAGGGGCTAAAACATGGACTATTTTATAATATGGCTACCTTACCATTTAAATCATATGAATACCTGTACTATTTAATAAGATCGTACCTGGACTATTTATCAGATCGCTACCTTGACTATTTACTAATATGGCTACCGGGCCTATTTAATCATATGGCCTACCTGGGACTATTTAATCATATTGGCTACCCTGGACCATTTAAGCAATATGGCTACCTTGTATCTATGTAATAATAATGGCTAGCTGGACTAGTTTAATAATATGGCTACCCTGACTATTGAATAATATGGCTACCAGGACTATTTAATATATGTCTACCTGGACTATTAATATATGGCTGACCCCCACTAGTAATCATATGGTACTTGGACTATTTAATAATATGGCTACCTGGACTATTTAATCATATGGCTACCCGGACTATTTAATCATATGGCTACCTGGTCTATTTAATAATATGGCTACCTGGACTATTTAATAATATGGCTACCTGTACTATTCAATAATATGGCTACCTGGACTATTTAATCAATGGCTACCTGGACTATATTAATAATATGGCTACCTGGCTATTAATATATGGCTACCACCCGACTATTTAATCATATGGCTACCTGGACTATTTAATCATACTGCTACTGGACTATTTATCATATGGCTACCTGGACTATTTAATCATATGGCTACCTGGACTATTTAATCATATGGCTACCTGGACTATTTAATCATATGGCTACCTGGACTATTTAATCATATGGCTACCTGGACTATTTAATCAGATGGCTACCTGGACTATTTAATAATATGGCTACCTGGACTATTTAATCAGATGGCTACCTGGACTATTTAATGATATGGCTACCTGGACTATTTAATAATATGGCTACCTGGACCATTTAATCAGATGAATACCTGGACTATTTAATCAGATCGCTACCTGGACTATTTAATCAGATCGCTACCTGGACTATTTAATAATATGGCTACCTGGACTATTTAATCATATGGCTACCTGGACTATTTAATCATATGGCTACCTGGACCATTTAATCATATGGCTACCTGGACTATTTAATAATATGGCTACATGGACTATTTAATAATATGGCTACCTGGACTATTTAATAATATGGCTACCAGGACTATTTAATAATATGGCTACCTGGACTATTTAATAATATGGCTACCCCGACTATTTAATCATATGGCTACACCGACTATTTAATCATATGGCTACCTGGACTATTTAATCATATGGCTACTTGGACTATTTAATAATATGGCTACCTGGACTATTTAATAATATGGCTACCTGGACTATTTAATAATATGGCTACCCCGACTATTTAATCATATGGCTACCTGGACTATTTAATCATATGGCTACCTGGACTATTTAATCATATGGCTACCTGGACTATTTAATCATATGGCTACCTGGACTATTTAATAATATGGCTACCTGGACTATTTCATAACATGGCTACCTGGACTATTTAATAATATGGCTACCTGGACTATTTAATCATATGGCTACCTGGACTATTTAATAATATGGCTACATGGACTATTTAATAATATGGCTACCTGGACTATTTAATAATATGGCTACCTGGACTATTTAATCAAATGGCTATCTGGACTATTTAAACAAATGGCTACCTGGACTATTTAATCATATGGCTACCTGGACTATTTAATCATATGGCTATATGGCTACACAGACTCAATGTGATCAAGACAAAGGAGATGATTGTGGACTACAGGAAAAGGAGGACTGAGCACGGCCCCATTCTCATCTACGGGGCTGTAGTGGAGCAGGTTGAGAGCTTCATGTTCCTTGGTGTCCACATCACCAACTAACTATCATGGTCCAAATACAACAAGACAGTCGTGAAGAGGGCACGACAAAGCCTATTCCCCCTTGGGAGACTACAGCTACACCATCGAGAGCATCCTGACTGGTTGTATCATTGCCTGGTATGGCAACTGCTCGCCTCCGACCGCAAGGCGTGCGTACGGCCCAGTACATCACTGCGGCCAAGCTTCCTGCCATCCAGGACCTCTATACCAGGTGGTGTCATAGGAAGGCCTTAAAAAATGATCAAAGACTCCAGCCACCATAGTCATAGACTGTTCTCTCTGCTACCGCACGGCAAGTGGTACTGGAGTGCCAAGTCTAGGTCCAAAAGGCTCCTGAACAGCTTCTACCCCCAAGCTAATCAAATGGCTACCCGGACTATTTGCATTTTTCACTGACATTCTTGAACTGGCTCTATGCACATTCACTGGACTCTTGATGTTTTGGGGCTGTCGCTGGGCAACACGGATTTTCAACTCCCTCCAAAGATTTTCTATGGGGGTTGAGATCTGGAGACTGGCTAGGCCACTCCAGGACCTTGAAATGCTTCTTACGAAGCCACTCCTTCATTGCCCGGCGGTGTGTTTGGGATCATTGTCATGCTGAAAGACCCAGCCACATTTCATCTTCAATGCCCTTGCTGATGGAAGGAGGTTTTCACTCAAAATCTCACGATACATGGCCCCATTCATTCTTTCCTTTACACGGATCAGTCGTCCTGGTCCCTTTGCAGGAAAACAGCCCCAAAGCATGATGTTTCCACCCCCATGCTTCACAGTAGGTATGGTGTTCATTGGATGCAACTTAGCATTATTTGTCCTCCAAACACGACGAGTTGAGTTTTTACCAAAAAGTTATATTTTGGTTTCATCTGACCATATGACATTCTCCCAATCCTCTAATGGAGCCCCAGATCGAGGGAGATTATCAGTGGTCTTGTATGTCTTCCATTTCCTAATAATTGCTCCCACAGTTGATTTCTTCAAACCAAGCTGCTTACCTATTGCATATTCAGTCTTCCCAGCCTGGTGCAGGTCTACAATTTTGTTTCTGGTGTCCTTTGACAGCTCTTTGGTCTTGGCCATAGTGGAGTTTGGAGTGTGACTGTTTGAGGTTGTGGACAGGTGTCTTATATACTGATAACAAGTTCAAACAGGTGCCATTAATACAGGTAACGAGTGGAGGACAGAGGAGCCTCTTAAAGAAGAAGTTACAGGTCTGTGAGAGCCAGAAATCTTGCTTGTTTGTAGGTGACCAAATACTTATTTTCCACCATAATTTGCAAATAAATTCATTAAAAATCCTACAATGTGATTTTCTGGAATAAAAATTCTCAATTTGTCTGTCATAGTTGACGTGTACCTATGATGAAAATTACAGGCCTCTCTCATCTTTTTAAGTGGGAGAACTTGCACAATTGGTGGCTGACTAAATACTTTTTTTCCCCACTGTACCTCAACTACCTCAAATACCACAACCACCTCAAATACCACAACTACCACAACTACTATCTCCCGAGTGGCGCAGTGGTCCAAGGCACTGTATTGCAGTGCTAGCTGTGCCACTAGAGATCCTGGTTCGAATCCAGGCTCTGTCGTAGCCGGCCACGACCGGGAGACCCCATGGGGGGCGGTGCACAATTGGCCCAGCGTCGTCCAGGATAGGGGAGGGAATGGCCGGCAGGGATGTAGCTCAGTTGGTTGAGCATGGCGTTTGCAACGCCAGGGTTGTGGGTTAAATTCCCACGGGGGGCCAGTAAAAATAAAAAAAAATATATATAAAAAAGAATAGTGTATGCACTCACTAACTGTAAGTCGCTCTGGATAAGAGCGTCTGCTAAATGACTTAAATGTATATGTACCTCAACTACCTTGTACCCCTGCACATTGACTCAGTACTGGTGTGCTTACAGACATATTCAATCTCTCCCTTTCCCAGTCTGCTGTCCCCACATGCTTCAAGATGGCCACCATTGTTCCTGTACCCAAGAAAGCAAAGGTAACTGAACTAAATGACTATCACCCCGTAGCACTCACTTCTGAAGTGGATCATGAAGTGCTTTGAGAGACTAGTCAAGGATCATATCACCTCAACCTTACCTGTCACCCTAGACCTACTTCAATTTGCTTACCGCCCCAATAGATCCACAGACGATGCAAACGCCATCACACTGCACACTGCCCTATCCCATCTAGACAAGAGGAATACCTATGTAAGAATGCTGTTCATTGACTATAGCTCAGCATTCAACACCATAGTACCCTCCAAGCTCATCATTAAGCTTGAGGCCCTGGGTCTGAACCCCGCCCTGTGCAACTGGGTCCTGGACTTCCTGACGGGCTGCCCCCAGGTGGTGAAGGTAGGAAACAACATCTCCACTTCGCTGATCCTCAACACTGGGGCCCCAGAAGGGTGCGTGCTCAGCCCCCTCCTGTACTCCCTGTTCACCCATGACTGCGTGGCCAAGCATGCCTCCAACTCAATCATCAAGTTCGCAGACGACACAACAGTAGTAGGCTTGATTACCAACAATGATGAGACAGCCTACAGGGAGGAGGTGAGGGCTCTGGGAGTGTGGTGCCTCCTTTAAACATTTACATTACATTTACATTTCAGTCATTTAGCAGACACTCTTATCCAGAGCGACTTACAGTTAGTGAATACATTATTATTTTTTTATTTTTTTGTATACTGGCCCCCCGTGGGAATCGAACCCACAACCCTGGCGTTGCAAACGCCATGCTCTATCAACTGAGCTACATCCCTGCCGGCCATTCCCTCCCCTACCCTGGACGACGCTGGGCCAATTGTGCGCCGCCCATGAGTCTCCCGGTCGCGGCCGGCTGCGACAGAGCCTGGATTCGAACCAGGATCTCTAGTGGCACAGTTAGCACTGCGATGCAGTGCCTTAGACCACTGCGCCACTCAGGAGATATTTATATTTATTTTTGAGATTCCTCAAATAGCCACCCTTTGCCTTGATGACAGCTTTGCACACTCTCACTCTTGGCATTCCTGGTGGCCGGTGATTTTAATGCAGGAAAACTGAAGTCCGTCTTACCTCATTTTTACCAGCATGTCACCTGTGCAACCAGAGACGAAAAAAACTCTAGATCCCCTTTACTCCACACACAGAAACGCATACAAAGCTCTCTCTCGCCCTCCATTTGGCAAAATCTGACCAAAACTCAAACAGGAAGTACCAGTGATGCTCCTCAATACGGAAGTGGTCCAATGAAGTGGATGCTAAGCCACAGGACTGTTTCTCTAGCACAGACTGGAATGTGTTCCGGGATTCATCCGATGGCATTGAGGAGTTTTACCACGTCTGTCACCGGCTTCATTAATAAACACCAGGCGGTGTACAGAGGAATGCCCTAAAAATTGTCAAAGACTCCAGCCACCCAAGTCATAGACTGTGCTCTCTGCTACCGCACGGCAAGCGGTACCGATGCACCAAGTCTGGAACCAGCAGTACCCTGAACGGCTTCTACCCCCAAAGCCATAAAACTGCTAAATACAGTGGGGGAAAAAAGTATTTAGTCAGCCACCAATTGTGCAAGTTCTCCCACTTAAAAAGATGAGAGAGGCCTGTAATTTTCACCATAGGTACACGTCAACTATGACAGACAAAATGAGATTTTTTTTTCCAGAAAATCACATTGTAGGATTTTTTATGAATTTATTTGCAAATTATGGTGGAAAATAAGTATTTGGTCAATAACAAAAGTTTCTCAATACTTTGTTATATACCCTTTGTTGGCAATGACACAGGTCAAACGTTTTCTGTAAGTCTTCACAAGGTTTTCACACACTGTTGCTGGAATTTTGGCCCATTCCTCCATGCAGATCTCCTCTAGAGCAGTGATGTTTTGGGGCTGTCGCTGGGCAACACAGACTTTTAACTCCCTCCAAAGATTTTCTATGGGGTTGAGATCAGGAGACTGGCTAGGCCACTCCAGGACCTTGAAATACTTCTTACGAAGCCACTCCTTCGTTGCCCGGGCGGTGTGTTTGGGATCATTGTCATGCTGAAAGACCCAGCCACGTTTCATCTTCAATGCCCTTCCTGATGGAAGGAGGTTTTCACTCAAAATCTCACGATACATGGCCCCATTCATTCTTTCCTTTACACGGATCAGTCGTCCTGGTCCCTTTGCAGAAAAACAGCCCCAAAGCATGATGTTTCCACCCCCATGCTTCACAGTAGGCATGGTGTTCTTTGGATGCAACTCAGCATTCTTTGTCCTCCAAACACGACGAGTTGAGTTTTTACCAAAAAGTTCTATTTTGGTTTCATCTGACCATATGACATTCTCCCAATCCTCTTCTGGATCATCCAAATGCACTCTAGCAAACTTCAGACGGGCCTAGACATGTACTGACTTAAGCAGGGGGACACGTCTGACACTGCAGGATTTGAGTCCCTGACGGCGTAGTGTGTTACTGATGGTAGGCTTTGTTACTTTGGTCCCAGCTCTCTGCAGGTCATTCACTAGGTCCCCCTGTGTGGTTCTGGGATTTTTTGCTCACCGTTCTTGTGATCATTTTGACCCCACGGGGTGAGATCTTGCGTGGAGCCCCAGATCGAGGGAGATTATCAGTGGTCTTGTATGTCTTCCATTTCCTAATAATTGCTCCCACAGTTGATTTCTTCAAACCAAGCTGCTTACCTATTGCAGATTCAGTCTTCCCAGCCTGGTGCAGGTCTGCAATTTTGTTTCTGGTGTCCGTTGACAGCTCTTTGGTTTTGACCATAGTGGAGTTTGGAGTGTGACTGTTTGAGGTTGTGGACAGGTGTCTTTTATACTGATAACAAGTTCAAACAGGTGCCATTAATACAGGTAACGAGTGGAGGACAGAGGAGCCTCTTAAAGAAGAAGTTACAGGTCTTTGAGAGCGAGAAATCTTGCTTGTTTGTAGGTGACCAAATACTTATTTTCCACCATAATTTGCAAATAAATTCATAAAAAATCCTACAATGTGATTTTCTGGATTTTTTTTTCTCAATTTGTCTGTCATAGTTGACGTCTACCTATAATGAAAATTACAGGCCTCTCTCATCTTTTTAAGTGGGAGAACTTGCACAATTGCTGGCTGACTAAATACTTTTTTTCCCCACTGTAGTTAGTTAAATAGTTAACCAAATATCTACCCGGACTATCTGCATTGACCTCTTTTGACTCATCACTAACGCCGCTGTTACTGTTTATTATCTGTCACTATATCCCTAGCTATATGTAGATATCTCCCTCCATTACCTCGTACCCCTGCAAATAGACTTGGTACTGGTGCCCCGTGTATATAGCCAAGTTATCGTTACTCATTGTGTATTTATTATTACTTTTATTATTACGTGTTCTACTGTTCTATTATTTCTCTATTTTTTTTCTCTCTGCGTTGTTGGGGAAGGGCCTGTAAATCAGCATAAAGAAGGGCCTGTAAATCAGCATAAAGAAGGGCCTGTAAATCAGCATAAAGAAAGGCCTGCATTGTTGGGGAAGGGACGGAAGTCAGCATTTCACTGTTAGTCCACACCTGTTGTTTACCAAGAATGTGACAAATAACATTTGATTTGATGCCCACACACACACAGAGCTGGAGTATACACACACACACACAGAGACACACACACACACACACACACACACACACACACACACACACACACAAACAAACACAAACAGAGCAGATGCATGGACCCACACACACACACACACACACACACAAACAGAGCAGATGCATGGACCCACACACACACACACACACACACACACACACACACACACAGATTGAAATAAGATGTGTTAAAGCAGGGGACTGTGAAAACTCCAGAGAT
>LR778259.1:64033987-64053987 GCA_902810595.1 Coregonus sp. 'balchen'
CCCTTCTGTTTTTTCCATTCAACCATTTTTAAACATTTATCCCGGCCTAGGGGGGTTTTGGGAACTTCGTAAGTTTTTCCCAATTTTGAAATTGAAAAGTCCCCTTGCCCTGAGGGTAACACCCTTAATTTTGGTTGGGTTTATCCCGGAACCCCACAAAATTTGCACCTCAATGCTTTAAAAAACTTAACAATATATTAAACAAAAGGAAGTTGGGCCATATGTTTCATAAAGAAAGAAGTAAAGATGACAGGACAGTTTTGAGTAGAACATCAGCAGTTTGAAGAATAGCTGAGTGGAATATGTGACTGTCATTGCAGGTCACCAAGTCAGGAAAAAGTAGTAATCTCATTATTGTTTACATTTCAAACCAAACTCCCAATTTGTTTCCAACAGACCCAACAACAAAGCATGGCAATTCCCACTCAGCTACCCTGGTCTGCATTAGGCTACCACTGTTCAGCTATCGTGAAAACCTCTAAAGTGTTCTCTTAGCGACGGCAATCAAAGCTGTGGTAACATTAAAACGAGTAAAAACGTGTGTTGAACGGAACCTTGAACAAGTTCAACAGAACTTTGAACGTGTCACTTAATCCAGTCCTACTCTCAGCTGGTGTGGTGGCTTTGGTTTATTCATTACATTTACATTTACATTTTTAGCAGACGCTCTTATCCAGAGCGACTTACAGGAGCAATTAGGGTTAAGTGCCTTGCTCAAGGGCACATCAACAGATTTTTCACCTAGTCGGCTCTGGGATTAGAACCAGCAACCTTTCAGTTACTGGCACAACGCTCTTAACCACTAAGCTACCTGCCGCCCCATTGAGCGGTAGCAGTGGGCTCTCACAGAATTCCATGATCAGAACTCTAAAGCCAAATATTTTTTTTATAACTAAACCAAGATAGACCACGGCCTGTCGTTTTTCAAACGGGAACAAATGATATATAGTGGGCAGAACAAGCAAGGAGGTGGGCAGAGCCAAGCAGGAGCTAGCGAGATCCTATTGGCGCATTCATTTACATATTTCCATTGGGGAACGCCTACTCTGTGAAGTGCGCGTACAACACCATTTTTGGGAAACTTTGGCAAAAAGGTAAAGTCTACAAAACTTCATCCACTGTGTTCGTAACAGATTGTAGTTTTGGGAACAGAAAACTGTATTGAGATCAAATGTTTCATCGATGAGTAAATTAGCAGAATATTGGCCAAAATCCATCTCGTTCCATCTTCTCCCACTGCCTGCCACTGGGCTTCCTCTCACTACCATATTTGGTAGTGAGTGGAAACGCCAATCGGATGCTTCACATTTATACATCCGATGAAATATCTGTCTCATTGTTCAATCTGTGCTAAAGCTGCATGAACTGTTGAAGTCTTCCAAGACACGGCCATATGGGTATTGTAGTCCTTTTTGGTTACTCTGAGCCGTATGAAATGAGGGCCGTGTTCGAGAGCATCAAAACGACTGCAGGCGACTGCTCTACAAATCCCTTTGCATCATACATTTTTTACATTTTACGTCATTTAGCAGAGACTTACAGGAGCAATTAGGGTTAAGTGCCTTGCTCAAGGGCACATCGACAGATTTTTCCAACCTAGTCGGCTCGGAGGGGGATTAGAACCAGCGACTTTTCGGTTACTGGGGCACAACGCTCTTAACCACTAAAGCTACCTGCCGCCCCATAAATAACACTCATTATTATTTGTAGAGCAGTCAGTCAAACTTTTACCCATGACTGTAAGTCGCTTTGGATAAAAGCGTCTGCTAAATGGCATATTAATAATATAATGATACATTGCAGTTTTGATCCTCTCGAACGGTCCAGGACTTCAGCTAAGAAAGAGAGAGACGAAGAGGAGCGGCGGAGTTTGTACGATTTAGCGGAATAATGGTAAGATCATCAAAAACCCCCACGAATTGTGATTACGCTAAATGTGCCATATTGTTGGTAACAGCATAGTTATATATCTGTTTGTTGCAGTGTATGCTAGCGTTTAACGTCAGTTCTGTAACGTTAGTTCAGCAGCTAGATACGTGTTAGCTAGTTTTTATTCAGCTAGCCAACTATTCAGGGGACGTATTCATTATGGAAACAGTTTACCGTTTTTTAAGAACCAAACGGAAGCAAATAGAACGAAACGGGGAGGGACCTACCTCAATCTGTCCAATAAAAAACTCTCGTTTGGGATTTCCGTTAGGGGTAAACGGGTTTCTGTTGCAATACGCTTAGCAACCGAATCGGCGTAATGAATACACCCCCCTGATAGCAGTGATTGCTAATTAACTAGCTGCACGTTTCCCTAGCTTGACTAGTTAGCTAGCTAGCTAGCTGTTTCGGTATGATAGCTAGTTAAGTCGCTACAGCTAAAGCTAGCAAGCTAACCAGCTAAAGGATAGTCTGTTTGGTGTGATGATTAACGGCAGACTCGCCTGTAACGTCACCATTATTCCCATCTTTCCCGAACTGTTTAGCTGCACTGTAACGTTAGTTAGCTAGCTAATTTGGATGATAATTTCCTAGCTAGTTTACACAACAGAATTGACCATTCGCATTTTAATGCTGGCAAGCCATGTCGATAACGTTAGCTAGCAGATAGTAAGTGTAACGGTAACGTTAGATACCTAACTAACAGTATGTGAATCGTTGTGTATCACGGATTTGGCCCAGTGCCCAGGAGTGAATTAACATTAGTTCAGTGTGTGTGTCTCTCACTCTCACTCTCTCTCTCTCTTCTCTCTCTGCCCACTCTCCTCTCTCTCTCCCTCTCCTCCCCTCCTCTCTCTCTCGCTCTCTCTCACTCTCTCCTCACTCTCTCTCACTCTCACTCTCCTCTCTCTCTCGCTCTCTCTGCCCCACGCTCAACCTCTCCTGCTCGTCCCCCTCTCCCTCTCCTCTCTCTCTCCTCTCTCAGGCCTCTCATCTTCAACGTCTGCATCTCACGTCTCCCTCACTTCGGCGGTCTGGCACTCGCTCATCACTCGTCTGTCCCTCCTGCCTCTCTCACTCTCTACAAAATACTGATTCACGATGTTCGATGAGTAGTAGTTCCGGGCAGTTTTTATTGGCTGATTTTGAAGTATGATATTACCATATGAGGTGACAGTCTGCATGCCTTTCTGTTTACCTCATGAGTTTGTAGAGGAACAGATGGCTAGAGAGAAACACTGCTCTGGTCTCTGTAGAGGTGGACCTCTTGTTACATATTTCCCTTCAACTAGTTAGGACTACTAGGAAATGGGGGGGAGAAAAGGGGACTACAAGTAAAGAGAGAGAGAGAGCAGTATTTGTTGTGTGCAGATAGATTTTCATCTTTCCACTGGCTGTGAAGGTGTTTGTATGTAGTCCTGTGTAGCTAGCGCCGAGTTGTAGATAACTGATAGATGTCGGACAGGTTTGAAGGGTTATGGTATATGTGTTCGGGTCGAAGTAGATCACGTTGTCTTCAGTCAGACCTGAGGTTGGTAACCTGTTTGTCGGACGTCAGGCTCAATAGGTTTGTCATTGTAAAGTTGGAACAGGCTCCATTAGAATGCAGACCTGTCACCCATCTTATTCGCGGTGGTAAAGAGTAATCCTGGTGCGTGTAATTGTTTATTTGCCCTGTGTACCAGCCCCTGTGTATCACCTGGCCATGTCCTCTCTGGTTCCCCTGTACCACCTGGCCATGTCCTCTCTGGTTCCCCTGTATCACCTGGCCATGTCCTCTCTGGTTCCCCTGAACCACCTGGCCATGTCCTCTCTGGTTCCCCTGAACCACCTGGCCATGTCCTCTCTGGTTCCCCTGTACCACCTGGCCATGTCCTCTCTGGTTCCCCTGTACCACCTGGCCATGCCTACTCTGGTTCCCCTGTATCACCTGGCCATGTCCTCTCTGGTTCCCCTGTATCACCTGGCCATGTCCTCTCTGGTTCCCCTGAACCACCTGGCCATGTCCTCTCTGGTTCCCCTGTATCACCTGGCCATGTCCTCTCTGGTTCCCCTGTATCACCTGGCCATGTCCTCTCTGGTTCCCCTGTATCACCTGGCCATGTCCTCTCTGGTTCCCCTGTACCTCTGACCGCCTGTACCTCTCCCCCCCCCCTCCCCCAGGCTCCAGAGGCTGTGTCCAGTGTGTGGGTTGTGGGTTGTGTGCAGCAGTGAGTGGCCTGTACACCAGGATCTCCAGACCAGCAGCCAGCCAGACATCTCTACCCCTCTCCCAGCCAGACCCCCCCCCCAGCGGAGTGAGAGACCACCAGCAGCAGCCAGCCAGACATCTCTACCCCCTCCCCCAGCCGGACCCCCCCCCCCCCCCCAGCGGGGTGAGAGACCACCAGCAGCAGCCAGCCACCCAGCCAGACATCTCTACCCCTCCCCCAGCGGAGTGAGAGACCACCAGCAGCCAGCCACCCAGCCAGACATCTCTACCCCTCCCCCAGCCGGACCCCCCCCCCAGCGGGGTGAGACCACCAGCATGGAGGCCTCCTTCGGCCCCACCTTCTCAGCCGTGGTTCCTGGAGCTAAAAGTGAGTCCACCTCAGGGGAAAACTCCGGGCCTCAGCATAAGGAATCACGTCAGCTGATATATATATATATATATGTTCTACCTGCAACATCCTGAAAGGTTAACCTCACTGACTAAAGCCCAAGGTGATGTCAAACGTAGAAATATAATCTTAAAATCTAGATTCTATGGTGTCAGCGATTTATTATGGTAACTTCCTAGTGAGAGATGGGTAGGTCCTCCTTGTATGCCACATCTGTAGATAGAAATACCTGTGTCTTACGTCAACTGAGTACGAGGTGCATTCGGAAAGTATTCAGACTTTTTCCACATTTTGTTACGTTACAGCCTTATTGTAAAATTGATTTAAATTGTTTGTTTTCCCTCATCAATCTAAACACAATAACCCATAATGACAAAGCAAAAAACAGGTTTGTAGAAATGTTTGCAAATGTATACAAATACAAAAAACGGATATATCACATTTACATAAGTATTCAGACCCTTTACTGAGTACTTTGTTGAAGCACCTTTGGCAGCGATTACAGCCTCGAGTCTTCTTGGGTATGACGCTACAAGCTTGGCACACCTGTATTTGGGGAGTTTCTCCCATTCTTCTCTGCCGATCTTCTCAAGCTCTGTCAGGTTGGATGGGGAGCCTCGCTGCACAGCTATTGTCAGGTCGGGTTCAAGTCTGGGCTCTGGCTGGGCCACTCAAGGACATTCAGAGACTTGTCCCGAAGCCACTCTTGCAATGTCGTGGCTGTGTGCTTAGGGTCGTTGTCCTGTTGGAAGGTGAACCTTCGCCCCAGTCTGAGGTCCTGAGCGCTCTGGAGCAGATTTTCATCAAGGATCTCTCTGTACTTTGCTCTGTTCATCTTTCCCTCGATCCTGACTAGTCTCCCAGTCCCTGCCGCTGAAAAACATCCCCACAGCATGATGCTGCCACCATCATGCTTCACCATAGGGATGGTGCCAGGTTTCCTCCAGATGTGACGCTTGGCATTCAGGCTAAAGAATTCAATCTTGGGTTCATCAGACCAGAGAATCTTGTTTCTCATGGTCTGAGAGTCCTTTAGGTGCCTTTTGGCAAACTCCAAGCGGGCTGTCATGTGCCTTTTACTGAGGAGTGGCTTCCATCTGGCCACTCTACCATAAAGGCCTGATTGGTGGAGTGCTGCAAAGATGGTTGTCCTTCTGGAACATTCTCCCATCTCCACAGAGGAACTCTGGAGCTCTGTCAGAGTGACCATCAGGTTCTTGGTCACCTCCCTGACCAAGGCCCTTCTCCCCCGATTGCTCAGTTTGGCCGGGCGGCCAGCTCTAGGAAGAGTCTTGGTGGTTCCAAAGTTCTTCCATTTAAGAATGATGGAGGCCACTGTGTTCTTGGGGACCTTCAATGCTGCAGAATTGTTTTGGTACCCTTCCCCAGATCTGTGCCTCGACACAATCCTGTCTCAGAGCTCTATGGACAATTCCTTCGACCTCATGGCTTGGTTTTTGCTCTGACATGCGCTGTCAACTGTGGGACCTTATATAGACAGGTGTGTGCCTTTCCAAATCATGTCCAATCAATTGAATTTACCACAGGTGGACTCCAATCAAGATGTAGAAACATCTCAAGGATGATCAATGGGAACAGGATGCACCTGAGCTCAATTTCAAGTCTCATAGTAAAGGGTCTGAATACTTATGTAAATAAGGTATTTCTGTTTTTTATTTGTAATACATTTGCAGAATGTTCGATAAACCTGTTTTCGCTTTGTCGTTATGGGGTATTGTGTGTAGATTGATGAGGATTTTTATTTAATCTATTTTAGAATAAGGCTGTAACGTAACAAAATGTGGAAAAAGTCAAGGGTTCTGAATACTTTCCGAATGCACTGTATACGGTAACTACTCTATATGGTAGCTAGCGATATGCTAACTATATATTAACCCCAGACTCTCTCTATATGGTAGCTAGCTATATGCTAACTATATATATATATATATATATATATATATATATATATATATATATATATAAACCCCAGACTCTCTCTGTATGGTAGCTAGGTATATGCTATATCGTAAACTAGAAGATAACCATGCTAACCCCAGACTCTCTCTATATGGTAGCTAGCTATATGCTAACTATATATATATTAACCCCAGACTCTCTCTGTATGGTAGCTAGCTATATGCTAACTATATATATATTAACCCCAGACTCTCTCTGTATGGTAGCTAGCTATATGCTAACTATATATATATTAACCCCAGACTCTCTCTATATGGTAGCTAGCTATATGCTAACTATATATATATTAACCCCAGACTCTCTCTGTATGGTAGCTAGCTATATGCTAACTATATATATATTAACCCCAGACTCTCTCTGTATGGTAGCTAGCTATATGCTAACTATATATATATTAACCCCAGACTCTCTATATGGTAGCTAGCTATATGCTATATCGTAAACTAGAAGATAACCATGCTAACCCCAGACTCTCTCTGTATGGTAGCTAGCTATATGCTAACTATATATATATCTATATTAACCCCAGACTCTCTCTATATGGTAGCTAGCTATATGCTAACTATATATATATCTATATTAACCCCAGACTCTCTCTGTATGGTAGCTAGCTATATGCTAACTATATATATATCTATATTAACCCCAGACTCTCTCTATATGGTAGCTAGCTATATGCTAACTATATATATATTAACCCCAGACTCTCTCTATATGGTAGCTAGCTATATGCTAACTATATATATATCTATATTAACCCCAGACTCTCTCTGTATGGTAGCTAGCTATATGCTAACTATATATATATTAACCCCAGACTCTCTCTATATGGTAGCTAGCTATATGCTAACTATATATATATATATATTAACCCCAGACTCTAGCTATATGCTAACTATAGACTCTCTCTCTCTGTTCCAGCGGAAGCTTCCAGTACCTACAAACAGCATCGCCGTACCCCCTCCTCATCCAGCACCCTCACATACTCACCACGAGACGATGAGGACGGCATGGTACACACACACACACACACACAAACACACACACACACACACACACCCTCACATACTCACCACGAGACGATGAGGACGGCATGGTACACACACACACACACACAACACCCTCACATACTCACCACGAGACGATGAGGACGGCATGGTACACACACACACACACACACACACACACAGACACACACACACACACACACAACACACACACAGACACACACACACACACACACCCACACACACACACACACACAGACACACACCACACACACACACACAGACACACACACAGACACACACACACACACACCACACACACACACACACACCCACACACCACACACAACACACACACACAACAGACAGACAACACACACACACCATACTCACCACGATACGATGAGGACGGCATGGTACACACACACACACACACACACACACACTCACCACGAGACGATGAGGACGGCATGGTACACACACACACACACACACACACACACACAGACACACACACACCCTCACATACACACACACACACCCTCACATACACACACACACACCCTCACATACTCACCACGAGACGATGAGGACGGCATGGTACACACACACACACACCCTCACATACACACACACACACACACACACACACACACACATACTCACACACACATACTCACCACGAGACGATGAGGACGGCATGGTACACACACACACACACACAGACACACACACACACACACACACACACACACACACACACACACATACTCACCACGAGACGATGAGGACGGCATGGTACACACACACACACAGACAAAAACACACACACACATACACACACAGACAAAAACACACACACACACACACACACAAAAACACACACACACACAAACAAAAACACACACAAAAACACACACAGATTTTCCTCATGCTGTCTTGTTGCTCTGCAGAGTAAATGCCGTTATTTCAAGTGACGTTTATTTGACTGGTACACAGTAGAAATGAAATGCTTTTCTAGCACGTTCTGGAACATGTTCCGTGAAGCATTTCGATGACATTGAGAAGTTTACCTCATCCGTCACCGACTTCGTTAATCAGTGCATCGATGACGTCGTCGTCGTCGTCCCCACGGTGACGTACATACCCCCAAACCAGAAGACCTGCCGGAATACTAACCCGGACGCTTATTAAGAACTCCTGCTACAGCGCTCGTAGGACGTGGCAGGGCTTGCAAACTATCACGGATTACAGAGGGTACCAGACGAGCTAAATACCTCCTATGCTCTCACTCCAACGCAAGCAACACTGAACCATGCATGAGCTCACTAACCGTTCCAGACGACTGTCTCCGTAGCCGACGTGAGTAAGATTTTTTAAATAGGTTAACATTCACAAGGCCGCAGGGACAGACGGATTACCAGATTACCAGGACGCGTACTCGGAGCATGCGCTGACCAGCACGTACTCAGAGCATGCGCTGACCAGCTGGCAAGTGTCTTCACAGACATGTTAAATCTCTCCCTGACCCAGTCTGTAATACCTACGTGTTTCAAGCAGACCACCATAGTCCCTGTGCCCCAAGAACGCCAAGGTAACCTGTCTAAATGACTATCGCCCCCGTAGCACTCACATCTGTAGTCCATGAAAATGCTTTGAAAAGCTCATATCAACACCATCATCCCAGACACCGTGGACCCCGCTCCAATTCATATATATACCTGCCCAAACAGATGATGCAATCTGCATTGCACTCCACACTCCCCTTTCCCACTTGGACAAAAGTAACACTCTACGTGAGAATGCTGTTCGTTGACTACAGCTCAGCGTTCAACACCATAGTAACTGGTACAGATAAGGACCCTGGGACTGGACTTTCCTGACGGGGCGCCCCCTGGTGGTGAGGGAAGGTAACAACACATCCGCCACGCCGACCCTCAGTACCGTGGTTCCCACAGGGGGTGCGTGCTCAGTCCCCTCCTGTACTCCCAATGTTCACCCATGACTGCGTGGCCGCGCACAACTCCATAATTAAGTTTTGCCTGGCGACGGCCAGATCACCGACAACGCTGAGACAGCCTATAGGGAGGAGGTCAGAGACCTGGCAGTGCGGTGCCAGGACAACAACCTCTCCCTCAACGTCAGCAAGACAAAGGAGCGGATCGTGGACTACAGGAAAATGGCGGGGGCCAAGCACGCCCCCCATTCGCATCGTCGGGGCTGTAGTGGAGCGGGTCTAGAGCGTCAAGTTTCTCGGTGTCCACATCACTAAGGACCTATCATGGTCCAAACACACCAACACAGTCGTGAAGAGGGCCTTCAGATCCTCAAAAGGTTTCTACAGCGGCACCATCGAGAGCATCTTGACTGGCTGCATCACCCCTGGTATGGCAACTGCTTGGCATCTGACCACAAGGCGCTACAGAGGGTAGTGCGGACGGCCCAGTACATCACTGGGGCCGAGCTCCCTGTCCTCCAGGACCTCTATATACCAGGCTGTGTCTGAGGAAGACCCTAAAAATGATCAGACTCCAGCCACCCAAGTCATAAACTGTTCTCTCTGCTACCGCACGGCAAGCGGTACCGATGCACCAAGTCCTGCAGCCAACAGAACCCCTGAACAGCTTCAACCCAGAAGCCATAAGACTGCTAAACAGTTCGTCCGGGTAGCTATTTGGTTAACTATTTAACTATCTGTATTGACTATTTTTTTGGTGTACTTTTTGTTTTTTGACTCATCACATACAGTATGTTGCTGCTACTCTTTAGTATCTACCCCAGTTACCTCGTACCCCTGCACATCCACTTGGTCCTGGGTTCCCCTTGTAGATAACCAAGTTATCGTTACTGTGTATCTATTAATACTTTTATTATTACGCCTTTTACTTTTCTCTTAATAAGATGTATATCTTTAATTCTCTCTCTGTCTCTCTGTCTCTCTCTCTGTCTCTGTGTCTGTCTGTCTCTCTCTCTGTCTGTCTGTCTGTCTGTGTCTCTCTCTGTGTCTCTCTGTGTCTCTCTGTGTCTCTCTCTCTCTCTGTGTCTCTCTGTGTCTCTCTCTCTCTCTCTCTCTCTCTCTCTCTCTGTGTCTCTCTCTCTCTCTGTGTCTCTCTCTCTCTTCCCCCCCCCAGCTCCCCATCAGCACCCCGAGGCGTTCTGACTCGGCCATCTCAGTGCGTTCCCTCCACTCTGAGTCCAACATGTCTCTCCGCTCAACCTTCTCTCTTCACGAGGACGACGACGACACGGTACGTCTACGCTAATGATACTTCAATGCTAAAGAGGCTAACAATTCTTCAACATTAAATATGCTCATATTTTGGCATCGATAGTGTTGAGTTATTTCGACGCTAACGATACCTCAATGCTATCGACGCTAACGATACCTCAATGCTATCGACGCTAATGATACCTCAATGCTATCGACGCTAATGATACCTCAACGCTATCGACGCTAATGATACCCCAATGCTATTGACGCTAATGATAACGCAATGCTAGCAATGCTAATGGTAACTCAATGCTAACGATATCTGAACGCTAACGATACCTCAATGCTAACCTGCTAATATTCCTCAATGCTAACCATGCTAATGTGGACTCAATGCTAACTATGCTAATTATGTGTTTGTGTGTGTGTAGGAGCCCCTGGTGTTTGCAGAGCAGCCGTCAGTGAAGCTGTGTTGCCAGCTCTGCTGCAGCGTCTTCAAAGATCCTGTCATCACCACCTGTGGGGTGAGATAAACTATCCTCTCACTTCCTCATTCCAGCGAGGGGAAAACCATGAAACATTATTATATGGTTGAAATCAATCAGTCACTCATTGACCTGGTCTCGGTCTCTCCCTCCAGCACACCTTCTGCAGACGATGTGCCTTGACCTCTGGTAGGGGACTTTACCTAGCTACACTGTTGGTCAAATACTTACACCTTGCCAGCAGCACATATAATGTGAAAGCAAATTTGTTGTTACATTTGTTTGTGTCTCTCTCCCGCTCTCCCTTCCTCTCTCTCTCTCTCTCTCTCTCTCTCCTCTCTCTCTCTCTCTCTCTCTCTCTCTCCTCTCTCTCTCTCTCTCTCTCTCTCTCTCTCCTCTCTCTCTCTCTCTCTCTCTCTCCTCTCTCTCTCTCTTCTTTCCATCTTCCCCTCTCTCTCTTTCCATCTCTCTCTCTCTGTCTCTCTCCCTTTCCATCTCTCTCTCTCCATCTTCCCCTCTCTCTCTTTCCATCTCTCTCTCTCTCTCCTCTAGATAAGTGTCCGGTGGACACAGCTAAGCTGACGGTGGTGGTGAATAACATAGCGGTAGCAGAACAGATAGGAGAGCTGTTCATCCACTGTAAATACGGCTGCCGGCCCTTAAACACCAGCCCCACGACCCCTACTGTCGCTGGGGCTAACGGGGCTGCTGGTGGGGCTGCTGCTAGTGGGGGTGGTGGGGGGACCCCTAAGATGGGAGGACCTGGGAACTTTGAGGTGGATCCGATGGGCTGCCCCTTCACCATCAAGCTCACCACACGCAAGTAAGGGCTTGTAATGGAAATATTACGTTGTTTTTAATGAGTCGTTGTGCTGTTGTGATTTTTTAAAGGGACAGTTCACTCTAAAAATCCAAAGTTTGTCAGATGTTGTCAGACCTCCAAAAGGGGGGTCTGATGCAGAGATGAGTCTGCAGCCAACCTGAATATAGATGGTCCCAGTCTTTCCCAGTCGTTTATGGTTTAGCCGTGAAAATGATTGATTTTGGTCGTGAACTGTCCCTTTAATAGTTAGAAGTTGGAGTGAACTGTCCCTTTAATAGGTAGACGTTGGAGTGAACTGTCCCTTTAATAGGTAGACGTTGGAGTGAACTGTCCCTTTAATAGGTAGACGTTGGAGTGAACTGTCCCCTTTAATAGGTAGACGTTGGAGTGAACTGTCCCTTTAATAGGTAGACGTTGGAGTGAACTGTCCCTTTAATAGTTAGACGTTGGAGTGAACTGTCCCTTTAATAGGTAGACGTTGGAGTGAACTGTCCCTTTAATAGGTAGACGTTGGAGTGAACTGTCCCTTTAATAGGTAGAGGTTGGAGTGAACTGTCCCTTTAATAGTTAGACGTTGGAGTGAACTGTCCCTTTAATAGGTAGACGTTGGAGTGAACTGTCCCTTTAATAGTTAGACGTTGGAGTGAACTGTCCCTTTAATAGGTAGACGTTGGAGTGAACTGTCCCTTTAATAGGTAGAGGTTGGAGTGAACTGTCCCTTTAATAGTTAGACGTTGGAGTGAACTGTCCCTTTAATAGTTAGACGTTGGAGTGAACTGTCCCTTTAATAGTTAGACGTTGGAGTGAACTGTCCCTTTAATAGTTAGACGTTGGAGTGAACTGTCCCTTTAATAGGTAGACGTTGGAGTGAACTGTCCCCTTTAATAGGTAGACGTTGGAGTGAACTGTCCCTTTAATAGGTAGACGTTGGAGTGAACTGTCCCTTTAATAGGTAGACGTTGGAGTGAACTGTCCCTTTAATAGTTAGACGTTGGAGTGAACTGTCCCTTTAATAGGTAGACGTTGGAGTGAACTGTCCCTTTAATAGGTAGACGTTGGAGTGAACTGTCCCTTTTAATAGGTAGACGTTGGAGTGAACTGTCCCTTTTAATAGGTAGACGTTGGAGTGAACTGTCCCTTTAATAGGTAGACGTTGGAGTGAACTGTCCCTTTAATAGGTAGACTTTGGAGTGAACTGTCCCTTTAATAGGTAGACGTTGGAGTGAACTGTCCCCTTTAATAGTTAGACGTTGGAGTGAACTGTCCCTTTAATAGGTAGACGTTGGAGTGAACTGTCCCTTTAATAGGTAGACGTTGGAGTGAACTGTCCCTTTAATAGGTAGACGTTGGAGTGAACTGTCCCTTTAATAGGTAGACGTTGGAGTGAACTGTCCCCTTAATAGTTAGACGTTGGAGTGAACTGTCCCCTTAATAGTTAGACGTTGGAGTGAACTGTCCCCTTTAATAGGTAGACGTTGGAGTGAACTGTCCCTTTAATAGTTAGACGTTGGAGTGAACTGTCCCTTTAATAGGTAGACGTTGGAGTGAACTGTCCCTTTAATAGGTAGACGTTGGAGTGAACTGTCCCTTTAATAGGTAGACGTTGGAGTGAACTGTCCCTTTAATAGTTAGACGTTGGAGTGAACTGTCCCCTTTAATAGGTAGACGTTGGAGTGAACTGTCCCTTTAATAGGTAGACGTTGGAGTGAACTGTCCCTTTAATAGTTAGACGTTGGAGTGAACTGTCCCTTTAAGACGTTGGAGTGAACTGTCCCTTTTTTAATGTGACCTCTGACCTGTAGGGAGCACGAGGTGAGCTGTGACTACCGTCCAGTTCGCTGTCCCAACAACCCCTCCTGCCCCCCTCTGCTCAGCATGAACCTGGAGGGACACCTTAAGGCGTGTGAACACATCAAATGCCCCCACTCCAAATACGGGTAGGTCACTCACACACACACACACACACACACACACACACACACACACACACACACACCAGGGTTTGGCGCCGGACAAATGTGACCGGCAAGATTTTTTAATTTACCTGACGTCCGTATGCATTTCAAATCAAATCAAATGTATTGGTCTCGTGTTTAGCAGATGTTGTTGTTGCAATATCTAGCAAGTAATATCTAACAGTTACACAACAAATACCCAATACACACAAAAACTAGTAAGGAATGGAATTGATGAATGAATATGAATATATATATATATATATATATATATATATATATATATATATATATATATATATGGACAAGCAATGACAGAGTGACATGGACTAAGATACAGTACAATATTATAGAATACAGTATATACATATGAGATGGGTAATGCAAGATATGTAAACATTATTAAGATATATAGCTCCTGAGTGGCGCAGTGGTCTAAGGCACTGCATCGCAGTGCTAACTGTGCCACTAGAGATCCTGGTTCGAATCCAGGCTCTGTCGCAGCCGGCCGTGACCGGGAGACTCATGGGCGGCGCACAATTGGCCCAGCGTCGTCCAGGGTAAGGGAGGGAATGGCCGGCAGGGATGTAGCTCAGTTGATAGAGCATGGCGTTTGCAACGCCAGGGTTGTGGGTTCGATTCCCACGGGGGGCCAGTATAAAAAAAAAAGAAAAAAAAAAAAAAAAAAAGATATGTATTCACTAACTGTAAGTCGCTCTGGATAAGAGCGTCTGCTAAATGACTTAAAATGTAAAAAATGTAAATATTATAGAATACAGTATATATATTAAAGTGTTCCATTTATTAAAGTCTGTATGTAGGCAGCAGCCTCTCTGTGCTAGTGATGGCTGTTTAACAGTCTGATGGCCTTGAGATAGAAGCTGTTTTTCAGTCTCTCGGTCCCAGCTTTGATGAACCTGTACTTACCTCGCCTTCTGGATGGTAGCGGGGTGAACAGGAAGTGGTTGTTGTTCTTGATTATCTTTTTGGCCTTCCTGTATTTTCTACATTGTAGAATAATAGTGAAGACATCAAAACTATGAAATAACACATATGGAATCATGTAGTAACCAAATAAGTGTTAAACAAATCAAAATATATTTTATACTTGAGATTCTTCAAATAGCCACCCTTTGCCTTGATGACAGCTTTGCACACTCTTGGCATTCTCTCAACCAGCTTCATGTGGTAGTCACCTGGAATGCATTTCAATTAACAGGTGTGCCTTGTTAATTTGTGGAATTTCTTTCCTCCTTAATGCGTTTGAGCCAATCAGTTGTGTTGTGACAAGGTAGGGGGGGTATACAGAAGATAGCCCTATTTGGTAAAAGACCAAGTCCATATTATGGCAAGAACAGCTCAAATAAGCAAAGAGAAACGACAGTCCATCATTACTTTAAGACATGAAGGTCAGTCAATTCGGAAAATTTCAAGAACTTTGAACGTTTCTTCAAGTGGTCCTCTGTAGCTCAGCTGGTAGATCATGGCGCTTGTAACGCCAGGGGTAGTGGGTTCGATCCCCGGGACCACCCATACGTAAAAATGTATGCACACATGACTGTTAGTCGCTTTGGATAAAAGCGTCTGCTAAATGGCATATTATTATATTATAAGTGCAGTCGCAAAAACCATCAAGCTCTATGATGAAACTGGCTCTCATGAGGACCGCCACAGGGAAGGAAGACCCAGAGTTACCTCTGCTGCAGAGGATAAGTTCATTAGAGTTACCAGCCTCAGAAATTGCAGCCCAAATAAATGCTTCAGAGTTCAAGTAACGGACACATCTCAACATCAACTGTTCAGAGGAGACTGTGTGAATCAGACCTTCATGGTTGAATTGCTGCAAAGAAACCACTACTAAAGGACACCAATAAGAAGAAGAGACTTGCGTGGGCCAAGAAACACGAGCAATGGACATTAGACCGGTGGAAATCTGTCCTTTGGTCTGATGAGTCCAAATTTGAGACATTTGGTTCCATCCGCCGTGTCTTTGTGAGACATAGAGTTGGTGAACGGATGATCTCCGCATGTGTGGTTCCCACCATGATGAATAGAGGAGGTGGTGTTATGGTGTGGGGGTGCTTTGCTGGTGACACTGTCAGTGATTTATTTAGAGTTCAAGGCACACTTAACCAGCATGGCTACCACAGCATTCTGCAGCGATACGCCATCCCATCTGGTTTGGGTTTAGTGGGACTATCATTTGTTTTCCAACAGGACAATGACTCAACACACCTCCAGGCTGTGTAAGGGCTATTTGACCAAGAAGGAGAGTGATGGAGTGCTGCCAGATGATATGGCCTCCAAAATCACCCGACCTCAACCCAATTGAGATGGTTTGGGATGAGTTGGACCGCAGAGTGAAGGAAAAGCAGTCATCAAGTGCTCAGCGTATGTGGGAACTCCAAGACTGTTGGAAAAGCATTCCAGGTGAAGCTGGTTGAGAGAATACCAAGAGTGTGCAGAGAATTGAATGTTCATTTCTCTACCATAAGCCGCCTCCAAGGCGTCCAACTTGCCTCACAACCACAGCAGCCCATGTGTAACCACGCCAGCCCACGTGTAACCACGCCAGCCCCAGGACCTACACATTCGGCTTCTTCACCTGTGGGATCGTCTGAGGGTGGGTGGGTGGGGGGGTGTGGTGAGGAGTATTTCTGTCCTTAATACAGCCCTTTTTGTGGGGAAAAACTCATTCTGATTGGCTGGGCCTGGCTCCCCAGTGGGTGGGGAAATCCAGTCATGTGAAATCCATAGATTAGTGCCTCATTTATTTATTTAAATTGACCGATTTTCCTTATGAACTGTAACTCAGTAAAAAAAATATAAAAAATTGTTGCGTTTTTATATTTTTGTTCAGTATACATGTATGTACATACATACAGTGCCTTCAGAAAGTATTCACACCCCTTGACTTATTCCACATTTTGTTACAGCTGTATAAACGCACCCCCTCTCTCTCCTCCTCCTCCTCCCCCCCAGCTGTACATTTATAGGTAACCAGGATACGTATGCAACGCATCTGGACCTGTGTAAGTTTGAAGGGCTGAAGGAGTTCCTTCAACAGACAGATGACAGGTACACACTCTCTTTATATAACTGTTTTACACATCTCTACCCTCCTCTTTATATAACTGTTTTACCCATCTCTACCCTCTCTATATATAACTGTTTCACACATCTCTACCCTCTCTTTATATAACTGTTTTACACATCTCTACACTCTCTTTATATAACTGTTTTACACATCTCTACCTCTCCGCTTTATATAAACTGTTTTACACATCTCGACACTCTCTTTATATAACTTTTTTAACACATCTCTACCCGCTCTTTATATAACTGTTTTACACACGCTCATAACCCTCTCTTTATATAACTGGTTTTAAACACATCTCTACCCTCTCTTTATAAATTTTGTAGGTTTTACACATCTCTACGCTCTCTTTATATAACGTTTTTAACACATATCTACCCTCTCATTTATATAAACTGTTTTACACATCTCTACCCTCTCTTTATATAATGGTTTACACATACTATACCCTCTCTTTATCATAACTGTTTTACACATCTCTACCCTCTATTTATATAAACTGTTTTACTTACACATCTCTACACCCTCTTTATATAACTGTTTTTACACCCTACCTCTTCTTTATATAACTGTTTTACCACATCTCTACACTCTCTTTATATAACTGTTTTACACATCTCTACCCTCTCTTTATATAACTGTTTTACACATCTCTACCCTCTCTTTATATAACTGTTTTACACATCTCTACCCTCTCTTTATATAACTGTTTTACACATCTCTACCCTCTCTTTATATAACTGTTTTACACATCTCTACCCTCTCTTTATATAACTGTTTTTACACATCTCTACCCCTCTATATATAAACCTGTTTTACACATCTCTAACCCTCTCTTTATATAACTGTTTTACACATCGTCCATATATCCTACACTCTCTTTATATAACGGTTTTACACATCTCTACACTCTCTTTATATAACTGTTTTTACACATCTCTACCCTCTCTTTATATAACTGTTTTACACATCTCTACCCCTCTTTATATAAACTGTTTTACAACACTCTCTAACCCTCTCTTTATATAACTGTTTTACACATCTCTACCCTCTCTTTATATACTGTTTTACACCAATCTCTACACTCATCTTTAATCTAACTGTTTTTACACATCTCTACACTCTCTTTCTAATAACTGGTTTAACACATCTCTACCCTCTCTTTGATATAAACTGTTTTAACACATACTCTACCTCTCTTTATATAAATGTTTTACACATCTCTACCCTCTCTTTATATAACGTTTTACACATCTCTACCCTCTCTTTATATAACTGTTTTACACATCTCTACTCTCTCTTTATATAACTGTTTTACACATCTCTACTCTCTCTTTATATAACTGTTTTACACATCTCTACCCTCTTTTATATAACTGTTTTACACATCTCTACCCTCTCGTTTTATAACTGTTGTTACCACATCTACCCTCTCTTATATAACTGTTTTACCATCTCTACCCTCTCTTTATATAACGGTTTTACACATTATATATAGCTTACTGTGATGTGATGGCAGCTTCATTGATTGATGATATACAGTGCATTCGGGAAAATATTCAGACTTTTTCCACAATTTGTTACGTTACAGCCTTATTCTAAAATGGATTAAATTCATTTTTTCCTCATCAATCAACACACAATACCTCATATTGACAAAGCAAAAACAGGTTTTTAGAAATGTTTGCAAATTTATTAAAAATAAACGGAAATATCACATTTTACATACGTTTTCAAACCCTTTACTCAGTACTTTGTTGAAGCACCTTTGGCAGCGATTACAGCCTTGAGTCTTCTTGGGGTATGACGCTACAAGCTTGGCACACCTGTATTTGGGGAGTTTCTCCCATTCTTCTCTGCAGATCCTCTCAAGCTCTGTCAGGTTGGATGGGGAGCGTTGCTACACAGCTATTTTCAGGTCTCTCCAGAGATGTTCGATCGGGTTCAAGTCCAGGCTCTGGCTGGGCCACTCAAGGACATTCAGAGACTTGTCCCAAAGCCACTCCTGCGTTGTCCTGCCCAGTCTGAGGTCCTGAGCGCTCTGGAGCACGTTTTCATCAAGGATCTCTCTGTACTTTGCTCCGTTCATCTTTCCCTCGATCCTGACTAGTCTCCCTGTCCCTGCCGCTGGAAAACATCCCCACAGCTTGATGCTGCCACCATCATGCTTCACCGTAGGGATGGTGCCAGGTTTCCTCCAGACGTGACGCTTGGCATTCAGGCCAAAGAGTTCAATCTTGGTTTCATCAGGTCTGAGAGTCTTTAGGTGCCTTTTGGCAAACTCCAAGAGGGCTGTCATGTGCCTTTTACTGAGGAGTGGCTTCCGTCTGGCCACTCTACCATAAAGGCCTGATTGGTGGAGTACTGCAGAGATGGTTGTCCTTCTGGAAGGTTCTCCGATCTCCACAGAGTTACTCTGGAGCTCTGTCAGAGTGACCATCGGGTTCTTGGTCACCTCCCTGACCAAGGCCCTTCTCCCCTGATTGCTCAGTTTGGCCGGGCGGCCAGTTCTAGGAAGAGTCTTGGTGGTTCCAAACTTCTTCCATTTAAGAATGATGGAGGCCACTGTGTTCTTGGGGACCTTCAATGCTGGAGACATTTTTTTGGTACCCTTCCCCAGATCTGTGCCTCGACACAATCCTGTCTCGGAGCTCTACGACAATTCCTTCGACCTCATGGCTTGGTTTTTGCTCTGACATGCACTGTCAACTGTGGGACCTTTATATAGACAGGTGTGTGCCTTTCCAAATCATGTCCAATCAATTGAATTTACCACAGGTGGACTCCAATCAAGTTGTAGAAACATCTCAAGGATGATCAATGGAAACAGGATGCACCTGAGCTCGATTTCAAGTCTCATAGCAAAGGGTCTGAATACTAAGGTGTTTCTGTTAATTTTTTATTTTTATAAAT
>LR778259.1:64058987-64064109 GCA_902810595.1 Coregonus sp. 'balchen'
GCCAGGTAAGCTAGTAGCCAGGTAAGCTATTAGCCAGGTAAGCTATTAGCCAGGTAAGCTATTAGCCAGGTAAGCTAGCTAAACTAGCTGGCTAGAAGGATAAAGTTAGAAGCTAACATTTGAACGGAGCCTCAGAGGGAACAGTTGACCGAAATGTATACTAGCTATAATCAAAAGATGGGCGACTCTTGAAGTTCTCGTAAAACAAAACACCTTTTATTTTATAGAGAGAGTAGTGAGACACAGTTTTTGAGTCGGGCTGCAATTGAAGGGGGCAAAGGAGATACACAGAGAGAGGAAGCATTGAAGCAAGCAGGGAGAAAGGTTAGTAGTACAGTGGTTCCCAAACTGGGGGTCTGGGACCCACGTGGAGTCCCCTGAAATGTAGTGAAATATAAAGACAATTTTTAATATTTTCATGTACACCTGAATGAAAATATAAATGCAACAATTTCAAAGATTTGACTGAGTTACAGTTCATATATATGAAATCAGTCAACGTCATCAGTCCGGACTTACCACTCATGTATGTAGTGAAACGCGGATTATTGAGTAGAACTTGTCAGAGATGAATAGTAAGTTAGTTTTGTTTTTTTTCATGAGTTTGTGGCGATATATACTGCAATCTGGTGGCGACATACTGCCATCTGGTGGCGACATATACTGCCATCTGGTGGCGACATACTGCCATCTGGTGGCGACATATACTGCCATCTGGTGGCGACATATACTGCCATCTGGTGGCGACATACTGCCATCTGGTGGCGACATACTGCCATCTGGTGGCGATATACTGCCATCTGGTGGCGATATACTGCCATCTGGTGGCGATATACTGCCATCTGGTGGCGACATACTGCCATCTGGTGGCGACATACTGCCATCTGGTGGCGATATGTACTGCCATCTGGTGGCGATATGTACTGCCATCTGGTGGCGATATGTACTGCCATCTGGTGGCGACATACTGCCATCTGGTGGCGATATGTACTGCCATCTGGTGGCGATATGTACTGCCATCTGGTGGCGATATGTACTGCCATCTGGTGGTGCCTAGAAACAATTGCATAATAGGAACTATTACATATTGATGGTCCTTGAAAATAAATATTAGCGCTTGAAAGTCCTAAAATTTGACTCGCCACAGTCTGTAAGAACCCTGTCTCACACACACACACACACACACACACACACACACCTACACACACACACACCTACACACACACACACCTCCACACACACACTCGCACACCTCCACACACACACTCGCACACCTCCACACACACACTCGCACACCTCCACACACACTCACACACCTCCACACACACACTCGCACACCTCCACACACACACACACTGCATGCTTGCACAGACACATGTACAGACACACATTTTGACGTTCTCTCTCTCTCTCTCTCTCTCTCTCTCTCTCTCTCTTTGTCTCCCTCTCTCTCTGTCTCTCTCTCTCTGTCTCTCTCTCTGTCTCTCTCTCAGGTCTGGGATACCTGCACCACCTATAAGTGTCAGAAGACTCTGGAGGGTCATGATGGAATCGTGCTGGCACTGTGTATACAGGGGTAAGGACACACACACACACACACACACACACACACACACACACAGTTGTCTAAATGAAAAGGTATGTGTGTGTATGTATTGACTGATGTAATCTCTCTCACTCTTCTGTCTATCCTCCTTTCTCCTCTCTCCTCCTCCCCCTCTCTCCTCCCCCTCTCCTCCCCTCCCCCTCTCCTCCCCCTCTCTCCCCTCCCCCTCTCTCTCCTCTCCTCCCCCTCTCTCCTCTCTCTCCCTCCCCCTCTCTCTCCCCTCCTCCCCCTCTCCCCTCCTCCCCCTCTCCCCTCCCCCCTCCTCCCCCTCTCCCCTCCTCCCCCTCTCCCCTCCTCCTCTCTCCCCCCTCCTCCTCTCTCTCTCTCTCTCTCTCCTCCCCCTCTCTCCTCTCCTCCCCCTCTCTCCTCTCCTCCCCCTCTCCACCTCCTCCCCCTCTCCCTCCTCCCCTCTCCCTCCTCCTCCCCCCCGTTCCCTCTATCTCTCTCTCTCCTCCCCCTCTCTCCTCCCCCTCTCTCCTCTCCTCCTCCCCCTCTCTCCTCTCCTCCCCCTCTCTCCTCTCTCTCCCCCTCCCCCTCTCTCTCCCCTCCCCCTCTCCCCCCTCCTCCCCCTCTCCCCCTCCTCCTCTCTCCCCCCTCTCTCTCTCTCTCTCCTCCCCTCTCTCTCCTCCTCTCTCTCCTCCCCCTCTCTCTCCTCCCTCTCTCTCTCCTCCCTCTCTCCTCCCCTCCTCTCTCCCCTCCTCCCCTCTCGTCTCTCTCTCTCCTCCCCCTCTCTCTCCTCCCTCTCTCTCCTCCCCCTCTCTCTCCTCCCTCTCTCCTCTCTCTCTCCTCCCCCTCTCTCTCTCCTCCCCCTCTCTCTCCCCTCCTCCTCTCTCTCCTCCCTCCCTGTAGGAACAGACTGTATAGTGGATCAGCTGACTGCACCATCATAGTGAGTCTGTTCTGACTGCCGTTGTCCCTTATAAAGGATCCCGTATAACCACAATAACACACCTACAGTCTGACTGTTGTCTCTTATAAAGGATCCCGTATAACCACAATAACACACCTACAGTCTGACTGTTGTCTCTTATAAAGGATCCCATATAACCACAATAACACCCTACAGTCCTGACTGGTTGCCTCGTTATAAAGGATCCCATATAACCACAATAACACACCTACAGTCTGACTGGTTGTCTCTTATAAAGGATCCCATATAACCACAATAACACCACCTAGTCTGACTGTTGTCTCTTATAAGGATCCCATATAACCACAATAACACACCTACAGTCTGACTGTTGTCTCTTATAAAGGATCCCATATAACCACAATAACACACCTACAGTCTGACTGTTGTCTCTTATAAAGGATCCCATATAACCACAATAACACACCTACAGTCTGACTGTTGTCTCTTATAAAGGATCCCATATAACCACAATAACACACCTACAGTCTGACTGTTGTCTCTTATAAAGGATCCCGTATAACCACAATAACACACCTACAGTCTGACTGTTGTCTCTTATAAAGGATCCCGTATAACCACAATAACCACCTACAGTCTGACTGTTGTCTCTTATACAAGGATCCGTATAACCACAATAACCACCTACAGTCTGACTGTTGTCCTCTTATAAAGGATCCCATATAACCACAATAACACCCTACAGTCTGACTGCTGTTGTCTCTTATAAAGGATCCCATATAACCACAATAACACACCTACAGTCTGACTGTTGTCTCTTATAAAGGATCCTGTGTAACCACAATAACACACCTACAGTCTGACTGTTGTCTCTTATAAAGGATCCTTTTTAACCACAATAACATGAATGAACCTGCTGTACTATACCTAGATTAGCGGACAGACCTGTATCTGCGTTGGTGTCCAACACGCCTCTTGTGCGTTCTCTCTTCTCTCTCTGCGTCTCTCTCTCTCTGTCTCTCTCTCTCTCTGTCTCTCTCTCTGTCTCTCTCTGTCTCTCTCTCTCTCTCTCTCTCTCTCTCTGTCTCTCTCTCTGTCTCTCTCTCTGTCTCTTCTTTTTTCGTCTCTCTCTCTGTCTTTCTCTGTCTCTCTCTTCTCTCTGTCTCTCCTCTCTCTCTGTTTCTTCTCTCTTCTCTCTCTCTCTCTCTCTGTCTCTCTCTCTCTGTCCTCTCTTCTCTCTCTCTCTCCTCTCTCTCTCTCTCTCTCTCTGTGTAGGTGTGGGACATCCAGACCCTGCAGAAGGTGAATACTATCCGTGCCCATGACAACCCCGTATGCACGCTGGTGTCCTCCCACAACATGCTGTTCAGCGGATCCCTCAAGGCCATCAAGGTAGGACCAAAAGACTATTTAAAAATAGACGCCTAGAAACTGCTTCGCCCAATACAAAAATCACGCTGTTCGTGGCTGTCGAAGAGGGTGTAACCTTTTGGTATTTCTTACTGCTGTGAGTAGGCAACGATATGGATGTTCTGCTCCAGTCAGAGGTAGGCTGTTCCTCACTTTTACTGGTCTTTTCATCTTGATGATGGGTTTAAATTCAGACTTCTCTGCCATCATCCAGGCTCTGCTGTAGCCGGCCGCGACCGGGAGACCCATGGGGCGGCGCACAATTGGCCCAGGGTAGGGGAGGGAATAGCCGGCAGGGGATGTAGCTCAGTTGGTAGAGCATGGCGTTTGCAACACCAGGGTTGTGGGTTCGATAAAATAATGTATGCACTCACTAACTAACTAAGTCGCTCTGGATAAGAGCGTCTGCTAAATGACTAAAATGTAAATTAAGCTGTAATGATCCAATGTTGTGTGTCCATCCACTGTGGTCTGAAAGGGGAAAACTTTGAAATAGAATGGCTTCAATACAATGGCTTGACGTCTTAGAATAAGGCACATATTAATAAATAACAAGATAAACAGTTCTGCTATGACTCAGAAACGAGATGCAACAGCTTGGCTAGCTAACTAATATGGTTAAGTCAAAATGTGGCTAACCGTGGTTACTTAGCTAGCATAAAAAAACCAACTGTTACAATAATGATGAAAATAGGACCAAAATAATGACAACTTTATCAACAATGTAATTTACTCTCAGTTCTGGGCATCAGGTACAGTGAAGGATAAAACCCATTTGCCGATTTTGTATTTGAATGGCGAATGGGAAGCGTGCTTCAGTTACCAGTTGAGAAATATAAAAACTAGCGCTCTTTTAATCATGATTTTAACGCACGATTGCATTTAGAATTGTTGAGTAATGATTGGGCTGATTATAAGAGCGCTGTCTGACAGATTCTCCTCTCAAAGTCTCTGTGTGATTAAATAAGATGCATAACGAATATACACAAGCGCCAATTTTATTCCACTAAATTATGCAAATGAACCCATAGACCGATCAGCATGACCTGTCAAATGTATTTCTATCCTCTGGTATTTCCATTTAATGGTTATGCTAAAAAATATTATTTCACAACGGGATTTTTTTCTTCTCCCAATTGGCCGGTGCCGTTTTAATTTATCGGCTTTTCTATTACCGGCTAATGGAAACCTTTAACCCCAGGCCTCCTCTTCCTGTACAGTACAGGCATCAAAAC
>LR778259.1:64064209-64066709 GCA_902810595.1 Coregonus sp. 'balchen'
ACACACAACAGAGACAAACACACACATACACGCACATAGATACACACACACATACACACACAGAGACACACATACACACACAGAGACACACACACAAACACACAAACAAACACACAAAAATTACACAGATTGCATGTGCAATGTACCAAAAATCCACAAACTGGAGGCTGTGCTATCTGAATTCTTCAGAAGGTTATGATGGGTGAAGAGCCTCTTGGTTAAGTCAGACGGTTATGATGGGTGAAGAGCCTCTGGGTTAAGTCAGAAGGTTATGATGGGTGAAGAGCCTCTGGGTTAAGTCAGACGGTTATGATGGGTGAAGAGCCTCTGGGTTAAGTCAGACGGTTATGATGGGTGAAGAGCCTCTTGGTTAAGTCAGACGGTTATGATGGGTGAAGAGCCTCTTGGTTAAGTCAGACGGTTATGATGGGTGAAGAGCCTCTGGGTTAAGTCAGATGGTTATGATGGGTGAAGCGCCTCTTGGTTAAGTCAGACGGTTATGATGGGTGAAGAGCCTCTGGATTAAGTCAGACGGTTATGATATAGGTAATAGAGAAGTAATAGAGAGGTAATAGAGAGGTAATAGAGAGGGAATAGAGAGGTAATAGAGAGGTAATAGAGAGGTAATAGAGAGGTAATAGAGAGGTAATAGAGAGGGAATAGAGAGGTAATAGAGAGGGAATAGAGAGGTAATAGAGAGGTAATTTATTTATGTATTTATTTTATTTATTTCACCTTTATTTAACCAGGTAAACCATTTGAGAACAAGTTCTCATTTACAACTGCGACCTGGCCAAGATAAAGCAAAGCAGTGCGATAAAAACAACAACACAGAGTTACATATGGGGTAAAACAAAACAAAGTCAAAAATACAACAGAAATACATATAATATACAGTGTGTGCAAATTTAGCAAGTTATGGAGGTAAGGCAATAAAATAGGCTAAAGTGCAAAATAATTACAATTAGTATTAACACTGGACTGATAGATGTGCAAGAGATGATGTGCAAATAGAGATACTGGGGTACAAATGAGCAAAATAAATAACAATATAGGGATGAGGTAGTTGGTCGGGCTAATTTCAGATGGGCTGTGTACAGGTGCAGTGATCGGTAAGGTGCTCTGACAACTGATGCTTAAAGTTAGTGAGGGAGATAAGTGTCTCCAGCTTCAGAGATTTTTGCAATTTGTTCCGGTCATTGGCAGCAGAGAACTGGAAGGAATTGCGGCCAAAGGAGGTGTTGGCTTTGGGGATGACCAGTGAGATATACCCGCTGGAGCGCAGACTACGGGTGGGTGTTGCTATGGTGACCAATGAGCTAAGATAAGGCGGGGATTTGCCTAGCAGTGATTTATAGATGGCCTGGAGCCAGTGGGTTTGGCGACGAATATGTAGTGAGGACCAGCCAACAAGAGCGTACAGGTCACAGTGGTGGGTAGTGTATGGGGCTTTGGAGACAAAACGGATGGCACTGTGATAGACTACATCCAATTTGCTGAGTAGAGTGTTGGAGGCTATTTTGTAAATGACATCGCCGAAGTCAAGGATCGGTAGGATAGTCAGTTTTACGAGGGCATGTTTGGCAGCATGAGTGAAGGAGGCTTTGTTGCGAAATAGGAAACCGATTCTAGATTTAACTTTGGATTGGAGATTCTTAATGTGAGTCTGGAAGGAGAGTTTACAGTCTAACCAGACACCTAGATATTTGTAGTTGTCCACATACTCTAGGTCAGACCCGTCGAGAGTAGTGATTCTAGTCGGGTGGGCGGGTGCAAGCAGCGTTCGGTTTGAAGAGCATGCATTTAGTTTTACTAGTGTTTAAGAGCAGTTGGAGGCTACTGAAGGAGTGTTGTATGGAATTGAAGCTCGTTTGGAGGTTTGTTAACACAGTGTCCAATGAAGGGCCAGATGATACAAAATGGTGTCGTCTGCGTAGAGGTGGATCTGAGAGTCACCAGCAGCAAGAGCGACGTCATTGATATAGACAGAGAAAAGAGTCGGCCCAAGGATTGAACCCTGTGGCATCCCCATAGAGACTGCCATAGGTCCAGACAACAGGCCCTCCGATTTGACACATTGAACTCTATCTGAGAAGTAGTTGGTGAACCAGGCGAGGCAGTCATTTGAGAAACCAAGGCTATTTAGTCTGCCAATAAGAATGCGGTGGTTGACAGAGTCGAAAGCCTTGGCCAGGTCAATGAAAACGGCTGCACTGTACTATCTATTATCGATCGCGGTTATAATATCGTTTAGGACCTTGAGCGTGGCTGAAGTGCACCTATGACCAGCTCGGAAACCGGATTGCATAGCGGAGAAGGTACGGTGGGATTCGAAATGGTCGGTGATCTGTTTGTTGACTTGGCTTTCAAAAACTTTTGAAAGGCAGGGCAGGATGGATATGGGTCTGTAACAGTTTGGATCTAGAGTGTCACCCCCTTTGAAGAGGGGGATGACCGCGGCAGCTTTCCAATCTCTGGGGATCTCAGACGTTACGAAAGA
>LR778259.1:64071709-64106178 GCA_902810595.1 Coregonus sp. 'balchen'
TCCAGCAAACCTGACGGGTCCGTTTCTCTGAGAAGTCCCTGACCCCCCGACGAGCGATCCGGCCTCCAGCAACCTGACGGGTCCGTTTCTCTGAGAAGTCCCTGACCCAGACGAGCGATCCGGCCTCCAGCAACCTGACGGGTCCGTTTCTCTGAGAAGTCCCTGACCCCCCGACGAGCGATCCGGCCTCCAGCAACCTGACGGGTCCGTTTCTCTGAGAAGTCCCTGACCCCAGACGAGCGATCCGGCCTCCAGCAACCTGACGGGTCCGTTTCTCTGAGAAGTCCCTGACCCCCAGATGAGCGATCCGGCCTCCAGCAACCTGGCGGGTCCATTTCTCTGAGAAGTCCCTGACCCAGACGAGCGATCCGGCCTCCAGCAACCTGACGGGTCCGTTTCTCTGAGAAGTCCCTGACCCCCGACGAGCGATCCGGCCTCCAGCAACCTGACGGGTTTGATTGTTTTCCTGTTGGTCACCATCCATCCGTTCCTGACTGAGGAGAACTCTTGTGCCGACACCTGGCTTGACTAGGTCCCATATGGTCCGAACAGGGCGGCCAAACACCCTCTCAGCTGGACACATCCCGGTTGTGGCGTGTGGTGTAAAGTGGTAGGCTGCCAGGAATCGGGAAACTCTGGTTTTCAATGAGCCTCCTGTTGCCCTTTTTTCAAGGCTATTTTCATTGTCTGGACCCGTCCTCTCTCCACTAAGCCATTCGTGGAAGGGGTGGGAGGGAAGCGGAGGTGATATGGCGATTACCATTGGTTGCCAGAAAGGCCTTGATCTCCGCACTCATAAAGATAGCTGCATTGTCTGATACGACTGTATGGGGAAGACCATGAGTGCCGAACACTTCCCTGAGATGCTCAATTGTTGTCGCTGAGTTTGCAGTGCGGACTGGGAAAAACCTCAAGCCATTTGGAGCGAGCGTCCACAGCCAACAAGAACATCTCTGCGGTCCTCTGTAGCTCAGTTGGTAGAGCACGGCGCTTGTAACGCCAAGGTAGTGGGTTCGATCCCCGGGACCACCCATACACAAAAAATTTATGCACACATGACTGTAAGTCGCTTTGGATAAAAGCGACTGCTAAATGGCATATTATTATTATTATCTCCACGAGGAAAGGCCCTGCATAGTCAATGTGAATGCGAGTCCAGGGTTTCCCAGGCCACTCCCGAGGGTTGATGGGAGCTTGTGCTGGAGTGTTTCCTACCTTAGCTTAACCAATCAAAATGAGTTCCTAAACTTTATGTTTAAACCGTATCCCAAACCTTAACCCTTAGCTTAACCATTCAGAATGAGTTCCTAAACGTAATGTTTTAAACCCTATCCAAACATTAAACCTTAGCTTAACCTCTACGGGATCGGTGTTCCGTATACGGGACGGTTGAGCTAACGTGCACAAATGTGATTAGCATGACTGTTGTAAGTAACAGCAAACTTTCCAGGACATAGACATGTCTTATATGGGCAGAAAGCTTAAATTATTGTTAATCTAACTGCACTGTCCAATTTACAGTAGCTATTACAGTGAAAAAATACCATGCTATTGTTTGAGGAGAGTGCACAACAACAAAAAAGTTATCACGGCAACTGGTTTGATACATTCACGTCTGAAGGTACATAATGTACTTACATTCAGTAATCTTGCTCTGATTTGCCATCCTAAGGGTCCCAGAAATAAATTGTAGCATAGTTGTGTTTGATAAAATCAATTTTTATATTCAAATGTAGGAACTGGGTTCTACAGTTTGAACCCCTGCTGTCTCTGGCTCCACACCCACCCCGCCCGGCCATCTAGATGTGTGAAAGTTAGTGTATAAGCTAATGATCCATCATGTATGACATTCCTGGGAGTGTGTAAACTTACATTTTGTATTACCATATCATTTTTGTATGTTCTCTATAGTAATGTCCTTGAAAATGTATCAATTGACCAATTCGGCACATTTGGGCGGACTTGATACAAAATAGTCCAGTATTGCAATGCTTCACTGGATCAATCTGAAACTTTGCACACACACACTGCTGCCATCTAGTGGCCAAAATCTGAATTGTGCCTAAACTGCAATACTACACTGCTCAAAAAGATAAAGGGAACACTTAAACAACACAATGTAACTCCAAGTCAATCACACTTCTGTGAAATCAAACTGTCCACTTAGGAAGCAACCCTGATTGACAATAAATTTCACATGCTGTTGTGCAAATGGAATAGACAACAGGTGGAAATTATAGGCAATTAGCAAGACACCCCCAATAAAGGACTGGTTTTGCAGGTGGTGACCATAGACCACTTCTCAGTTCCTATGCTTCCTGGCTGATGTTTTGGTCACTTTTGAATGCTGGTGGTGCTTTCACTCTAGTGGTAGCATGAGACGGAGTCTACAACCCACACAAGTGGCTCAGGTAGTGCAGCTCATCCAGGATGGCACATCAATGCGAGCTGTGGCAAGAAGGTTTGCTGTGTCTGTCAGCGTAGTGTCCAGAGCATGGAGGCGCTACCAGGAGACAGGCCAGTACATCAGGAGACGTGGAGGAGGCCGTAGGAGGGCAACAACCCAGCAGCAGGACTGCTACCCTCCGCCTTTGTGCAAGGAGGAGCAGGAGGAGCACTGCCAGAGCCCTGGCAAAATGACCTCCAGCATGGCCACAAATGTGGCATGTGTCTGCTCAAAACGGTCAGAAACAGACTCCATGAGGGTGGTATGAGGGCCCGACATCCACAGGTGGGGGTTGTGCTTACAGCCCAACACCGTGCAGGAGTTTGGCATTTGCCAGAGAACACCAAGATTGGTAAATTCGCCACTGGTGGCCCTTGTGCTCTTCACAGATTAAAGCAGGTTCACACTGAGCACGTGACAGACGTGACAGAGTCTGGAGACACCGTGGAGAACGTTCCTGCTGCCTGCAACATCCTCCAGCCATGACCGGTTTTGGCGGGTGGGTCAGTCATGGTGTGGGGTGGCATTTTTTGGGGGGCCGCACAGCCCTCCATGTGCTCGCCAGAGGTAGCCTGACTGCCATTAGACCGAGATTAGATCCTCAGACCCCTTGTGAGACCATATGCTGGTGCGGTTGGCCCTGGGTTCCCTCCTAATGCAAGACTATGCTAGACCTCATGTGGCTGGAGTGTGTCAGCAGTTCCTGCAAGAGGAAGGCATTGATGCTATGGACTGGCCCCCGCCCGTTCCCCCAGACCTGAATCCAATTGAGCACATCTGGGACATCATGTCTCGCTCCATCCACCAACGCCACGTTGCACCACAGACGTCCAGGAGTTTGGCGGATGCTTTAGTCCAGGTCTGGGAGGAAGATCCCTCAGGAGACCATCCGCCACCTCATCAGGAGCATGCCCAGGCGTTGTAAGGGAGGTTCACACAGGCACGTGGAGGCCACACACACTACTGAGCCTCATTTTGACTTGTTTTAAGGACATTACCAATCGAAGTTGGATCAGCCTGTAGTGGTGGTTTTTCCACTTTTAATTTTGAGGGTGACTCCAAATCCAGACCTCCATGGGGTTGATAAATTGATTTCCATTGATCAATTTTTGTGTGATTTTGTTGTCAGCACATTCAACTATGTAAGAAAAAAGTATTTAATAAGATTATTTCATTCATTCGATCTAGGATGTGTTATTTTAGTGTTCCCTTTATGTTTTTGAGCAGTGTATATTGTGGCCTTTCTCTTGCATTTCAAAGATGATGAAAAAATGTATAAATAAGAAAACGCATGTTTTTTTTGTTTGTATTATCTTTTACCAGATCTAATGTGTTATATTCTCCTACATTAATTTCACATTTCCACAAACTTCAAAGTGTTTCCTTTCAAATGGTATCAAGAATATGCATATCCTTGCTTCAGGTCCTGAGCTACAGGCAGTTAGATTTGGGTCATTTTAGGTGAAATTTGAAAAAAAGGGTCCGATCCTCAAGAGGTTAACCATTCGGAATAAAGTGCCTCAAACTTAACTTCAAAATGTGACGTTTCGGAGAACGTGGATGAACGTCTAATTCTGCAGTGAGACTGTGATAAACTTTAAACCTTAACTTCAAAATGTGACGTTTGGAGAAATGGAAATACAGAGAAGCAGGAGACACCAAGGGTGTCAAAAAACACTTTGAAGTGTGACGTTTCGGAAACGTGGATGAACGTCTAATTCTGCAGTGAGACTGTGATAAACTTTAAACCTTAACTTCAAAATGTGACGTTTGGAGAAATGGAACATACAGAGAAGCGGGAGACAACCCAGGGTGTCAAAAAACACTTTGAAGTGTGACGTTCGGAGAACGTGGATGAACGTCTAATTCTGCAGTGAGACTGTGATAAACTTAAACCTTAACTTCAAAATGTGACGTTTGGAGAAATGGAACATACAGAGAAGCAGGAGACAACCCAGGGTGTCAAAAAACACTTTGAAGTGTGACGTTTCGGAGAACGTGGATGAACGTCTAATTCTGCAGTGAGACTGTGATAAACTTCAACCTTAACTTCAAAATGTGACGTTTGGAGAAATGGAACGTACAGAGAAGCGGGAGACAACCCAGGGTGTCGAAAAACACTTTGAAGTGTGACGTTTCGGAGAACGTGGACGAACGTCTAATTCTGCAGTGAGACTGTGAGAGTTTGTTGGGGAGGGAGAGAAGACGTGGGACTGTGTGGTGTGTGTGTGTGTGTGTGTGTGTGTGTGTGTGGTGTGTGTGTGTGTGTGTGTGTGTTTGTGGTGTGTGTGTGCGTGCGTGCGTGCTGGTGTGTGTGGTGTGTGGTGGGTGGTGGGTGTGTGGTGTGTGGTGGTGGTGGTAGAATCCCACTACATTGGGATTAGTCCACCTGCCTATCCATCCGTTCCATTTAGTTTAATAGTCTCTCTCACTCTCTTCCTTCTTACACTTTATTAGAGCTTTAGCTGTGTCAGCACTTCTCTCCTCCTCAACCACCACCCTCCCCCTCCCTCTCTCCTCATCTAACTCCTCGACTCACCTCACCCACACCCCCCCCCCCTCACCCTCTCACAACCCCCCCGATCTCTTTTTCAGGTCTTTATGAGATCATCCATAGAAGTCCATCCTCTAAAGGAGATGGGGAGCGCTGTCTGACAGAGGAGAGAGAGAGTGAAGAAGAAGGAGAGAGAGAAAAGAGAGAAGCTAGCAGAGAGAGAGAGAGCGGTCCCAGTCAGCTGCTAAAAGCTCCCCTCTCTGCTCTCTCCCTCTCCTCTCCTCTCTCTCTCTCTCTCATCTCTCTCTCTCTCTCTCCTGTCTCTCTCTCTCTCGTCTCTCTCTCTCTCTCTCTCTCTCTCCTCTCTCTCTCCTCTCTTTCTCTCGCCCCCACATGCTCAACATCAGGTGTTCTCAATCAGTGAGATATTAAGATATCTAGCACCTTCTCATATAAACATGACTAAATGTCTGCATATACAGTGCATTCGGAAAATATTCAGACCACTTGACTTTTTTCCACATTTTGTTACGTTACAGCCTTATTTTAAAATTGATTTTAAAAAATGTCTACGGACAATTCCTTCAACCTCATGGCTTGGTTTTTGCTCTGACATGCACTGTCAACTGTGGGACCTTATATAGACAGGTGTGTGCTTTTCCAAATCATGTCCAATCAATTGAATTTACCATAGGTGGACTCCAATCAAGTTGTAGACACATCTCAAGGATGATCAATGGAAACAGGATGCACCTGAGCTCAATTTGTATAGGGTCTGAATATTTATGTAAATAAGGTATTTAAAAAATATGTACACTACCAGTCCAAAGTTTGGACACACCTACTCATTCAAGGGTTTTTCTTTATTTTTACTATTTTCTACATTGTAGAATAATAGTGAAGACATCAAAACTATGAAATAACACATATGGAATCATGTAGTAACCAAAAAAGTGTTAAACAAATCAAAATATATTTTATATTTGAATTCTTCAAAGAGCCACCCTTTTCCTTTATGACAGCTTTGCACACTCTTGGCATTCTCTCAACCAGCTTCACCTGGAATGCTTTTCCAACAGTCTTGAAGGAGATCCCACATGTGCTGAGCACTTGTTGGCTGTTTTTCCTTCACTCTGCGGTCTGACTCATCCCAAACCATCTCAATTTGGTTGAGGTCGGGGGATTGTGGAGGCCAGGTCATCTGATGCAGCACTCCATCACTCTCCTTCTTGGTAAAATAGCCCTTACACAGCCTGGAGGTGTGTTGGGTCATTGTGTGTGTGTGTGTGTGTGTGCCTGTGTGTGTGTGTGTGTGAGTTTCTGTGTGAGTGTGCCTGTGTTTGTGTGCGTTGTGTGTGTGTTAGAGTGTGTGTGAGAATGTGTCATTACACAATCATTACACACAATCATTACACACAATCATATTTTTCTACTTACATGCAGCACACACACACACACTCTCAGACACACTCTCACACACACACACACACACACACAGGCACACACACACACAGAAACTCAAACACACATAGGCACACACAGAGAAACTCACACACACACACACACACACACACTCACACACAGACACAGCAGAGTTTGACACTCTCACACAATCTTATAGCAGACATCAGACATGACTGGGGTGAAATTAGGACAAAAAAAGTAACACAACTCAGACTGAAGAACAGAAAATGAACAGGTATCTGGTGCTAAATAGCAACGCCTTTATCGCTAAAGGAGCAATATATTTAGACATTGACGTTTTCTGCATTATGTTGCATTTATATGACACTAAGATTGTCACCTGTAGTTTCTATATGGGGTACTGCTTTTGACCACGGCCCCTTGGAATAGGGTGCCATTTTGGATTCAGTTTGGTCACTTAATCAATCAATTAATTGCCAGGCAGCATTTTGGCCGCAAAAAGAAAGGAGAGGAATGTTGTAATTTGATCACTCTTTTCTTTTTTTTTTTTACTGAGAATTTTTCCTGCACCGCAGCAAATGCAGATGATTTACACAAAATACAAAAAACCTACTACAACTAACACACAGTTCTATTAACAGTATTTCTCTTTTCATATACAATGCCTTCAGAAAGTATTAATATACATATTACACATTTTGTTGGTTGTGTTACAGCCTGAATTCAAAATTGGTTCATAGTCCCCCTGTAGCTCAGTTGGTAGGGCATGGCGCTTGCAACGCCAGGGTTGTGGGTTCGTTTCCCATGGGGGGCCAGTATGAAAAATGTATGCACTCACTAACTGTAAGTCGCTCTGGATAAGAGTGAGAGCTAAATGTAAAAATGCAATATATTTTTTCTCACCCATCTTCACACAATACCCCGTAATGAAAAAGTGAAAACGTGTTTTTAGAAAGAATTTCACATTTATTCAAAATGAAATACGGAAATATCTCATTTACATAAGTATTCACACCTCTGAGTCAATACATGTTAGAATCACCTTTGGCAGCGATTACAGCTGTGAGTCTTTCTGGGTAAGTCTCTAAGAGCTTTCCACACCTGGATTGTACAATATTTGCCCATTATTCTTTTCAAAATTCTTCAAGCTCTGTCAAATTGATTGTTGATCATTGCTAAACAACTATTTTCAGGTCTTGCCATAGATTTTCAAGAAGATTTTAAGTCAAAACTGTATCTCGGCCACTCAGTGTCTTCTTGGTGTAGATTTAGCCTTGTATTGTATATGGAGAGTGGTACTTAGTCATGTGTTGTATTGGATTTGCCCCAAACATAACACTTTGTATTCAGGACAAAAAAGTTAATTGCTTTGCCAATTATTTTGTAGTATTATTTAAGTGCCTTGTTGCAAACAGGATGCATGTTTAGGAATAGTTTTTATTCTTTATTCATTCTGTACAGGCTTCCTTCTTTTCACTCTGTATTTAGGTTAATATTACGAAGTAACTACAATGTTGTTGATGCATCCTCAGTTTTCTCCTATCACAGCCATTAAACTCTGTAACTTTAAAAAGTCACCATTGGCCTCATGTTGAAAATCCCTGAGCTGTTTCCTTCCTCTTCGGCAACTAAATTAGGAAGGATGCCAGTGTCTTTGTAGTGACTGGGTGTGTTGATACACCATCCAAAGTGTAATTAATAACTTCACCGATGCTCAAAGGGTATTTGGTAATGTATTTTGTATTTTATTAGGATCCCCCATTAGCTGTTGCAAAAGCAGCAGCTACTTTTCCTGGGGTCCACACAGAACATGACATAATACGGAACATGAATAGACAAGAACAGCTCAAGGACAGAACTACATACATACATTTTTTTAATGGCACACGTAGCCTACATATCAATACAGATAGGTGGCCTTCTTTGCGAGGCATTGAAATACCAACGGGTCTTTGTAGGTTGAATCTGTGTTTGAAATTCACCTCTCGACTGAGGGACCTTACAGATAATTGTATGTGTGGGGTAGAGAGATGAGGTACTCATTTAAAAAATCATGTTAAACACTATTATTGCACACAGAGTGAGTCCATGCAACTTATTATGTGAATTGTGAAGCACCTTTTTACTCCTGAACTTATTTAGGCTTGCCATAACAAAGGGGTTTAATACTTATTGACTCAAGACATTTGTAAACATTTCTAAATACATCATTCCGCAATTGACATTATGGGGTGTTGTGTGTAGGTCAGGTGATCAACTAGCTACATTATATCAATATTCATCCTGTAACACAACAAAATGTGGAAAAAGGTGTGAATACTTTCTGAAAGCAATGTAGCCTACTTTTTCTCCTGCCTAACCACCGATCAAGCAACATTATGGACTAAACGTTCAATTCCTGATACTGCAGGATTATTTTTTTGCTACAATAATACTGGTCAAATTAAGATCCTACACCTGTAGGTTGCAATTTGAAATGAGTTCTGGTGTCGCTGGTTGGACTATGAGGACCAGAACATATGGAAGGCTATATATCACCATATTATATATCACCATATTATATATCACCATATATCGCCTTTCCTTCCACGTCTATGACATTTTCTGCATGCCGCCTCTGAACAAGCCCTGTCCTTGACGTGTGTGTGTGTGTGTGTGTGTGTGTGTGTGTGTGTGTGTGTGTGTGTGTGTGTGTGTGTGTGGTGTGTGTGTGTGTGTGTGTGTGTGTGTGTGTGTGTGTGTGTGTGTGTGTGTGTGTGCGGTGTGTGTGGTGTGTGTGGTGTGTGTGTGTGTGTGTGTGTGTGCGTGTGGTGTGTTGTGTTGTTGTGTGTGTGTGTTGTTGTGTTGTTGTGTTTCGGTGTTTGTGTTTTTTGTTTTGTTTGCTTTTTTTGTGTTTGTGTTTGTGTGTGTGTTTGTTGTTTTTTTGGTGTGTGTGTGTGTTTTTGTGTTTTGTTTGTGGGTGTGTTTTTTTGTGTTTGTTTTTTGTTGTGTGTGTGTTTGTTGTGTTTTTCTGTGTGTGTGTTGTTGTTTGTGTGTGTGTGTGTGTTGGTTTTTGTTTTTTTGTGTTTTTGTGTTTGTGTGTTTTGTGTTTGTTTCAGGTCCAGCTGAGTAGTAGGAGGGTTATTCTGAATGTCCCAGTGAGGCAGTTAAGACCTACATCCTTCTATGTGCAACCTAACACGGACACACACACACACACACACACACCACATACACACACCCACACCACACACACACACACACACAACACCCACACACCCACACCCACACACACACACCCACACACACACACACCACACACACACCACACACACACCACACACACACACACACACACACACACACGACACACACACACACCACACACACACACACACACACACCACACGACACCTGCACACACACACACACACCAGCACACCAACACACACACACCCCACACAGCACCACACACACACACACACACCACCACACACACACACACCACACACACACACACACCCACACACACACCCACACACACACACACCACACACGCACACACACACACACACACACACCCACACACAACACGACCACACCACACACACAACACACACACACACACACACCACACACACACACACACACACACACACAGCACACACACACACACACACACACACTCACACACCACACACACACCACACACACACACACACCCACACACACACACACACACACACACACACACACACACACACACACACCACACACACACACACACACCCACACACACACACACACACAAAAACCCACACACACACACACCACCACACACACCACACACACCCACAACCACACACACACACAACACAACACACACACACACACACACCACACACACACACACACCACACCCACACACACACAACCACACACACACACACAACACACACAACACCCCCACAACACACACCCCACAAAACCCCACACACACACACCACACACAACACAAAACACCACACACACCACCCCCCACACACACACACACACACACACACACACAACACACACACACCACACACACACACACACACACACCACACACACACACAACACACCAACACAAACAACACACCCACACACACCACACCACCCACACCACACACACAACACTCACACACTCACCACACACACACACATCACACACATCACACACAACCCCACACACACCACACCCCCACACCACACACACACACACACACACACCCTCCACACACCACCCACACCACCCAACACCCCCACCCAAAAACCCACACACCCCAAACACACACCACCCCACAACACACCCACCACAACACCACACCACACAACACCCCACACACACACACACACCACACACACACACACACACACACACACACAACCCCCCACACAAAAAACACACACAACACACACACACACCCAACACACACACACACACACCCCCACACACACCAACACTCACACACACCTCACACACCACACACACACGCACACACACCTGCACACACACACACACACACACACACCACAAACTCGTACAGACTGAAATACCACTTCAGAGCTAACTGCCATCAACCTCTCCTGATCAAGTCCTTTGGAAAAGCTCCAGAGATCAGAACACATCATCGTTGTTTACAAAGTTGATTTGTCTGTCTCTGATCAGCTGAGACCTGCTGTTACACTATAGTCCTGATGAGTTGGTTGGTGTAGTGCTGTTACACTATAGTCCTGATGAGTTGGTTGGTGTAGTGCTGTTACCTATAGTCCCGATGAGTTGGTTGGTGTAGTGCTGTTACACTATAGTCCTGATGAGTTGGTTGGTGTAGTGGCTGTTACACTATAGTTCCTGATGAGTTGGTTGGTGTAGTGCTGTTACACTATAGTCCTGATGAGTTGGTTGGTGTATTGCTGTTACCACTATAGTCCCGATGAGTTGGTTGGTGTAGTGCTGTTGGTTTGGTGTAGTGCTGTTACACTATAGTCCTGATGAGTTGGTTGGTGTAGTGCTGTTACACTATAGTCCTGATGAGTTGGTTGGTGGTAGTGCTGTTACACTATAGTCCTGATGAGTTGGTTGGTGTAGTGCTGTTACACTATAGTCCTGATGAGTTGGTTGGTGTAGTGCTGTTACACTATAGTCCTGATGAGTTTGGTTGGTGTAGTGCTGTTACACTATAGTCCTGATGAGTTGGTTGGTGTAGTGCTGTTACACTATAGTCCTGATGAGTTGGTTGGTGTAGTGCTGTTACACTATAGTCCTGATGAGTTGGTTGGTGTAGTGCTGTTACACTATAGTCCTGATGAGTTGGTTGGTGTAGTGCTGTTACACTATAGTCCTGATGAGTTGGAAGGTGTAGTGCTGTTACACTATAGTCCCTGATGAGTTGGTTGGTGTAATGCTGTTACCCTATAGTCCTGATGAGTTGGTTGGTGTAGTGCTGTTACACTATAGTCCTGATAGTTGGATGGTGTAGTGCTGTTACACGATAGTCCTGATGAGTTGGTTGGTGTAGTGCTGTTACACTATAGTCCTGATGAGTTGGTTTGTGTAGTGCTGTTACACTATAGTCCTGATGAGTTGGTTGGTGTAGTGCTGTTACACTATAGTCCTGATGAGTTGGTTGGTGTAGTGCTGTTACACTATAGTCCCGATGAGTTGGTTGGTGTAGTGCTGTTACACTATAGTCCTGATGAGTTGGTTGGTGTAGTGCTGTTACACTATAGTCCTGATGAGTTGGTGGTGGTGTAGTCTGTTGGTTTGTGTAGTGCTGTTACACTATAGTCCTGATGAGTTGGTTGGTGTAGTGCTGTTACACTATAGTCCCGATGAGTTGGTTGGTGTAGTGGCTGTTACACTAATAGTCCTGATGAGTTGGTTGGTGTAGTGCTGTTACACTATAGTTCCTGATGAGTTGGTTGGTGTAAGTGCTGTTACAACTATAGTCCTGATGATTTGGTTGGTGTAGTGCTGTTACACTATAGTCCCGATGAGTTGGTTGGTGTAGTTGCTGTTACACACTATAGTCCTGATGAGTTGGTTGGTGTAGTGCTGTTACACTATAGTCCTGATGAGTTGGTTGGTGTAGTGCTGTTATAACTATAGTCCTGATGAGTTGGTTGGTGTAGTGCTGTTACACTATAGTCCCGATGAGTTGTTGGTGTAGTGCTGTTACACTATAGTCCTGATGAGTTGGTTTGGTGTAGTGCTGTTACACTATATCCCGTGAGTTGGTTGGTGTAGTGCTGTTACACTATAGTCCTGATGAGTTGGTTGTGTAGTGCTGTTACAACTATAGTCCTGATGAGTTGGTTGGTGTAGTGCTGTTATACTATAGTCCTGATGAGTTGGTTGGTGTAGTGCTGTTACACTATAGTCCCGATGAGTTGGTTGGTGTAGTGCTGTTAACACTATAGTCCTGATGAGTTTGGTTGGTGTAGTGCTGTTACACTATAGTCCCTGATGAGTTGGTTGGTGTAGTGCTGTTACACTATAGTCCTGATGAGTTGGTTGGTGAAGTGCTGTTACACTATAGTCCTGATGAGTTGGTTGGTGTAGTGCTGTTACACTATAGTCCTGATGAGTTGGTTGGTGTAGTGCTGTTGGTTGGTGTAGTGCTGTTACACTATAGTCCTGATGAGTTGGTTGGTGTAGTGCTGTTACACTATAGTCCTGATGAGTTGGTTGGTGTAGTGCTGTTACACTATAGTCCCGATGAGTTGGTTGGTGTAGTGCTGTTACACTATAGTCCTGATGAGTTGGTTGGTGTAGTGCTGTTACCTATAGTCCTGATGAGTTGGTTGGTGTAGTGCTGTTACACTATAGTCCTGATGATTTGGTTGGTGTAGTGCTGTTACACTATAGTCCTGATGAGTTGTTGGTGTAGTGCTGTTACAACTATAGTCCTGATGAGTTGGTTGGTGTAGTGCTGTTACACTATAGTCCCGATGAGTTGGGTTGGTGTAGTGCTGTTTGGTTGGTGTAGTGCTGTTACACTATAGTCCTGATGAGTTGGATGGTGTAGTGCTGTTGGTTGGTGTAGTGCTGTTACACTATAGTCCCGATGAGTTTGGTTGGTGTAGTGCTGTTACACTATAGTCCTGATGAGTTGGTTGGTGTAGTGCTGTTACACTATAGTCCTGATGAGTTGGTTGGTGTAGTGCTGTTACACTATAGTCCTGATGAGTTGGATGGTGTAGTGCTGTTACACTATAGTCCTGATGAGTTGGTTGGTGTAGTGCTGTTGGTTGGTGTAGTGCTGTTGGTTGGTGTAGTGCTTATGTGATGATTTCAAAGTACACATCTTTACTACACACACACACACACACCACAACACACCCCACACACACACACACCACACACCCCCAACCCCCACACCCACACACCACACACACAAAAAAAACCAAAAAAACAAACCACAACACCACACACACCACCCCTCGTACAGACTGAAACCACCACTTCAGAGCTAACTGCCATCAACCTCTCCTGATCAAGTCCTTTGGAAAAGCTCCAGAGATCAGAACACATCATCGTTGTTTACAAAGTTGATTTGTCTGTCTTCTGATCAGCTGATTCCTGCTGTTGCACTATAGTCCTGATGAGTTGGTTGGTGTAGTGCTGTTGGTTGCTGTAGTGCTTATGTTATGAATTTCAAGGTACCCATCTTACTCCACCCCACACACACACACACACAACACCCACCAGCACAACACACCCACACAGCATCACAACGCCCTCATATAGACAATCCATCTGTCTGACACAACATATTGACTGATCCCTCATATAGACAATCCATCTGTCTGACAACATATTGACTGATCGCTCATATAGACAATCCATCTATCTGACACAACATATTGACTGATCGCTCATATAGACAATCCATCTATCTGACACAACATATTGACTCTGATCGCTCATATAGACAATCCATCTATCTGACACAACATATTGACTGATCGCTCATATAGACAATCCATCTGTCTGACACAACATATTGACTCTGATCGCTCATATAGACAATCCATCTATCTGACACAACATATTGACTCTGATCGCACATATAGACAATCCATCTGTCTGACACAACATATTGACTCTGATCGCTCATATAGACAATCCATCTGTCTGACACAACATATTGACTCTGATCGCTCATATAGACAATCCATCTGTCTGACACAACATATTGACTCTGATCGCTCATATAGACAATCCATCTATCTGACACAACATATTGACTCTGATCGCTCATATAGACAATCCATCTATCTGACACAACATATTGACTGATCGCTCATATAGACAATCCATCTGTCTGACACAACATATTGACTCTGATCGCTCATATAGACAATCCATCTGTCTGACACAACATATTGACTCTGATCCCTCATGACTATAACACATCCAGTACCAGTCAAAAGTTTGGGCACACCTACTAATTCCAGGGTTTTTCTTCATTTTTTAAAACTATTTTCTACATTGTAGAATAATAGTGAAGACATCAAAACTATGAAATAACACATATGGAATCATGTAGTAACCAAAAAAGTGTTAAACAAATCAAAATGTATTTTATATCTGAGATTCTTCAAATAGCCACCCTTTGCCTTGATGACAGCTTTGCACACTCTTGGCATTCTCTCAACCAGCTTCACCTGGAATGCTTTTCCAACAGTCTTGAAGGAGTTCCCACATATGCTGAGCACTTGTTGGTTGCTTTTCCTTCACTATGCCGTCCGACTCATCCAAAACCATCTCAATTGGGTTGAGGTCGGGGGATTGTGGAGGCCAGGTCATCTTTTGCAGCACTCAATCACTCTCCTTCTTGGTCAAATAGCTCTTACACAGCCTGGAGGTGTGTTGGGTCATTGTCCTGTTGAAAAACAAATGATAGTCCCACTAAGCCCAAACCAGATGGGATGGCGTATCGCTGCAGAATGCTGTGGTAGCCATGCTGGTTAAGTGTGCCTTGAACTCTAAATACATCACTGACAGTGTCACCAGCAAAGCACACCCACACCATCACACCTCCTCCATGCTTCACGGTGGAATCCACACATTTGGAGATCATCCGTTCACCTACTCTGTGTCTCACAAAGACACGGCGGTTGGAACCAAAGGACAGATTTCCACCGGTCTAATGTCCATTGCTTGTGTTTCTTGGCCCACGCAAGTCTCTTCTTCTTATTGGTGTCCTTTAGCAGTGGTTTCTTTGCAGCAATTTGACCATGAAGGCCTGATTCATGCAGTCTCCTCTGAACAGTTGTTGAGATGTGTCGGTTACTTGATCTCTGTGAAGCATTTATTTGGGCTGCAATCTGAGGTGCAGTTAACTCTAATGAACTGTCCTCATGAGAGCCAGTTTCATCATAGCGCTTGATGGTTTTTGTAACTGCGCTTGAAGAAACTTTCAAAGTTCTTGAAATGTTCCATATTGACTGACCTTCATGACTTAAAGTAATGATGGACTGTCGTTTCTCTTTGCTTATTTGAGCTGTTTTTGCCACAATGTGGGCTTGGTCTTTTACCAAATAGGGCTATCTTGAGAGATAGTGAAAATGGGAGAGAGAGATTAAATGGCTGAGTTGAAGATAAGATACATGATTGAGGATGATGGAGAGAGGTAGAAGGAGGAGAGAAAATCATATACTTGGAGGACGAGTAGGAGAGAGGAATTCCTCCTCTTGATGAATCTTCTGCGTCGCTGCGTCGCTCGTCTTATAGATGCATAACTCTTTCCCTCTCTCTTCTTCGCTCTTCTTCATCCTCTTCTCTCTCCTCTGCTTCTTCTCTATCTTCTCTCCTTCCTCTCTCTTTCTTCTCTCTTCTTCCCTACCTTCCTCTCTCTTTGTTCTTCTTCCTCTCTCTTCTCTCTTCTTATCCACGTTCTCTCTTCCTCTCTCTCCTGTCTTTCTCTTCCTCTCGCTTCTTCGCTCTTCTGCTCTCGTCTGCTTACTCTTCTTCCTCTCGCGGTCTTCTCTCTTCTTTCTCTCTTCCGCTCTCTTCGTCTCTCTGCTTCTCTCTTGGTCTCTCTTCTTCGCTCTTCCTCGCGCGTGTCTTCGCGACGTGTTCTTCTCTCTACTCTCTTACTTCTCTCTCTTCCTTCCCTATTCCTCTCTCTCTTTCTTCTGCTTCTTTCCTCTTCTTCTCTCTTCTTCTTTCTCTTCCTCTCCTCTCTCTTCTCTCTTCTTCCTCGTCTTCCTCCCTTTATCTTTTCTCTTTATCTCCTCTCTCCATGCCCACCTCTTCTTCTCTCTTCCTCCTCTGCTTCTCCTCTTCTTCATCGCTTCCCTCTCTCTCTTCGTCTTCTTCCTATGGGCCTTCCATTCTCTCTTCCTGCGCTCTTCGTCTCTCTTACTGGTGCTTCCTCCCGTTACCCTCGCTTTCTTCTCTTGCTTCTCCCGTCCTCTCTCTTCTTCTCTCGTCCCCTCCCCTCTTCTTCTCTCCTTCCTCTCTCTTCCTTCTCCATCTTTCCTTCTCGCTCCCTCTATATCGTCTGCTCATTGCTTCCCCTTCTCTCTCTTCTTCTATCTTCCTCTCTTCTTCCTCCTCTTCTTTTCTCTTCTTCTCTCGCACGATCGGACGAGAGCGCATGCTCTCTTGGTCCTGGGGACACAATTTACCAGGTGTTGAATGTTCTATCCCTCTCAATAGGCTGGTTGCTAAGAGAAGAAGAACAAGAAGGAAGAGAGAGAACAGAGACCGAAAAGGAGGAGATGCCGTCTACGTCTTCGATTTTTGTGGTCCCTCTGATCACTCTTCTCTCTTCTTCTTGTCTTATATTAGTGATCACTTCTTCATATCACCATCTCTCCCCTATACGTTATATTATCGTTCTTACTACTTTCTTTCTTTTCGTTAGACAATTCTTCTCTAGCTACACCATTGTTTCCTCTCTCTACTCGTTCTTTCCCCCGCCCCTCTCAGAACAACTACAACCCACTTACAGGAAAGAATGTGGATCACACCTTGGTAATGTCACGGTCCTTCATGTGTGTGTGTGTGTGTGCGTGCTGTGGGACTTGGCGTGCATTACTGTGGGTGCCTCGTGATTGGTGCGTGTGCGTGTGCGTGTGCGTGTGTAGGTTCCCATTGCTGATGGCCTGTTATGGTAATGTATTAGTTGTGTGTAGCTGGGCTGATCTCATTGTGTCAAACTGTGGGCTTTGAGTAATCACTCTAAAACAAGAGTATCTCTCTCTCTTTCTCTCTCTCTCTCTCTCTCTCTCTCTCTCTCTCTCTCTCTCCCTCACTCATCCCTCTCTTCTGCTCATCTCTCCTCTCCTCGCTGTCTCATCTCTCTCCGTCTCTCTCTCATCATTCTCTCTCTCTCTCTCTCTCTCCTCTCTCTTCTCTCTCCAGCTGCGTCTCTCTCTCCGCTCTCCAAAAGGGGAAGACGGGAAAGGAAGGGTTCTCTACAGTCCGCGTCATCTCAGTCTGCCTCTCTCTCCTCCCATCCTCTATCATATCTCTCTCTCTCTCTCTCTCTCTAGTTTATGGGGTAATATGTAGAGACTAAATTATAATAGAGATTTATTGTATTTAGAAGACGAGTGAGACGAAAGAAGCAGGAGAGTTTGGAAGAGTGAGGCCCAGAGAGAGAGGGGTGGAAAGGATGAAGGAGACAGTGGACTGGGGATGGACCCCCATGTTCCCTCTCGTTCTTTCTTCCCCGCCTCCCTCTCCCTTAGGTATTTGAGGTGAGGAGTGTGTTTCTTTTCTTCTGTTTTTTTGTGTGTTGCTCGTGTGTGTGTTGTTTTTTGTGGGGGGGGGGTTTGTTCTGAGTATCTGTGCCAATAAACATCAAAATCTCCCGCCCTGGTGTATCCAGACTGGACATTTACTATGATTCTTCACCGAACCGTTTGTTAAATATCAATTCACTAAAAACAGAATATTCATCCTGCATCATCCTGCATCAGTGTGCTTAGAGCCTGTAGTATAATCTAAGAGGTTGAATTCACTTCACTCTAATTTTTTCTCCCCCTTCTAGAGATCAATACTGGAACTCCTGCATGTAGAAACGGAGGGCTGCGGATAGCCCTATTGTTGGGAGTTTGCGTCATCCGACCAGTAGTGGGTGTGTGTGTGTGTGTGTGTGTGTGTGTTTACAGTACTGCTGTCTGGCTCAGGGAGGGAGGTGTAGTTCTTACAGTATCCTGTAGGAGGCAGTCTGACACAGACATTCCCTTATGCTGACGATGCACCACGGCACCACTCAACACAGCGCCACACCACAGATCAACAACGCAGCACACGGCAACCGAATCAACACAGACTCAGCTCCACACCACGATTCAACGCAGCGCCACACCACAATCAATCACACACCACACCAAAGATCAACACAGCCCCAAACCACCGATCACACAACATCACCACACCACAGATCATCACAGCACCACACCACAGATCAACACAGCACCACACCACAGATCATCACAGCACCACACCACAGATCATCACAGAGCACCGCACACCACCATATCACATCAAAACCACAGCAACCACCAACCTCACCACCCCCTTTCCGCAACACGCACCACAAGCAAGGGCAAGCTGGCCCCAGCCAAGCAAGGCCTCGAGGCCGACCCGGACCGACCTTCAACACCTCATCACCCCCACCCATCTCTCACGACATCACCCCAACCACATATCACCCAGCTCATCCCCCCCCGAACTATCAAACCAACCACGAAGTCCGTCACCCCACTCCCTATCAACACCCAGGCTCAACCCCTTCCACATATCCAGCCCCAGCACCCACACCCCTATCGAACACATCATCGCGCAGCCCGAGACCGACCCGACAACAATCTCCCCACCCTCACCCACGGAGAGCACCGCGCCACAGATTCACACACACGACCATGCCGTCCTCCGCCAAGGCAGCCAGACTCAACCTACACCACATATCATCAACATCACCACACCACATGCACCACACCACAGATCAAAACTCATTCTCCACACACAATCAACCACATCACCACACCGACAAGATTCATCACATCACCACAACCACATATCAACACAAACAGTCACCTATCACCCGAACACCACCTCTCATCCACCCTCACCACACCACATATCCCACCTCCCCACACCACCTATCAACACAAGGCATCACCATACCACAAAGACAAACCCAACATTATCCTTCACCTTCGCGGACGCAAGTGCCCTCCCCCTCCCGCCCACCCCTCCCCCCCCCCCCCATCTCCCCCACCTCCTCCCCTCCTCCCCCCCCCCCCTCAATCTCCCCCCCCTCTCCCCCTAAAACCCACTCTCATCCCCTCCCCACACACCCCCTATCCTCCCGGAGATCACCCCCCCCCCCCAGATCATCACAGCACCACACCACAGATCAACACAGCACCACACCACAGATCAACACAGCACCACACCACAGATCAACACAGCACCACACCACAGATCAACACAGCGCCACACCACAGATCAACACAGCACCACACCACAGATCCACACATCACACACCACAGATCACCCAGGCACCACACCACAGGATCCTCACACACAAAAACAACCAAACCACAACCAACATATCCATCAGTCCATCATCACCCCTCAATCCCACACAGCCACCCCCCATATGCGCACTCCCAAAAAGCCACTTCTAGAGAAAAAGTGGCTCCACAAGCCACAAACAGGATCTCAACCCCGCCAAACAACCCCGGCCCCCAGATGGCGCCATTCCCCCGCCGGGCGGGGACACCCTATCAGCCCCCTCCAACCCAACCACCCCATACTTCACTCACCTCACCGCACACCACCTATCACCCCATCACCTCCCAGAGCCTCCCCTCTCCATCACATCCCCCCCACGACGGACCATCGACCTCCTCTCACATCACCACACCACATATCAACACCGCTGCCCACACCACAGATCAACAGCAGCACCACACCACAGATCAACCCTCACCACACCGACGATCATCACAGCACACGCCCTCCCTCCCCTGTCTCTCCCGTCTCCCTCTTCTCTTAAATCCTCGCTCCTTCCTATCCTCCCGTCCCTCCCTCCCTCCCTCCCTCCCTCCCTCCCCCCCCCCTCCCTCCCTCCCTCCCTCCCTCTCCCTCCCTCCCTCCTCCCTCCCGTCCCTCTGTCTCTCTGTCTCTCTTCTCTCTGTCTCTCTGTCTCTTAATATCGCTCCTTCCTTCCCTCCTCCCTCCCTCCCTCCTCCCTCCCTCCCTCCCCATCCATCCCTCCCTCCCTCCCTCCCCCCTCCCTCCCTCCCTCCCTTCCCTCCCTCTGTCTCTCTCCCTCCCTCTGTCCTCTGTCCTCTCTTTCTCTTACTCTCGCTCCTTCCTTCCTCCCTCTCCCTCCCTCCTTCCTCCCTCCTCCCTCCCTCCCTCCCTCCCTCCCTCCCTCCCCCCTCCCTCCCTCCCTCCCTCCCTCCCCCCCTCCCTCCCTCCCTCCCATCCCTCCTCCCTCTGTCTCACTCCATCCCTCTTCTCCTCTCTGTCTCCTCTATTCTCTTCATCTCTCTCCTTCCTCCCCTCCCATCCCTCCTCCCTCCCTCCCTCTCCCCTCCCTGCCCTCCTCCGCTCCGCTCCCTCCCTTCCCTCCACTCCCTTCCTCCCTCCCTCCCTCTTTCTCTCCTCCTCGTCTCTCTGTCTCTCTGTCTCTTTATTCGCTCCTTCCTTCCTCCCTCCTCCATTCCCTCCCGCCCTCCCTCCCTCCCTCCCTCCCCCCTCCCTCCCTCTGTCTCTCCATCCCTCTGTCTCTCTGTCCTCTCTGTCTCTTAATCTCGCTCCTGTCCCTCCTCCCTCCCTCCCTCCTCCCTCCCTCCCCCCTCCCTCCCTCCCTCCCTCCCTCCCTCCCTCCTCCCTCCCCTCCCTTCCTTCCTCCCTCCCGCCCTCCCCTCCCTCCCTCCCTCCCTCCTCACTCCATCCCTCCCTCCCTCCCCTCCCTCCCTCCCTCCCTCCCTCCCTCCTCCCGCCTCCCTCCCTCTTCCCTCAGTGGGGTGAGTATCCATCTGTGTGATGCCCTGATTTAGCTAAAAAGGAAGGTTTCTGTGACGCAGTTAAACACTACACACTACACACTACACTACACTACACTACACTACACTACACACGTTACACACTGCGTTGTCGTCGATGGAAGATTTGCCTGTTGCCATGTTCCCGTCTCCTTTGTACAGTCTGTTTGACTGACAGGAGAGGAGAGAGACGACGTTAACACAATGTTAACCTCACAGAACACCAACATGCCAGTTTCTGTCCTGTGTTGTCTGGTCTGTCTGTGTGTCTGTGTGTCTGTGGTCTGTGGTGTCTGTGTGTCTGTGTGTCTGTGTGTCTGTGTGTTCTGTCTGTCCTTGTTTCTGTGTGTCCTGTGTGTCTGTGTGTCTGTCCCGGTCCTGTCCTGTGTTTCCCTGTGTTGTCTGTGTGTCTGGTGTCTGTGTGGTCCTGTGTGTCCCCTGTCTGGTGTGTCTGTGTGTCTGTGTGTCTGTCTGTGTGTCTGTGTGTCTGTGTGTCTGTGTGTCTGTGTGTCTGTCTGTATGTGTGTCTGTGTGTCTGTGTGTCCGTGTGTCCGTGTGTCTGTGTGTCTGTGTGTCTGTCTGTGTGTCTGTGTGTCTGTGTGTCTGGGTGTCTGTGTGGTCTGTGTTCTGTGTGTCTGTGTGTCCCCCTGTCTGTCGGGTGGTGTCTGTGGTGTGTCTGTGTGTCATGTGTGTGTCTGTGTCTGTGTGTCTGTGTGTCTGTGTGGTGTCTGGGTCTGTCTGTGTGTCTGTGGTGCGTGTGTCCCTGTGGGTGTGTGTCTGTGTGTCCAGTGTGTTGTCCTGTGTCTGTGTGTCTGTGTGCTGTGTGATGTGTCTGTGGGTCTGTCTGTGTGTCTTTGTGTCTGTGTGTCTGTGTGTGTGTCTGTGTGTCTGTGTGTCTGGTGTGGGTGTCTGTGATGTCTGTGTGTCTGTGTGTGTGTCCTGTTGTGTCTGTGTGTCTGTGTGTATGTGTGTGTGTCTGTGTGGTCTGTGTGTATGTGTGGTGTCTGTGTGTCCGTGTGTGTCTGTGTTGTCTGTGTGTGTGTCTGTGTGTCTGTGTGTCGTGTGTTCTGTGTGTTCTGTGTGTCTGTCTGGTGTGCTGTGTGTCTGTGTGTGTGTCTGTGTGTCTGTGTGTGTGTCCTGTGTGTCTGTGTGTCTGTGTGTGTGTCTGTGTGTCTGTGTGTCTGTGGGTGTCTGTCTGTCCTTTGTGTCGTGTGGTCTGTTGGGTATGTCTGTCCTGTGTGTCTGTGTGTCCCCTGGTGGTGTATTCTGTCTGTGGTGCTTGTGTGTCTGTGTGTCTGGGTGTCCTGCCGTGTCTTGCGTGGTCTGCGTGTCTGCGTGTGTCTTTGTGTCCTGTGTGTCTGTCTGTTCCCTGTCTGTGTGTCTGATGTGTCTGTGTGTCTGTGTGTCCTGTGTGTGTGTCCTGTGGTGTCTGTGTTGTCTAGTGGTGTCTGTCTGTCTGTGTCTGTGTGTCTGTGTGTCTGCGTGTCTGCGTCAACAAGCTTTCTCAGTCTCCCCCCCTTAATTAGAAGTTCTATCCACGTTTCTCCAAAACATCAAAGTGTTCGTTGACACCCGCCTATCACTTTTCAACAGTATTGAACACGGGCCCCTTCAGATCCTGAGTCCGCTGATAACCTATGCCCATTCACCATCCCCGTCCACAAATGCCTCTGGCAAAAACCCAACCTACTGTACTTTGTGTACCCTAGTGGGCGGTTTTGTCTTACCTTGATTTATACAATAATTCCGACTTGGTTAAGTAAATCAAAAAAAGGCATTCATTCCGATTGGTTATTCATTAAATTCGGGCATTCATTACGATTTGTTAGGGGTAAGGTTAATAATTTGGGATATGGGTTAATTAAATTCAGAGGCGATCATTCCGACTGTTTATGTTATGAAAAAAAAAAAAAATCCACGGTTTAGTAATGAAGACTGGCTTTGGCTAACTGATGGGATGGATGGTGCAGTGGACTAAGCTGGCCTGGGTTCAATCCCAGCTCCAGATGTCCACATGGTGTTGAAGGGACGGTATCTCACAGTGGAGCTGTCCATGGTGTTGAAGGGTCAGTATGTCACAGTGGAGCTGTCCATGGTGTTGAAGGGTCAGTATGTCACAGTGGAGCTGTCCATGGTGTTGAAGGGTCAGTATCTCACAGTGGAGCTGTCCATGGTGTTGAAGGGTGAGTATCTCACAGTGGAGCTGTCCATTGTGTTGAAGGGACATTATCTCACATTGTAGCTGTCCATGGTGTTGAAGGGAGAGTATCTCACAGTGGAAGCTGTCCATTGTGTTGAAGGGACATTATCTCACATTGGAGCTGTCCATGGTGTTGAAGGGAGAGTATCTCACAGTGGAGCTGTCCATTGTGTTGAAGGGACATTATCTCACATTGGAGCTGTCCATGGTGTTGAAGGGAGAGTATCTCACAGTGGAGCTGTCCATTGTGTTGAAGGGACATTATCTCACGTTGGAGCTATCTATGGTGTTGAAGGGACAGTATCTTACAGTGGAAGCTGTCCATGGTGTTGAAGGACAGTATCTCACAGTGGAGCTGTCCATGGTGTTGAAGGGAGAGTATCTCACAGTGGAGCTGTCCATTGTGTTGAAGGGACATTATCTCACATTGGAGCTGTCTATGGTGTTGAAGGGACAGTATCTTACAGTGAGAAGCGTCCATGGTTGTTGACGGGAACAGTAATCTCACAGTGAAGCTGTCCACGGTGTTGAAGGGACAGTATGTCACAGTGGGAGCTGTCCATGGTGTTGAAGGGTCAGTATCTCACAGTGGAAGCTGTCCATGGTGTTGAAGGGTCAGTATCTCACAGTGGAAGCTGTCCACGTTTTGAAGTGACGGTATCATCACAGTGGGAAGCTGTCCATGGTTTGAGGGTCAGTATGTCACAGTGGAGCTGTCCATGGTGTTGAAGGGTCAGTATCTCACAGTGGAGCTGTCCCATGGTGGTTGAAGTTGGAGTATCTCACATGGAGCTGTCCCTTGTGTTTGAAGGGACATTATCTCACATTGGTAAATCATGTCCATGGTGTTGAAGGGAGAGTATCTCACAGTGGAAGCGTCCATTGTGTTGAGGGACATTATCTCACATTGGACTGTCCATGGTGTTGAAGGGAGAGTATCTCACCGTGGACTGTCCATTGTTGTTGAAGGGACATATCTCACCTTGGAAGCTGTCCATGGTGTTGAAGGGGGTATCCACAGTGAGCTGTCTCATTGTTTTGAAGGGACATTATCTCACGTTGGAGCTATCTATGGTGTTGAAGGGACAGTATCTTACAGTGGTAAGCTGTCATAGGTGTTGAAAGGACATATCTCAACAGTGGAGCTGTCGCATTGGTGTTGAAGGGAGAGTACTCACAGTGGGAGCTTCCATTGTGGTGAAAGGACATTATCTCACAATTGGAGCTGCTATGGTGTTTGAAAGGGACCGTATCTTACAGTGGAAGCTGTCATTGTGTTGAGGGACATTATCTACAGTGGAGCTGTCCCCATGGTGGTTGAAGGGTCATATCTCACAGTGGAAGCTGTCCATGGTGTTGAAGGGACAGTATGTCACAGTCGAAGCTGTCCACGGTGTTGAAGGGACAGTATCTCACAGTGGAGCTGTCCATGGTGTTGAAGTGACAGTATCTCACAGTGGAGCTGTCCATGATGTTGAAGGGACAGTATCTCACAGTGGAAGCTGTCCATGGTGTTGAAGGGACGGTATCTCACAGTGGAAGCTGTCCATGGTGTTGAAGGGTCAGTATGTCACAGTGGAGCTGTCCATGGTGTTGAAGGGACAGTATCTCACATTGGAAGCTGTCCACGGTGTTGAAGGGTCAGTATCTCACAGTGGAGCTGTCCCATGTGTGTGGGAAAAAAAAAAAAGGACAGTATCGTCACAGTGGAGCTGTCCCATGGTGGTTGAAAGTACCGTATCTCACAGGGGAGCTGGTCCCATGGTTTGAAGGGTCAGTATGTCAAAGTGGAGCTGTCCATGGGTGAAAATGTCAGTAATCTCATAGTGGAGCTGTCCATGGTGTTGAAGGGACAGTATCTCACAGTGGAGCTGTCCATGGTGTTGAAGGGTCAGTATGTCACAGTGGAGCTGTCCATGGTGTTGAAGGGTCAGTATCTTACAGTGGAAGCTGTCCACAGTGTTGAAGGGACAGTATCTCACAGGGATCGTCATGGTGTTTGAAGCGACAGTATGTCACAGTGGAGCTGTCATGGGTGTTGAAAGTGTCAAGTATGTCATCAGTGGAGCTGTCCATGGTGTTGAAGGGTCAGTATCTCACAGTGGAAGCTGTCCACGGTGTTGAAGGGACAGTATCTCACAGTGGAGCTGTCCCTGTACGGGTTGAAGGTCATTATCTCACAGTGGAAGCTGTCCACAGTGTTGAAGGGACAGTATCTCACAGTGGAGCTGTCCATGGTGTTGAAGCGACAGAATGTCACAGTGGAGCTGTCCATGGTGTTGAAGGGTCAGTATCTCACAGTGGAAGCTGTCCACAGTGTTGAAGGGACAGTATCTCACAGTGGAGCTGTTCCATGGTGTGTAGGGTCATATCACTCACAGTGGAACTTGTCCACATGTTGAAGGGCCAGTCCCTCACAGTGGGCGCTGTCCCTTGTGTTGGACGCGATAGTATGTCCAGTGGAGCTGTCCACGGTGTTGAAGGGACAGTATCTCACAGTGGAGCTGTCCATGGTGTTGAAGGGACAGTATCTCACATTGTAAGCTGTCCACGGTGTTGAAGGGACAGTATGTCACAGTGGAGCTGTCCACGGTGTTGAAGGGTCAGTATCTCACAGTGGAAGCTGTCCACGGTGTTGAAGGGTCAGTATCTCACAGTGGAAGCTGTCCACGGTGTTGAAGGGACAGTATCTCACAGTGGAAGCTGTCCACGGTGTTGAAGGGACAGTATCTCACAGTGGAAGCTGTCCATGGTGTTGAAGGGACAGTATCTCACAGTGGAAGCTGTCCACGGTGTTGAAGGGACAGTATCTCACAGGGAGCTGTCCATGGTGTTGAAGGGACAGTATCTCACAGTGGAAGCTGTCCACGGTGTTGAAGGGACAGTATCTCACAGTGGAAGCTGTCCATGGTGTTGAAGGGGACGGTATCTCACAGTGGAAGCTGTCCATGGGTTGAAGGAGGGCAGTAAATGTCACATTGGAGCTGTCCATGGTGTTGAAGGACAGTAGCTCACATTGGAAGTCTGGGTCCACGGTGTTGGAAGGTCCGTATCCACAGTGGAAGCTGTCCATGGTGTTGAAGGGACAGTATCTCACAGTGGAGCTGTCCATGGTGTTGAAAGTACAGTATCTCACAGTGGAGCTGTCCATGGTGTTGAAGGGTCAGTTTGTCACAGTGGAGCTGTCCATGGTGTTGAAATGTCAGTATCTCATAGTGGAGCTGGTCCATGGTGGTTGAAGGGGAACAGTATCTCACAGTGGAGCTGGTCCCATGGTGTTGAAGGGTCGTATGTCCAGTGGAGCGGTCCTGGTGTTGAAGGGTCAGTATCTTCTTACGTGGAAGGCTGTCCACAAGTTTTGTTGAGGGACGTATCTCACAGTGGAGCTGTCGCATGGTGTTGAAGCGCAGTATGTCCACAGTGGGAGCTGTCCATGGTGTTGAAGTGTCAGTATGTCACAGTGGAGCTGTCCATGGTGTTGAAGGGTCAGTATCCCCCTCACCAGTGAAGCTGTCACGTTTTGAAGGGACAGTATCGCACAGTGGAGCCTGTCCCATGTTGTTGAAGGTCAGTATCTCCAGGGCAGCTGTCCACAGTGTTGAAGGGACATTATCTCACATGGAAGTGTCCATGGTGTTTGGAAGCGACAGAATTGTCACAGTGGAGCCTGTCCAGGTGTTGAGGGTCCCAGTATCCTCACAGTGGAAGCTGTCCACAGTGTTGAAGGGACAGTATCTCACAGTGGAGCTGTCCATGGTGTTTAAGGGTCAGTATCTCACAGTGGAAGCTGTCCACAGTGTTGAAGGGACAGTATCTCACAGTGGAGCTGTCCATGGTGTTGAAGCGATAGTATGTCACAGTGGAGCTGTCCCCGGTGTTGAAGGGACAGTATCTCACAGTGGAGCTGTCCATGGTGTGAAGGGACAGTAAAATCTCAACTTGGAAGTAGCTGTCCACGGTGTTTGAAGGGGACAGTAATGTCACGGAGGCTGTCCACGGTGTTGAAGGGTCAGTATCTCCAGTGGAGAACTAGTCCAACGGTGTTGAAGGGTCAGTATCTCACAGTGGAAGCTGTCCACGGTGTTGAAGGGACAGTATCTCACAGTGGAAGCTGTCCACGTGTTGAAGGGACAGTATCTCACAGTGGAAGCTGTCCATGGTGTTGAAGGGACAGTATCTCACAGTGGAACTGTCCATGGTGTTGAAGGGACAGTATCTCACAGTGGAGCTGTCCCATGTGTTTGAAAAGGACGTAATCTCCACAGTGGAAGCTTTCCTGGTGTTTGAAGGGACCGTTCTCACATGGAAGCTGTCCACGGTGTTGAAGGTCAGTTCTCAAAGTGGAGCTGTCCATGGTGTTGAAGGACATTCATCTCAAACAGTGGAACTGTCCACGGTGTTTGAAGGGACAGTAATGTCACGTGGAGCTGTCATGGTGTGAATGGTCAGTATCTCAGCAGTAGCTTTTCCATGGTGTTGAAGGGACAGTATCTCACAGTGGAAGCTGTCCATGGTGTTGAAGGGACAGTATCTCACAGTGGAAACTGTCCACGGTGTTGAAGGGATATTAAGTTACCGTAGAGCTTTCCATGTTACTGAGGTGGCTGAGTGACTCAGTGTGAGCTTTACAAAACAGGGCTGTGGGCAGCTGAGCAAAATATAGAAGACAACTAAACCTATCTTGCTTCCACTCCCCCCTCTCTACCTTCTCTTCTTCTGTATCTAAAGCCACTTTCTATCACTCTAAATTAGGGGCCCCGTGTAGCTCAGTTGGTAGAGCATGGCCTTTGCAACGCCAGGGGTTGTGGGTTTGATTCTCATGGGGGGGGGGGGGCAGTATGAAAAATGTATGCACTCACTAACTGTAATTCGCTCTGGATAAGAGCGTCTGCTAAATGACTAAAATGTAAATGCAATTTCAAGCTTCTGCCTCTAACCCTAGGACACTATTTTCCACCTCCCTCCTTAATCCTCCACCCCTCCTCCCTCTCTGCAGACGACTTTGTCAGCCACTTTGAATAGAAGGTTTGACGACATATTCTCCTCATTCACTCAGCCTGTTGAGTCCACTGGTCCCACTCACACAGAACGACCCTACGCCTTGACCTCTTTCTCCCCTCTCTCTCCAGATGACATCCTGTGACTAGTGAAGTCTGGCCGCCAGATAACATGCCTGCTTGATCTCATCCCCTCCTCCTTCTCCAGACCTTCTCTGGAGATCTTCTCCCATTCCTCACTTCCCTCATCAACTCATCCCTGATCACTGGATAAGCCCTCTCGGACTTCAAAATGGCCAGTCGCTCCCCTCCTGAAGAAACTAACACTCGACTCCTCTGACGTCTAAAACTACAGACCTGTATCCCATCTTTCTTTTCTTTCCAAAACACTTGAGCGTGCTGTCTCTGAACAACTCTCTCATTATCTTTCTCAGAATGATCTTCTTGACCCTAACCAGTCAGGCTTCAAGACGGATCACTCAACCGAGACTGCTCTTCTCTGTGTCACGGAGGCTCTCCACACTGTGAAAGCTGACTCTCTCTCCTCTGTTTTCATCTTCCTAGATCTATCAGCTGCCTTCGACACAGTGAACCATCAGATCCTCCTCTCCACCCTCTCAGGGCTGGGTGTCTCAGGCTCTGCACACTCTTGGACTGCATCCTACCTGGCAGGCCACTCCTACCAGGTGACGTGGAGAGGATCTGTGTCTGCACCACGTACTCTCACTACTGGTGTCCCCCAGGGCTCGCTTCTAGGCCCTCTCCTCTTCTCTATTTTCTGAAATGTAATTTTAAAACATACAATCTACCTGCAGTGAAGCCGCTCAACATTACATTACATTCAGTCATCCAGCAGAAACTCCCATCCAGAGCGACCCACAGCAGCAACCAGGGTCAAAGCGCCCCCGCCCAAAGGTACAAGGACATATATCCACCCAGTCGAATCGGGGACCCGAATCAACCCTACCCTACCCAACCCACCCCAAACCAACCCAACCCAACCCAACCCCCCAACCCAACCCAACCCCCAACCTACCTCCCCGACCCAACCCCACCCAACCCACCGGGCTACCCCAACACCCAACACACCCCACATCGCCCCAACCGCAACCCAACTCCTACTCTCCCCAACCCTACCCTACCCTCAACCCTACCCTACCCTACCCCACCCCTACCCAGCCAAACCCAACCCCTACCCACCCCTCCCCTCCCCTCCGCCTCCCCTCCCCTCCCCTCCCCTCCCCTCCCCTCCACCGCCCCTCCACAACCCTAGTAGAAACCTACCCTCCCCAAACCCAACCTACCCCTATCCTCCCCGACCCTACCTCCCCTACCTCACCCAACCCAAACCCTCCCCAACCCTACCTCACCCTCCCCAACCCCCCTCCCCAACCCTACCCTACCACTCACCCAAACCACCCTCCCCAACCCTACCCAACCCAACCCTGCCCTGAGACAATATGTGATTGGTAACAGTATGAAGCCTGCATACTGTATGCCACCTGTGTTTGTACGTCTATGTGTAGGGTGTGTGTGTTTCTGTGTTTGTACGTCTATGTGTAGGTGTGTCTGTGTCTGTGCCTTTGTGTATTTGTGCATGTTTTGAGTGAGTGTGTGTAATCTGTCACTGAGGTTTTGATAACGGAGAACTTGGGTCAATTTCCTGAAAACAAACAATAGAAGACTGGATGACTAATGACCATGTAGCTGAGACTGCCACTTCTACTGCTACTACTGACTAATGACCACGTAGCTGAGGACTTGCCACTGCTACTGCTGCCTACTGACTAATGACCACGTAGGCTGAGGACTGCCACTTCTACTGCTGCTACTGACTAATGACCACTAGACTGAGGACTGCCACTTCTACTGCTGCTACTGACTAATGACCACATAGCTGAGGACTGCCACTGCTACTGCTGCTACTGACTAATGACCACGTAGCTGAGGACTGCCACTGCTAACTGGCTGCTACTGACTAATGACCATGTAGCTGAGGACTGCCACTGCTACTGCTGCTACTGACTAATGACCATGTAGCTGAGGACTGCCACTGCTACTGCTGCTACTGACTAATGACCATGTAGCTGAGGACTGCCACTGCTACTGCTGCTACTGACTAATGACCATGTAGCTGAGGACTGCCCACTTCTACTACTGCTGCTACTGACTAATGACCATGTAGCTGAGGACTGCCACTGCTGCTACTTGCTGCTGACTAATGACCACGTAGCTGGAGGACTGCCACTTCCTACTGCTGCTACTGACTAATGACCATGTAGACTGAGGACTGGCCACTTCTACTGCTTCTACTGACTAATGACCACGTAGCTGAGGACTGCCACTGCTACTGCTGCTGCTACTGACTAATGACCACGTAGCTGAGGACTGCCACTTCTACTTGCTGCTACTGAATAATGACCACGTAGCTGAGGACTTGCCACTTCTACTGCTGCTACTGACTAATGACCACGTAGCTGAGGACTGCCCACTTCTAACTGCTGCTACTGACTAATGACCACGTAGCTGAGGACTGGCCACTTCTACTGCTGCGCTACTGACTAATGACCACGTAGCCTGAGGGACTGCCACTGCTACTGCTGCTGCTACTGACTAATGACCATGTAGCTGAGGACTGCCACTGCTGCTGACCTACTGCTACTGATTAATGACCATGTAGCTGAGGACTGCCACTGCTACTGCTGCTACTCACTAATGAACCATGTAGCTGAGGACTGCCACTGCTACTGCTGCTACTGACTAATGACCACGTAGCTAAGGACTGCCACTGCTACTTGCTGCTACTGACTAATGACCACGTAGCTGAGGACTGCCACTTCTAACTGCTGTGCTACTGACTATGACAATGTAGCTGAGGACTGCGACTGCTGCTACTGCTACTTATTAATGACCACGTAGCTGAGGAACTGCCACTGCTACTGCTGCTACTTGACTAATGACCACGTAGCTGAGGACTGCCACTTCTATACTGCTGCTACTGACTAATGACCACATAGCTGAGGACTGCCACTTCTAACTGCTGCTACTGACTAATGACCACATAGCTGAGGACTGCCACTGCTACTGCTGCTACTGACTAATGACCACGTAGCTGAGGACTGCCACTTCTACTGCTGCTACTGACTAATGACCATGTAGCTGAGGACTGCCACTGCTACTGCTGCTACTGACTAATGACCACGTAGCTGAGGACTGCCACTTCTACTGCTGCTACTGACTAATGACCACATAGCTGAGGACTGCCACTTCTACTGCTGCTACTGACTAATGACCACATAGCTGAGGACTGCCACTGCTACTTGCTGCTACTGACTAATGACCACGTAGCTGAGGACTGCCACTTCTTCTGCTGCTACTGACTAATGAACCATGTAGCTGAGGACTGGCCACTGCTACTGCTGCTACTGACTAATGACCACGTAGCTTGAGGACTGCCCACTTATCACTGCTGCTACTGACTAATGACCACATAGCTGAGGACTGCCACTTCTACTGCTGCTACTGACTAATGACCACATAGCTGAGGACTGCCACTGCTACTGCTGCTACTGACTAATGACCACGTAGCTGAGGACTGCCACTTCTACTGCTGCTACTGACTAATGACCATGTAGCTGAGGACTGCCACTGCTACTGCTGCCTACTGACTAATGACCATGTAGCTGAGGGACTGCCCACTGCTACTGCTGCTACTGACTAATGACCACGTAGCTGAGGACTGCCACTTGCTACTGCTGCCTACTGACTAATGACCACGTAGCTGAGGACTGCCACTTCTACTGCTGCTACTGACTAATGACCATGTAGCTGAGGACTGCCACTGCTGCTACTGCTACTGACTAATGACCACGTAGCTGAGGACTGCCACTTCTACTGCTGCTACTGACTAATGACCATGTAGCTGAGGACTGCCACTTCTACTGCTGCTACTGACTAATGACCACGTAGCTGAGGACTGCCACTGCTACTGCTGCTACTGACTAATGACCACGTAGCTGAGGACTGCCACTTCTACTGCTGCTACTGACTAATGACCACGTAGCTGAGGACTGCCACTTCTACTGCTGCTACTGACTAATGACCACGTAGCTGAGGACTGCCACTGCTACTGCTGCTACTGACTAATGACCATGTAGCTGAGGACTGCCACTGCTGCTACTGCTACTGATTAATGACCACGTAGCTGAGGACTGCCACTGCTACTGCTGCTACTCACTAATGACCATGTAGCTGAGGACTGCCACTGCTACTGCTGCTACTGACTAATGACCACGTAGCTAAGGACTGCCACTGCTACTGCTGCTACTGACTAATGACCACGTAGCTGAGGACTGCCACTTCTACTGCTGCTACTGACTAATGACAATGTAGCTGAGGACTGCGACTGCTGCTACTGCTACTGATTAATGACCACGTAGCTGAGGACTGCCACTGCTACTGCTGCTACTGACTAATGACCATGTAGCTGAGGACTGCCACTGCTACTGCTGCTACTGACTAATGACCACGTAGCTGAGGACTGCCACTTCTACTGCTGCTACTGACTAATGACCATGTAGCTGAGGACTGCCACTTCTACTGCTGGCTACTGACTAATGACCACGTAGCTGAGGACTGCCACTGCTACTGCTGCTACTGAACCTAATGACCACCGTAGCTGAGGACTGCCACTTCTACTGCTGCTACTGACTAATGACCACGTAGCTGAGGACTGCCACTTCTACTCTGCTGCTACTGACTAATGACCACGTAGCTGAGGAACTGCCACTGCTACTGCTGCTACTGACTAATGACCATGTATCCTGAGGACTGCCCACTGCTGCTACTGCTACTGATTAATGACCACGTAGCTGAGGACTTGCCACTGCTACTGCTGCTACTCACTAATGACCATGTAGCTGAGGACTGCCACTGCTACTGCTGCTACTGACTAATGACCACGTAGCTAAGGACTGCCACTGCTACTGCTGCTACTGACTAATGACCACGTAGCTGAGGACTGCCACTTCTACTGCTGCTACTGACTAATGACAATGTAGCTGAGGACTGCGACTGCTGCTACTGCTACTGATTAATGACCACGTAGCTGAGGACTGCCACTGCTACTGCTGCTACTGACTAATGACCATGTAGCTGAGGACTGCCACTGCTACTGCTGCTACTGATTAATGACCACGTAGCTGAGGACTGCCACTGCTACTGCTGCTACTGACTAATGACCACGTAGCTGAGGACTGCACTGCTACTGCTTCTGCTACTGCTTATTGTTACTGCCTCCCTCTGTGTGCAAGAGCTTTCCAATGTGGCTCACATTACATCTCCCTTCTATAATAATATCTAGTTGTTTTTCCGTAACTGTGTTACTCGTATTAATTCCTTGGATACCATGTGTACAGGACACACATGGTATGCATCATCCAATGAAATGCTTGCCGCAGGTTCCTTCCCGGACAATGCAACAACAATAAGAAAATATTAAAAGATATGAATACCAACACAAAGTAAATGTGTGTGTGTGTGTGTGTGTGTGTGTGTGTGTGTGTGTGTGTTAGCAGTTATAATGAGCAGCCTAAGGGAGAGTGTGTGTGAGTGTGGTGTGTGTGTGGTGTGTGTGTGTGTGTGTGTGTGTGTGTGTGTGTGTGTGTGTGTGTGTGTGTTAGCAGTGATAATGAGAAGCCTGAGGGAGAGTGTGTGTGAGTGGGTCACAGAAGAGGCCTGTGTGAAGCCTTAGTGTTCTCATGCTAACTATATACGCGGCCAAACGTATAATATTCTCACGTGCAATCCCATAAATATAGTCCATGGCTTGCTGTTCTATCACGAAACCTTTTCACACCCAAT
>LR778259.1:64106278-64166278 GCA_902810595.1 Coregonus sp. 'balchen'
AAAGGGTTTTCGGATCTTTGAACGACGCGTGCAGCAGAGCTGGCAACACAGCTTCACTGACGGCTGCTCTGCAAACACCAGGGGCTCCTACACACACACACACACACATAATTAGCAATGAGTCCTCATTAGCATGGTTAGCATTGAGGAATATTAGCAGGTTAGCATTGAGGTATCGTTAGCGTTCAGATATTGTTAGCATTGAGTTACCATTAGCATTGCTAGCATTGCGTTATCATTAGCGTCAATAGCATTGGGGTATCATTAGCGTCGATAGCGTTGAGGTATCATTAGCGTCGATAGCATTGAGGTATCATTAGCGTCGATAGCATTGAGGTATCGTTAGCGTCGATAGCATTGAGGTATCGTTAGCGTCGATAGCATTGAGGTATCGTTAGCGTCGATAGCATTGAGGTATCGTTAGCGTCGAAATAACTCAACACTATCGATGCCAAAATATGAGCATATTTAATGTTGAAGAATTGTTAGCATCTTTAGCATTGAAGTATCATTAGCGTAGACGTACCGTGTCGTCGTCGTCCTCGTGAAGAGAGAAGGTTGAGCGGAGAGACATGTTGGACTCAGAGTGGAGGGAACGCACTGAGATGACCGAGTCAGAACGCCTCGGGGTGCTGATGGGGAGCTGGGGGGGGGGGGGGGAGAGAGAGACACAGAGAGAGAGAGAGACACAGAGAGAGAGAGAGAGAGAGAGAGAGACACAGAGAGACACAGAGAGAGAGAGACACAGAGAGACACAGAGAGAGACACAGACAGACAGACAGACAGACAGACAGACAGACAGACAGACAGACAGACAGACAGACAGACAGACAGACAGACAGACAGACAGACAGACAGACAGACAGACAGACAGACAGAGAGAGAGACAGACAGACAGACAGAGAGAGAGACAGACAGACAGACAGAGAGACAGAGAGAGAGACAGAGAGAGAATTAAAGATATACATCTTATTAATAGAAAAGTAAAAGGCGTAATAATAAAAGTATTAATAGATACACAGTAACGATAACTTGGTTATCTACAAGGGGGAACCCAGGACCAAGTGGATGTGCAGGGGTACGAGGTAACTGGGGTAGATACTAAAGAGTAGCAGCAACATACTGTATGTGATGAGTCAAAAAACAAAAAGTACACCAAAAAAATAGTCAATACAGATACAGTGGGGAAAAAAAGTATTTAGTCAGTCACCAATTGTGCAAGTTCTCCCACTTAAAAAGATGAGAGAGGCCTGTAATTTTCATCATAGGTACACGTCAACTATGACAGACAAAATGAGGAAAAAAAATCCAGAAAATCACATTGTAGAATTTTTAATGAATTTATTTGCAAATTATGGTGGAAAATAAGTATTTGGTCAATAATAAAAGTTTCTCAATACTTTGTTATATACCCTTTGTTGGCAATGACACAGGTCAAACGTTTTCTGTAAGTCTTCACAAGGTTTTCACACACTGTTGCTGGTATTTTGGCCCATTCCTCCATGCAGATCTCCTCTAGAGCAGTGATGTTTTAGGGCTGTCGCTGGGCAACACGGACTTTCAACTCCCTCCAAAGATTTTCTATGGGGTTGAGATCTGGAGACTGGCTAGGCCACTCCAGGACCTTGAAATGCTTCTTACGAAGCCACTCCTTCGTTGCCCGGGCGGTGTGTTTGGGATCATTGTCATGCTGAAAGACCCAGCCACGTTTCATCTTCAATGCCCTTGCTGATGGAAGGAGGTTTTCACTCAAAATCTCACGATACATGGCCCCATTCATTCTTTCCTTTACACGGATCAGTTGTCCTGGTCCCTTTGCAGAAAAACAGCCCCAAAGCATGATGTTTCCACCCCCCCATGCTTCACAGTAGGTATGGTGTTCTTTGGATGCAACTCAGCATTCTTTGTCCTCCAAACACGACGAGTTGAGTTTTTACCAAAAAGTTCTATTTTGGTTTCATCTGACCATGTGACATTCTCCCAATCCTCTTCTGGATCATCCAAATGCACTCTAGCAAACTTCAGACGGGCCTGGACATGTACTGGCTTAAGCAGGGGGACACGTCTTGCACTGCAGGATTTGAGTCCCTGGCGGCGTAGTGTGTTACTGATGGTAGGCTTTGTAACTTTGGTCCCAGCTCTCTGCAGGTCATTCACTAGGTCCCCCCGTGTGGTTCTGGGATTTTTGCTCACCGTTCTTGTGATCATTTTGACCCCACGGGGTGAGATCTTGCGTGGAGCCCCAGATCAAGGGAGATTATCAGTGGTCTTGTATGTCTTCCATTTCCTAATAATTTCTCCCACAGTTGATTTCTTCAAACCAAGCTGCTTACCTATTGCAGATTCAGTCTTCCCAGCCTGGTGCAGGTCTACAATTTTGTTTCTTGTGTCCTTTGACAGCTCTTTGGTCTTGGCCATAGTGGAGTTTGGAGTGTGACTGTTTGAGGTTGTGGACAGGTGTCTTTTATACTGATAACAAGTTCAAACAGGTGCCATTAATACAGGTAACGAGTGGAGGACAGAGGAGCCTCTTAAAGAAGAAGTTACAGGTCTGTGAGAGACAGAAATCTTGCTTGTTTGTAGGTGACCAAATACTTATTTTCCACCATAATTTGCAAATAAATTCATTAAAAATTCTACAATGTGATTTTCTGGATTTTTTTTCCTCATTTTGTCTGTCATAGTTGACGTGTACCTATGATGAAAATTACAGGCCTCTCTCATCTTTTTAAGTGGGAGAACTTGCACAATTGGTGGCTGACTAAATACTTTTTTTCCCCACTGTAGTTAAATAGTTAACCAAATAGCTACCCGGACGAACTGTTTAGCAGTCTTATGGCTTCTGGGTTGAAGCTGTTCAGGGGTTCTGTTGGCTGCAGGCTTGGTGCATCGGTACCGCTTGCCGTGCGGTAGCAGAGAGAACAGTTTATGACTTGGGTGGCTGGAGTCTGATCATTTTTAGGGTCTTCCTCAGACACAGCCTGGTATAGAGGTCCTGGATAGCAGGGAGCTCGGCCCCAGTGATGTACTGGGCCGTACGCACTACCCTCTGTAGCGCCTTGTGGTCAGATGCCAAGCAGTTGCCATACCAGGCGGTGATGCAGCCAGTCAAGATGCTCTCGATGGTGCCGCTGTAGAAACTATTTGAGGATCTGAAGGCCCTCTTCACAACTGTGTTGGTGTGTTTGGACCATGATAGGTCCTTAGTGATGTGGACAACGAGAAACCTGAAGCTCTTGACCCGCTCCACTACAGCCCCGTCGATGCGAATGGGGGGCGTGCTTGGCCCCCGCCATTTTCCTGTAGTCCACCATCATCTCCTTTGTCTTGGTCACGTTGAGGGAGAGGTTGTTGTCCTGGCACCACACTGCCAGGTCTCTGACCTCCTCCCTATAGGCTGTCTCAGCGTTGTCGGTGATCTGGCCATCGCCAGGCAAAACTTAATTATGGAGTTGTGCGCGGCCACGCAGTCATGGGTGAACATTGGGAGTACAGGAGGGGACTGAGCACGCACCCCCTGTGGGAACCCGGTACTGAGGGTCAGCGTGGCTTCCCTCACCACCTGGGGGCGCCCCGTCAGGAAAGTCCAGGAACCAGTTGCAGAGGGAGATGTTCAGTCCCAGGGTCCTTATCTGTACTAGTATACTATGGTGTTGAACGCTGAGCTGTAGTCAACGAACAGCATTCTCACGTAGAGTGTTACTTTTGTCCAAGTGGGAAAGGGGAGTGTGGAGTGCAATACGGATTGCATCATCTGTTTGGGCCGGTATATATGAATTGGAGTGGGGTCCACGGTGTCTGGGATGATGGTGTTGATAGGAGCTTTCAAAGCATTTTCATGGACTACAGATGTGAGTGCTACGGGGGCGATAGTCATTTAGACAGGTTACCTTGGCGTTCTTGGGGCACAGGGACTATGGTGGTCTGCTAGAAACACGTAGGCATTACAGACTCGGTCAGGGAGAGGTTGAACATGTCAGTGAAGACGCTTGCCAGCTGGTCAGCGCATAATATAATAAAATAATATAATATAAATAATATAATATGCCATTTAGCAGACGCTTTTATCCAAAGCGACTTACAGTCATGCGTGCATACATGTTTGTTTTTTTGTGTATGGGTGGTCCCGGGGATCGAACCCACTACCTTGGCGTTACAAGCGCCGTGCTCTACCAGCTGAGCTACAGAGGACCACAGGCGCATGCTCCGAGGACGTGTCATGGTGTAATTTGGTAATCCGTCTGTCCCTGTGCGGCCTTGTGAATGTTAACCTATTTAAAAAATCGTACTCACGTCGGCTACAGAGAAAGTCGTTTGGAACGGTTAGTGAGCTCATGCATGGTTCAGTGTTGCTTGCATAGGAGGTATTTAGCTCGTATGGTACCCTCTGTAATCCGTGATAGTTTGCAAGCCCTGCCACGTCCTACGAGCGCTGTAGCAGGAGTTCTTAATAAGCGTCCGGGTTAGTATTCCGGCAGGTCTTCTGGTTTGGGGGTGTGTACGTCACCGTGGGGACGACGACGACGACGACGTCATCGATGCACTGATTAACGAAGTCGGTGACGGATGAGGTAAACTTCTCAATGCCATCGAAATGCTTCACGGAACATGTTCCAGAAACGTGCTAGAAAAGCATTTCACTTCTACTGTGTACCAGTCAAATAAACTTCACTTGAAATAATGGCATTTACTCTGCAGAGCACCAAGACAGCATGAGGAAAATCAGTGTGTTTGTTTGTGTGTGTGTGTTTGTTTGTTTGTTTGTGTGTGTGTGTGTGTGTGTGTTTTTGTGTGTGTGTGTGTGTGTCTGTGTGTGTGTGTGTGTGTGTTTTTGTCTGTGTGTGTGTGTGTGTGTTTATGTGTTTGTTTGTGTGTGTGTGTGTGTGTGTTTGTGTATGTGTGTGTGTGTGTGTGTGTGTGTATGTACCATGCCGTCCTCATCGTCTCGTGGTGAGTATGTGTTTGTTTGTTTGTGTGTTTGTGTGTGTTTTTGTGTTTGTGTGTGTGTCTGTGTGTGTGTGTGTGTGTCTGTGTGTGTGTGTACCATGCCGTCCTCATCGTCTCGTGGTGAGTATGTGAGGGTGTGTGTGTGTGTGTGTGTGTGTGTGTGTGTGTGTGTACCATGCCGTCCTCATCGTCCCGTGGTGAGTATGTGAGGGTGCTGGATGAAGAGGGGGTACGGCGATGCTGTTTGTAGGTACTGGAAGCTTCCGCTGGAACAGAGAGAGAGAGTCTGGGGTTTATATATATATATATATATATATATATAGTTAGCATATAGCTAGCTACCATATAGAGAGAGTCTGGGGTTAATATATATATATATAGTTAGCATATAGCTAGCTACCATATAGAGAGAGTCTGGGGTTAATATATATATATATATATATATATATATAGTTAGCATATAGCTAGCTACCATACAGAGAGAGTCTGGGGTTAATATATATATATAGTTAGCATATAGCTAGCTACCATATAGAGAGAGTCTGGGGTTAATATATATATATATAGTTAGCATATAGCTATAGCATATAGGCTAGCTACCATATAGAGAGAGTCTGGGGTTTATCTATATATATCTATATATATATATATATTATAAATTATAGTTAGCAATAGCTAGCTACCATATAGAGAGAGTCTGGGGTTAATATATATATATATTATATATATATATATATATCATAATATATATATATATATAGTTAGCATATAGCTAGCTACCATATAGAGAGAGTCTGGGGTTAATATATAGTTAGCATGATAGCTAGCTACCATATAGATAGAGTCTGGGGTTAGCATGGTTATCTTCTAGTTTACGATATAGCATATAGCTAGCTACCATATAGAGAGAGTCTGGGGTAGCATGATTTATCTTCTAGTTTACGATATAGCATATAGCTAGCTACCATATAGAGAGAGTCTGGGGTTAGCATGGTCTTATCTCTAGTTTACGATATAGCTATAGCTAGCTACCATATTAGAGAGAGTCTGGGGTTAGCATGGTTATCTTCTAGTTTACGATATAGCTAGCTACCATATAGAGAGAGTCTGGGGTTAGCATGATCTTATCTTCTAGTTTACGATATAGCATATAGCTAGCTACCATATAGAGAGAGTCTGGGGTTAGCATGGTCTTATCTTCTAGTTTACGATATAGCATATAGCTAGCTACCATATAGAGAGAGTCTGGGGATAGCATGGTCTTATCTTCTAGTTTACGATATAGCATATAGCTAGCTACCATATAGAGAGAGTCTGGGGATAGCATGGTCTTATCTTCTAGTTTACGATATAGCATATAGCTAGCTACCATATAGAGAGAGTCTGGGGATAGCATGGTCTTATCTTCTAGTTTACGATATAGCATATAGCTAGCTACCATATAGAGAGTCTGGGGTTAGCATGGTCTTATCTTCTAGTTTACGATATAGCATATAGCTAGCTACCATATAGAGAGAGTCTGGGGATAGCATGGCTATCTTCTAGATTACGATATAGCATATAGCTAGCTACCATATAGAGAGAGTCTGGGGTTAGCATGGTTATCTTCTAGTTTACGATATAGCATATAGCTAGCTACCATATAGAGAGAGTCTGGGGATAGCATGGCTATCTTCTAGATTACGATATAGCCTTACACTCAGCTAAACACAGAGCGGAGAGAGTGAGTCTGGGGTTAATATATAGTTAGCATATAGCTAGCTACCATATAGAGAGAGTCTGGGGTTAGCATGGTCTTATCTTCTAGTTTACGATATAGCATATAGCTAGATACCATATAGAGTGAGTCTGGGGTTAGCATGGTTATCTTCTAGTTTACGATATAGCATATACCTAGCTACCATATAGAGAGAGTCTGGGGTTAGCATGGCTATCTTCTAGATTACGATATAGCCTTACACTCAGCTAAACACAGAGCGGAGAGAGTGAGTCTGGGGTTAATATATAGTTAGCATATAGCTAGCTACCATATAGAGAGAGTCTGGGGATAATATATAGTTAGCATATAGCTAGCTACCATATAGAGAGAGTCTGGGGTTAGCATGGTCTTATCTTCTAGTTTACGATATAGCATATAGCTAGCTACCATATAGAGAGAGTCTGGGGATAGCATGGTCTTATCTTCTAGTTTACGATATAGCATATAGCTAGCTACCATATAGAGAGAGTCTGGGGATAGCATGGTCTTATCTTCTAGTTTACGATATAGCATATAGCTAGCTACCATATAGAGAGAGTCTGGGGATAGCATGGTCTTATCTTCTAGTTTACGATATAGCATATAGCTAGCTACCATATAGAGAGTCTGGGGTTAGCATGGTCTTATCTTCTAGTTACGATATAGCATATAGCTAGCTACCATATAGAGAGAGTCTGGGGATAGCATGGCTATCTTCTAGATTACGATATAGCATATAGCTAGCTACCATATAGAGAGAGTCTGGGGTTAGCATGGTTATCTTCTAGTTTACGATATAGCATATAGCTAGCTACCATATAGAGAGAGTCTGGGGATAGCATGGCTATCTTCTAGATTACGATATAGCCTTACACTCAGCTAAACACAGAGCGGAGAGAGTGAGTCTGGGGTTAATATATAGTTAGCATATAGCTAGCTACCATATAGAGAGAGTCTGGGGTTAGCATGGTCTTATCTTCTAGTTTACGATATAGCATATAGCTAGATACCATATAGAGTGAGTCTGGGGTTAGCATGGTTATCTTCTAGTTTACGATATAGCATATACCTAGCTACCATATAGAGAGAGTCTGGGGTTAGCATGGCTATCTTCTAGATTACGATATAGCCTTACACTCAGCTAAACACAGAGCGGAGAGAGTGAGTCTGGGGTTAATATATAGTTAGCATATAGCTAGCTACCATATAGAGTGAGTCTGGGGTTAGCATGGTTATCTTCTAGTTTACGATATAGCATATAGCTAGCTACCATATAGAGAGAGTCTGGGGTTAATATATATATAGTTAGCATATAGCTAGCTACCATATAGAGTGAGTCTGGGGTTAATATATATATATATATAGTTAGCATATAGCTAGCTACCATATAGAGTGAGTCTGGGGTTTATATATATATATATATATAGTTAGCATATAGCTAGCTACCATATAGAGAGAGTCTGGGGTTAATATATATATAGTTAGCATATAGCTAGCCACCATATAGAGAGAGTCTGGGGTTAATATATATATAGTTAGCATATAGCTAGCTACCATATAGAGAGAGTCTGGGGTTAATATATAGTTAGCATATAGCTAGCTACCATATAGAGTGAGTCTGGGGTTAATATATAGTTAGCATATAGCTAGCTACCATATAGAGTAGTTACCGTATACAGTGCATTCGGAAAGTATTCAGACCCCTTGACTTTTTCCACATTTTGTTACGTTACAGCCTTATTCTAAAATGGATGAAATAAAAATCCTCAATCTACACACAATACCCCATAACGACAAAGCGAAAACAGGTTTATCGAATATTTTGCAAATGTATTACAAATAAAAAAACAGAAATACCTTATTTACATAAGTATTCAGACCCTTTGCTATGAAACTCAAAATTGAGTTCAGGTGCATCCTGTTTCCATTGATCATCCTTGCGATGTTTCTACATCTTGATTGGAGTCCACCTGTGGTAAATTCAATTGATTGGACATGATTTGGAAAGGCACACACCTGTCTATATAAGGTCCCATAGTTGACAGTGTATGTCAGAGCAAAACCCAAGCCATGAGGTCGAAGGAATTGTCCGTAGAGCTCCGAGACAGGATTGTGTCGAGGCACAGATCTGGGGAAGGGTACCAAAAAATGTCTCCAGCATTGAAGGTCTCCAAGAACACAGTGGCCTCCATCATTCTTAAATGGAAGAAGTTTGGAACCACCAAGACTCTTCCTAGAGCTGGCCGCCCGGCCAAACTGAGCAATCGAGAGAGAAGGGCCTTGGTCAGGGAGGTGACCAAGAACCCGATGGTCACTCTGACAGAGCTCCAGAGTTCCTCTGTGGAGATGGGAGAACCTTCCAGAAGGACAACCATCTTTGCAGCACTCCACCAATCAGGCCTTTATGGTAGAGTGGCCAGACGGAAGCCACTCCTCAGTAAAAGGCACATGACAGCCCTCTTGGAGTTTGCCAAAAGGCACCTAAAGACTCTCAGACCATGAGAAACAAGATTCTCTGGTCTGATGAAACCAAGATTGAACTCTTTGGCCTGATTGCCAAGCATCACGTCTGGAAAAAACCTGACACCATCCCAACGGTGAAGCATGGTGGTGGCAGCATCATGCTGTGGGGATGTTTTTCAGCGGCAGGGACTGGGAGACTAGTCAGGATCGAGGGAAAGATGAACAGAGCAAAGTACAGAGAGATCCTTGATGAAAATCTGCTCCAGAGCGCTCAGGACCTCAGACTGGGGCGAAGGTTCACCTTCCAACAGGACAACGACCCTAAGCACACAGCCACGACATTGCAAGAGTGGCTTCGGGACAAGTCTCTGAATGTCCTTGAGTGGCCCAGCCAGAGCCAGGACTTGAACCCGACCTGAAAATAGCTGTGCAGCGAGGCTCCCCATCCAACCTGACAGAGCTTCAGAGGATCTGCATAGAAGAATGGGAGAAACTCCCCAAATACAGGTGTGCCAAGCTTGTAGCATCATACCCCAAGAAGACTCGAGGCTGTAATCGCTGCCAAAGGTGCTTCAACAAAGTACTCAGTAAAGGGTCTGAATACTTATGTAAATGTGATATTTCAGTTTTTTGTATTTGTATACATTTGCAAACATTTCTACAAACCCGTTTTTTGCTTTGTCATTATGGGGTATTGTGTTTAGATTGATGAGGGAAAACAAACAATTTAATCAATTTTACAATAAGGCTGTAACGTAACAAAAGGTGGAAAAAAATCTGAATACTTTCCGATTGCACTGTAGCTACCTCGTACTCAGTTGACGTAAGACACAGGTATTTCTATCTACAGATGTGGCATATAAGGAGGACCTACCCTTCTCTCACTAGGAAGTTACCACAATAAATCGCTGACACCATAGAATCTAGATTTTAAGATTATATTTCTACGTTTGACATCACCTTGGGCTTTAGTCAGTGAGGTTAAGCTTTCAGGATGTTGCAGGTGGAATATATATATATATATATATATGTATCAGCTGACGTGATTCCTTATGCTGAGGCCCGGAGTTTTCCCCTGAGGTGGACTCACTTTTAGCTCCAGGAACCACGGCTGAGAAGGTGGGGCCAAAGGAGGCCTCCATGCTGCTGGTCTCACCCCGCTGGGGGGGAGGGGGGGGTCCGGCTGGGGGAGGGGTAGAGATATAATAAATAATAAATAATATGCCATTTAGCAGACGCTTTTATCCAAAGCGACTTACAGTCGTGCGTGCATACATTTTTGTGTATGGGTGGTCCCGGGGATCGAACCCACTACCTTGGCGTTACAAGCGCCGTGCTCTACCAGCTGAGCTACAGAGGACCACGAGTCTGGCTGGCTGCTGCTGGTGGTCTCTCACCCCGCTGGGGGGGGGGGTCCGGCTGGGGGAGGGGTAGAGATGTCTGGCTGGCTGCTGCTGGTGGTCTCTCACTCCGCTGGGGGGGGGGTCTGGCTGGGAGAGGGGTAGAGATGTCTGGCTGGGTGGCTGGCTGCTGGTCTGGAGATCCTGGTGTACAGGCCACTCACTGCTGCACACAACCCACAACCCACACACTGGACACAGCCTCTGGAGCCTGGGGAGAGGGGGAGGAGAGGTACAGGCGGTCAGAGGTACAGGGGAACCAGAGAGGACATGGCCAGGTGGTACAGGGGAACCAGAGAGGACATGGCCAGGTGGTTCAGGGGAACCAGAGAGGACATGGCCAGGTGGTACAGGGGAACCAGAGAGGACATGGCCAGGTGATACAGGGGAACCAGAGAGGGCATGGCCAGGTGATACAGGGGAACCAGAGAGGACATGGCCAGGTGGTACAGGGGAACCAGAGAGGAGATGGCCAGGTGGTACAGGGGAACCAGAGAGGACATGGCCAGGTGGTACAGGGGAACCAGAGAGGACATGGCCAGGTGATACACAGGTGTGTAGATAAACAGGGGCTGGTACACAGGGCAAATAAACAATTACACGCACCAGGATTACTCTGTACCACCGCGAATAAGATGGGTGACAGGTCTGCATGCTACTGGAAACTGTTCCAACTTTACAATGACAAACCTATTGAGCCTGACGTCCGACCAACAGGTTACCAACCTTCAGATCTGACTGAAGACAACGTGATCTACTTCGACCCGAACACATATACCATAACCCTTCAAACCTGTCCGACATCTATCAGTTATCTCCAACTCGGCGCTAGCTACACAGGCCTACATACAAACACCTTCACAGCCAGTGGAGAGATGAAAATCTATCTGCACACAACAAATACTGCTCTCTCTCTCTCTCTTTACTTGTAGTCCCCTTTTTCCCCCCCATTTCCTAGTAGTCCTAACTAGTTGAAGGGAAATATGTAACAAGAGGTCCACCTATACAGAGACCAGAGCAGTGTTTCTCTCTAGCCATCTGCTCCTCTACAAACTCATGATGTAAACAGAAAGGCATGCAGACTGTCACCTCATATGGTAATATCATACTTCAAAATCAGCCAATAAAAACTGCCCGGAACTACTAATCATCGAAATACGTGAATAGTATTGTGAGAGAGAGTGAGAGTGAGAGTGAGAGAGAGAGAGAGAGAGAGAGAGAGAGAGAGAGAGAGAGAGAGAGAGAGAGACAGAGAGAGAGAGAGAGAGATAGAGAGAGACAGAGAGAGACATAGAGAGAGACAGAGAGAGAGATAGAGAGAGAGAGAGAGACAGAGAGAGACAGAGAGAGAGACAGAGAGAGAGAGAGAGAGAGAGAGAGAGACAGAGAGAGAGACAGAGAGAGAGAGACAGAGAGAGAGAGAGAGAGAGACAGAGAGAGACAGAGAGAGAGACAGAGATAGACAGAGAGAGAGAGAGAGAGAGAGAGAGAGAGAGAGAGGGGGGCACACTGAACTAATGTTAATTCACTCCTGGGCACTGGGCCAAATCCGTGATACATAACGATTCACATACTGTTAGTTAGGTATCTAACGTTACCGTTACACTTACTATCTGCTAGCTAACATTATCGACATGGCTTGCCAGCATAAAATGCGAATGGTCAATTCTGTTGTGTAAACTAGCTAGGAAATTATCATCCAAATTAGCTAGCTAACTAACGTTACAGTGCAGCTAAACAGTTCGGGAAAGATGGGAATAATGGTGACGTTACAGGCGAGTCTGCCGTTAATCATCACACCAAACAGACTATCCTTTAGCTGGTTAGCTTGCTAGCTTTAGATGTAGCGACTTAACTAGCTATCATACCGAAACAGCTAGCTAGCTAGCTAACTAGTCAAGCTAGGGAAACGTGCAGCTAGTTAATTAGCAATCACTGCTATCAGGGGGGTGTATTCATTACGCCGATTCGGTTGCTAAGCGTATTGCAACAGAAACCCGTTTACCCCTAACGGAAATCCCAAACGAGAGTTTTTTATTGGACAGATTCAGGTAGGTCCCTCCCCGTTTCGTTCTATTTGCTTCCGTTTGGTTCTTAAAACACGGTAAACTGTTTCCATAATGAATACGTTCCTGAATAGTTGGCTAGCTGAATAAAAACTAGCTAACGCGTATCAAGCTGCTGAACTAACGTTACAGAACTGACGTTAAACGCTAGCACACACTGCAACAAACAGATATATAACTATGCCGTTACCAACAATATGGCACATTTAGCGTAATCACAATTCGTGGGGGGTTTTGATGATCTTACCATTATTCCGCTAAATCGTACAACTCCGCCGCTCCTCTTCGTCTCTCTCTTTCTTAGCTGAAAGTCCTGGACCGTTCGAGAGGATCAAAACTGCAATGTATCATTATATAATTAATTATTAATATGCCATTTAGCAGACGCTTTTATCCAAAGCGACTTACAGTCATGGGTAAAAATTTGACTGACTGCTCTACAAATAATAATAATGAGTGTTATTTATGGGGCGGCAGGTAGCTTTAGTGGTTAAGAGCGTTGTGCCCCAGTAACCGAAAAGTCGCTGGTTCTAATCCCCCTCCGAGCCGACTAGGTTGGAAAAATCTGTCGATGTGCCCTTGAGCAAGGCACTTAACCCTAATTGCTCCTGTAAGTCGCTCTGGATAAGAGCGTCTGCTAAATGACGTAAAATGTATGATGCAAAGGGATTTTGTAGAGCAGTCGCCTGCAGTCGTTTTGATGCTCTCGAACACGGCCCTCATTTCATACGGCTCAGAGGAACCAAAAAAGGACTACAATACCCATATGGCCGTGTCTTGGAAGACTTCAACAGTTCATGCAGCTTTAGCACAGATTGAACAATGAGACAGATATTTCATCGGATGTATAAATGTGAAGCATCCGATTGGCGTTTCCACTCACTACCAAATATGGTAGTGAGAGGAAGCCCAGTGGCAGGCAGTAGGAGAAGATGGAACGAGATGGATTTTGGCCGACATTTTGCTAATTTACTCATCGATGAAACATTTGATCTCAATACAGTTTTCTGTTCCCAAAACTACAATCTGTTACGAACAGAGTGGATGAAGTTTTGTAGACTTTACCTTTTTGCCAAAGTTTCCCAAAAATGGTGTTGTACGCGGCAACTTCACAGAGTAGGCGTTCCCCAATGGAAATATGTAAATGAATGCTAGAATGCGCCAATAGGATCTCGCTAGCTCCTGCTTGGCTCTGCCCACCTCATTGCTTGTTCTGCCCACTATATATCGTTTGTTCCCGTTTGAAAAACGACAGGCCGTGGTCTATCTTGGTTTAGTTATAAAAAAATCTTTGGCTTTAGAGTTTACATTTACATTTACATTTTAGTCATTTAGCAGACGCTCTTATCCAGAGCGACTTACAGGAGCAATTAGGGTTAAGTGCCTTGCTCAAGGGCACATCGACAGATTTTTCACCTAGTCGGCTTGGGGATCATGGAATTCTGTGAGAGCCCCACTGCTACCGCTCAATGAATAAACCAAAGCCACCAGACCAGCTGAGAGTAGGACTAGATGAAGTGACACGTTCAAAGTTCTGTTGAACTTGTTCAAGGTTCCGTTCAACACACGTTTTTACTCGTTTTAATGTTACCACAGCTTTGATTGCCGTCGCTAAGAGAACACTTTAGAGGTTTTCACGATAGCTGAACAGTGGTAGCCTAATACAGACCAGGGTAGCTGAGTGGGAATTGCCATGCTTTGTTGTTGGGTCATGTTGTAAACAAATTGGGAGTTTGGTTTGAAATGTAAACAATAATGAGATTACTACTTTTTCCTGACTTGGTGACCGCAATGACAGTACCATATTCCACTCAGCTATTCTTCAAACTGCTGATGTTCTACTCAAAACTGTCCTGTCATCTTTACTTCTTTCTTTATGAACATATGGCCCAACTTCCTTGCTTTTGTACTTGATGTTTCTACTTTTCAAGAGGAATTAGGAGCAAAACCTTCACGCTAATGTTGCACCACTCACCTACTGCTCTGCCAATACTGTCTGAAGGAAGGTAAATGGCAAAAGACAACAGGTAAGTGGTGGGAGACAGTATAGCGAAGTGGTGGGAGACAGTATAGCCAAGTGGTGGGAGACAGTATAGCCAAGTGGTGGGGAGACAGTATAGCCAAGTGGTGGGGAGACAGTATAGCCAAGTGGTGGGAGACAGTATAGCCAAGTGGTGGGAGACAGTATAGCCAAGTGGTGGGAGACAGTATAGCCAAGTGGGTGGGAGACAGTATAGCCAAGTGGTGGGAGACAGTATAGCCAGTGGGGGGAGACAGTATAGCCAAGTGGTGGGAGACAGTATAGCCAAGTGGTGGGAGACAGTATAGCCAAGTGGTGGGAGAAAGTAATGCCAAGTGGTGGGGACGTATAGCCAAGTGGTGGGAGACAGTATAGCCAAGTGGTGGGAGACAGTATAGCCAAGTGGTGGGAGACAGTATAGCCAAGTGGTGGGAGACAGTATAGCCAAGTGGTGGGAGACAGTAGGAAAGTGATGCAGAAAGCACAAAAGGGACACGAGACAGTAGATAAGTTGCTTCCACCAGTAGAAAGTAGAAAGAACAAGTTTTGCTCCTACTCCTGCTGCTGTAGACCCCTCGTCTTTCAAAACCCCATTAAATGATGCTTCTGTGTATTTCAGATGACGTTGCGTGATTCACAGCCAGCTGTGCTGCTTGTTAAAAGCTACTGATCCTGTGTGTCCTGGGTGTGGGATATGCAATCATTTGGTTGCATTACTGTATCAGACCGCCCATTACTCTGAATGTGGCATGTCTGTCGTCCCTCCTGTACTTTCGTGCACTGAAAACAGAGCAGAAGTGGCATAAACCACCAACAATGGTTTGTATCATTTCAATACCAGACAGTTGTGTGTCACATGCATACTAGCATCTCTCCTAATACCATCTCATAAATGAAACAGGGAGTGAAGCCAGGACCTGTGGATGCCATGGTTGTAGTGAAGCCCAAACCAGATGCTACTCCGGCAAGCGGAATTAGGTATGCAGAGTCCAATTAAATAGGCAGACTACAATGTGTTGCGAAATAAAATGTTATTAATCGCTGTTAGATGTCTAGAAGATGGCTGGAAGAGCTGTCATCCCGTTTTTGTTATAAGTCAACACATTAACATAAACATTAAGATAAACAACGACGAAAATGTACCGTTTCGGATGTTTTTGACGTCAAGCATTCAATGCTAGTGTAACAGGTCAAAGAATTACAGATTTTTGCAACCGTTCATTTTCTATTTTTTATTTTATTTTGTGAGTTGATTTCACCAAAATATTGTATTGTTCAGCATTTCGTGTAGTCTACAGATATTGGGAGAGTTAGTTGTGTAAGTGCGCCCTCTAGTGTTGGTTTGGTTATATGCGGAGGGATGTCATGCTTTTCTCAGTCTGCATTGTACTCGGCTGGGAAAGGTATGTGTTCACTTCGGCGTGATATAAACTTGATATACCTGTTAAAACTAAAACGTTTCAGTGCACATAGTAACTTGTATGTATATTATATGATGAGTGTACGTACATTTAATCAAGCTGTGTCGTGAATTTAGACATTTTTGAGAGTTGAGAAATTGCTAACTTAGCTAACCTCGTGTTCTGTTTAGCTGTAAGTTAGCAATCATCATTCTATCCTCTTGTGACGAAGCTCACGTTGTTCTTTTTATGTTAGGCGGATTCTGGTCGAGGGTAGAGTTTTGAACATTTTCTCTCTTTGATGTTGAACAGGTATGTATTCCCTATATCAGGTTAAAAATGTGTTCATTTAAAATGTTTTCATGTATTGATTAGTGTTTAATGGCACTGAAAAGCTCAAATGTGAAGGATTACATGTTGCTTCGTGCATATTACTGTATGTATTACCTATTTGAAAGATGGTTTATGTCATGTTGCACAGTATTAATGTAAAGGCCAAAAGCTCAGAGTTTTTGGCAGAGATAACATGAATATGACACATACATAAGATATACACCAGATGCAATGTTTATTTTCCAATGATGTTGTATTTTATTCCTTGTATTTTTGAATGTGATTATATTGAGTCTGCATTGTACTCGGCTGGGAAAGGCGGATTCTGGTCGAGGGTAGAGTTTTGAACATTTTCTCTCTTTGATGTTGAACAGATTGAGAGAGTTGTACACAATAAAGTGCCTTCAAGTACGCCAGCGTGTTGTCTTCAGTGCACCGGAACACAACGCAGTAGTCGGCAACGAGCAGACCGCGCCGGCTACACTAGCACACGGTAGCACAGCGTTCTACGATAACCGGAAGTTTACATCCCATCCTAAGATTTAACCGGAAATACGTCATGCTCGCCTGTGCATATCGCCTATTGCGGGCCAACAGAAAGACGCATCAATCTCAGTTAAAAGCTTCCGAGCGATCGATCGAAACAGCGCCCCCTCTGTCTCAGTAGGTGTATACCATGTATCTGATGCCGTCTGGCCCAAAAGAGTATGGCATGTTATACTATTTCTGTCCAGACAGCATCAGATAGATGGGCTACATATAGAGGGGCGCTGTTTCGCTCGCTCGGATGCTTTCTCGGGTGATATAGTTTCAGCAGAGAGGAAGAGGTGAAGCGAGAGGGCTCACTCTCGCCAAAAATCTGTCCAGTATAAGCCCAATGCGTTTCTATGGGACTAATATGCAGACGTAATGCCTTGATCACACCTACAGTATTTTTGCGCAAAATGGTACGCAGCATCATCTGGATATGTGTGCAACAAAAGTTCAACATTCACCTTCTGCCCCATTTCTGTCAAACCGTCTACACATACAGTTTTGACGCCAACGTTCGAATGCTTAGTGGTAGCTTGGTGGTTAAGAGCATTGTGCCAGTAACCGAAAGGTTGCTGGTTCTAATCCCCGAGCCGACTAGGTGAAAAATCTGTGATGTGCCCTTCCCGCAAGGCACTTACCCTAATGCTTCTGTACTCGCTCTGGAGAAAGAGCGTCTGCTAAATACTAAAAAAATAAAAATAAAAATAAATCCAACAATATTCACCACACATACGCAATGCAACTGCCTCTGCAACGCATCTGGCAGGTCTACCGCAGCGTTCCATTGGAAATGAATGTACTGTGGGTGTACTCAAAGTGCAAATTTACTGTTGGTTTGTATCAGAGGCGTAGGCCTTGTCAACCTGCCTTCCGCCTTTTGTGGCTCAAGACTCCCATTATGAGCAGCTTCCATTATATTACCGATCCTGGTTTCAGCCTCTTGCTGATTGGAAAGGACGTGGCAGGAGCACATCGTTACAAAGTGTCAAGTGATGTAGAGGAGAGAAGGAAGAGAAGATGCATAGGAAGATGAGAGGCAACGATATTACAGAGGATAGGAAAGGACTATGAGCGCGAGGATCTGAGAGAGAGGAGAGGAGAGGAGCGTAGCGTAGAGTGAGGAGCTTCTCTTCTTCCGTGTTCTTTTTTCGTCTCGTCCTCGTATCTTCTCGTAAGTAGCGATCTTCAGCTTCTCGTACGCTGCTGCTTCTCTGTATTACTTCTACTTCTATTCCTCTCTTTCTCGCTTCACTCCTGTGCTTTCTTCTCTGATTGCTCTTCCGCTACTTTCTCTTTCTTCTCGCTCGTCTCTTCTCTTCTCTTCTCCTCGTCTCCTTACTACTTCTAACTTCTCTTCTTCTTCTCGTCTCTCTCCTCTCCGATGCTAGTATATATGAAGATAGTAGAGTATATTCATCCATCGCACTTGTACGAAATGCTTGATTGCCCTTCCACGTTCCATTCCATGTTTCCGCCAACATTATTCATTACTCCTTGCTAAATACGATCATTTCAAATTCTCACCAGGGACCTGTCTTTGCCATCAGAGGATCCTAGCTTCTTTTTTTTTTTACTAACTGTGGATTGTTTCAAATCACCAGTGTGTTTGGGAAGCCCACCATTTGGGTAGTGCGCGTGGCAATAGGTCTGTCTGATTGAGTTGCGGCCGTCAGTGAAAAGCATCTCAAATATATGTGAAGATTGATGTGTCTTGAGTATAATTTAAAATGTTTCCCTCAAGAAGAAGAAGGGTAGTGGAGGGTGGCGTAGATATGGTGCGTCTCTCTCCAGAATGCCTGCATATATATGTAGGAATGTGTCCATGTCTTATTTCTGATTGTCTTAACTCACCATGTACACCACTCATTTTGTCTTCGCCTCACACAAGTCAACAAAGTCTGTTTTTTAACATCCATTGCGAATGATAGTTCCTCAGTATTTGAAACGTCTTTCCAACATTCCTCGATAATCACCAAGCCGTGTGAAAGAGCAAAATACCACGATCTGATGATCCCATATATCCAGAGGAAACCTCATAAAAACCAGCTTTCTGTCCCGAGCTCACTGGAGCAGGAAACTCTGAGGGCCCGGAATAGGCTAGTTGAGACCAAGTGATGATTTGATACATTTTTATTTTAGTCATTTAGCAGACGCTCTTATCCAGAGCAACTTACAGTTAGTGAATACATATATATATTTTTTTTATACTGGCCCCCCGTGGGAATCGAACCCACAAACCCTGGCATTGCAAACGCCATGCTCTATCAACTGAGCTACATCCCTGCCGGCCATTCCCTCCCATACCCTGGACGACGCTGGGCCAATTGTGTGCCGCCCATGAGTCTCCCGGTCGCGGCCGGCTGCGACAGAGCCTGGATTTGAACCAGGATCTCTAGTGGCACAGTTAGCACTGCGATGCAGTGCCTTAGACCACTGCGCCACTCAGGATACAATGATACAAGGTGGCACTTCACTAGCAACAGTCCGCTAAATTGGACGGCCAGTGATGATTTGATACAATGTGGCACAGTCACTAGCAACAGTACCGTCCAAATGGGACCAGAGTGATGATTTGAGGATACAAAATGTGGCAACCATCACTAGGCACAGTCGCTAAATGGACCAAGGATGATGTTGATTTGATACAATTGCACCTCACTAGCAACAGTCTCTAAAATGGACCAGTGATGATTTGATAACAAGGTGCACTAAACGATCCTAGCAACATCTCTAAATTGACCAAGTGATGATTGTGATACAATGTGGTCAGCCTCACTATCAACATTCCTCTAAATGGCCAATTTATGATTGATACAATTTGGCACTCCTGCAACATTCCCTCTAAATGGACCAGTGTTAGTTGATACAATGTGGCACCTTCAACTGCACAGTCCCTCTACATGGAACCAAGCTATTATTTGATCCCTGTGAGCACCTCACACTGCAACAGTCTCTAAATGGACCAAGTGATGATTTGATCCAATGTGGCACTTCACTAGCAACAGTCTCTAAATGGACCAAGTGATGATTTGATACAATGTGGCCCAGCTTCCCTAGCACAGCTCTGTAAATGACACGTTAATGATTTGATACATTTGTCACCATCACTAACTTATCAACCGTCTCTAAATGGACCAAGTGATGATTTGATACAATGTGGCACTTCACTAGCAACAGTCTCTAAATGGACCAAGTGATGATTTGATACAATGTGGCACTTCACTAGCAACAGTCTCTAAATGGACCAAGTGATGATTTGATCCAATGTGGCACTTCACGTATCAACAGTCTCTAATGGACCACAGTGAATGATTTGATACATTGGCACTTCACTATCAACAGTCCTCTAAATGGACCAGTGAGTATTTGATCCATGTGGCACCTCCCACTACAACATTCTGCTAAATGGACCAGTGATGATTTGGAATACAATGTGGCACTTTCGGATACAACATCCTCTAAATGACCAAGTGAATGATTTGATACAGGTGGTCACTTCACTAGCAACAGTCCTCTAAAATGGCCAAGTGAATGATTGATCCATGTGGCACTTCAACTAGCAACAGTCTCTAAACTTGACCCAATTTATGATTTGATCCAATGTGGCACTTCACTAGCTACAGTCTCTAAATGACCAAGTGATGATTTAAATCCAATGTGGCACTCACTAGCAACATTCCCTCTAAGGACAAGTGATAGATTTGATGACCATGTGGCACTTCGACTAGCCCAGTCTCTAAATGGCACCAAGTGATGATTTGCTACACTGTGGCACTTGCGACTAGCTTACAGGCTCTAATGGACCAAGTGTGATTTGATCCAATTGGCACCTCACTGAGAACAGTCTCTAAATGGAGCCAGTGATTGATTGATACAATGTGGCACTTCATCAACTAGACAGTCCTAAATGGACCAAGTGAATGATTTGAAATAATGTGGCGACTTCACTCTAAGTCTCTAATGTACCCAGTGATGATTTGATCCAATGTGGCACTCTCACAGCACAGTCTCTAAATGGACCAAGTGATGATTTGGATACAATTGGCACTTCACTAGCAACAGTCCTCTAACTTGGACCAATGATGATTTGAATACAACTTGGCACTTCACTGCACAGTCCTCTAACTGGCCAAGTGATGAGTTGATCCAATGTGGCACCTCCACTACAACATCTCTAATGGACCACGTGATATTTGATCCAATGTGGCACCTCACTATCACAGTCCTCTAAATTGACAAGTGATGGCTTTGATACAATGTGGCACTTTCCACTACACAGTCTCACATGGACAAGTGATTAATTTGAATACAATGTGGGCACTTCACTACACAGTCTCTAAAAGTACCAATTGATAGTTGATAAATGTGAACTTCACACAACCGTCTCTATCTGGACCAGTGGAATGATTTGATACTATGTGGCACCTCTCACTAGTCAACATTCCTAATGACCAAGTGATGAATTGATCCATGTTTCACTTCACTACAACACTCTATCTGGACCAAGTGAAGGATTTGATACAATGTGGCAACTCACTAGCAACAGTCTCTAAATGGACCAGTGATGATATACAATGGGCACTTACTACAACAGTCTCTAAAACTGGACCACGTATGATTTGATCAGTGGCACTCTATCACTACAACATCTCTAATGGACAAGTGGATGATTTGATACACAATGTGTCACCCTCCCTAGCGAAAAAACAGTCCCTCTAAATGTACTCAAGTATGATTTTGATAACAAATGTGCACCTCACTACAACAGTCTCTAAATGGACCAAGTGATCTTTGATTCATGTGTCATTCACTAGCAACAGTCATCTAGACTGGACCAAGTGATGATTTTGAATACAATGTGGCACTTCACCTCAACAGTCTCTAAATGACCAAGTGGATGATTTGATCAAGTGGCACCTCAACGAGCAACATCTCTAAATGACACAGTGATGATTTGATCTGTGCACCTCACTATCAACAGTCTCTAAATGGACCCGTGATTGATTTGATACAATGTGGCAACCATCATAGCCAACAGTCCTAAATGGACCAAGGTGAATTATTGATACAATGTGGCACCTCACTAGCAACAGTCTCTAAATGGACCAAGTGATGATTTGATACAATGTGGCACCTCACTAGCAACAGTCTCTAAATGGACCAAGTATGATTTGATACAATGTGGCACTTCACTAGCAACAGTCTCTAAATGGACCAAGTGATTATTTGATACCAATGGTGCACTTCACACTAGCAACAGTCTCTAAATGGACCAAGTGATGATTTGATACAATGTGGCACTTCACTAGCTACAGTCTCTAAATGGACCAAGTGATGATTTGATCCAATGTGGCACTTCACTAGCAACAGTCTCTAAATGGACCAAGTGATGATTTGATCCAATGTGGCACTTCACTAGCAACAGTCTCTAAATGGACCAAGTGATGATTTGATACAATGTGGCACTTCACTAGCAACAGTCTCTAAATGGACCAAGTGATGATTTGATCCAATGTGGCACCTCACTAGCAACAGTCTCTAAATGGACCAAGTGATGATTTGATACAATGTGGCACCTCACTAGCAACAGTCTCTAAATGGACCAAGTGATGATTTGATACAATGTGGCACTTCACTAGCAACAGTCTCCTAATCTAAAGGGACAGTGATGATTTGATACAATGTGGCACCTCACTAGCAACAGTCTCTAAATGGACCAAGTGATGATTTGATACAATGTGGCACCTCACTAGCAACAGTCTCTAAATGTGGACCCGTGATAGTTTATACAATGTGGGCACTTCACTAGCAACGGTCTCTAAATTGGAACCACTGGATGATTTTATACATTTGCAGCTTACTAGCAACAGTCTCTAAATGGACCAAGTGATGATTTGATACAATGTGGCACTTCACTAGCTACAGTCTCTAAATGGACCAAGTGATGATTTGATCCAATGTGGCACTTCACTAGCAGACAGTCCCTCAAATGGGACCCAGTGATAATTTGATCCAATGTGGCCATCTTCACTAGCAACAGTCTCTAAATGGACCAATGGAATGATTTTGGATACAATGGGGCACTTCACCTAGCAACAGTCTCTAAATGACCACGTGATGGATTTGATACAATGTGGCACTTCACTAGCAACAGTCTCTATCTGGACCAAGTGATGATTTGATACAATGTGGCACCTCACTAGCAACAGTCTCTAAATGGACCAAGTGATGATTTTGATACATGTGGCCTCACTAGCACGTCTCTAAATGGATCCCGCCAATGATGATTTGATACAATGTGGCACTTCACTAGCAACAGTCTCTAAATGGACCAAGTGATGATTTGATCCAATGTGGCACTTCACTAGCAACAGTCTCTAAATGGACGCAAGGTGATTGATTGATCCAATGTGGCACTGTCACTAGCAACAGTCTCTAAATGGACCAGTTATGATTTGATACACTGTGTGCCTTCACTACAACAGTCTCTAATGGCCCAAGTGAGATTTGATACAATTTGGCACTTCTCACTAGCAACAGTCTCTATCTGGACCAAGTGTGATTTTGATACAATTGGCACCCTCACTAGCAACATCTCTAATGGACCAAGTGATTGATTTGGCCAATTGGCACTTCACTAACAACAGTCTCTAAATCGGACCAAGTGATGATTTGTACAATGTGGCCACTGTCACTAGCACAGTCCTCTAGCTGGACCAGTTGAATTGATACAATGTGGCACTTCACTAGCAACAGTCTCTATCTGGACCAAGTGATGATTTGATACAATGTGGCACTTCACTAGCAACAGTCTCTAAATGGACCAAGTGATGATTTGATACAATGTGGCACTTCACTCAAACCTCTAAATGGACCAGTATGATTTGATCATGTGGCACTTCGAAAACTAGCACCAGTCTCTAGACTGGACCGAAGTGATGATTTGAACCAATGTGGCAACTTCACTAGCAACGTCTCTAACTGGAACCAGTGATTGATTTGATACAATTGGCACTTCACTAGCTACAGTCTCTAAATGGACCAAGTGATGATTTGATACAATGTGGCACCTCACTAGCAACAGTCTCTAAATGGACCAAGTGATGATTTGATACAATGTGGCACCTCACTAGCAACAGTCTCTAAATGGACCAAGGAATTAATTTGATAGAATGTAGGCACTTCACTTAGAACGTCTCTAAATGACAAGTGATGATTTGATACAATGTGGCACTCTTCACTAGCACAGTGCTGCTGGTAAATGGACCAAGTGTGGATTTGGGCGTGGGGGGGGGGGGGGACAATGTGGCACTGCAGCTAGCAACAGTGCGGTCTCGGGACGTGGACCAAGTGATGGATGTGTGGATGGGGCGGCAATGGTGGCCCTGTCACGAAGCTAACGGTCCTAAATGGACCAAGTGATGATTTGATCCCATGTGCACTTTACTAGCCACAAGTCCCCTCTAAATGGACAGTGATGATTTTGATCCATGTGGCCCTTCACTAGCAACATCCCTAATGGACCAGTGATGATTTGATACAATGTGGCACTTCACTAGCAACAGTCTCTAAATGGGACCAAGTGATGATTTGATACAATGTGGCACTTCACTAGCAACAGTCTCTATCTGGACCAAGTGATGATTTGATACAATGTGGCACCTCACTAGCAACAGTCTCTAAATGGACCAAGTGATGATTTGATACAATGTGGCACCTCACTATCAACAGTCCTCTAAATGAAACCAATTGATGATTTGATTACAAGGTTGGCACTTCACTAGCCCCAGTCTCTAACTGTGACCAAGTGATGAGTTATACAAGTGCACCTCCTAGCATCAGCTCGAAATGACCAAGTGGATTTGATACAATGTGGCACTTCACTAGCTACAGTCTCTAAATGGACCAGTGATGATTGATCAAATTGGCCTTCACTAGCACAGTCTCTCAGACCAGTGATGATTTGATCCAATGTGGCACTTCACTAGCAACAGTCTCTAAATGGACCAAGTGATGATTTGATACAATGTGGCACTTCACTAGCAACAGTCTCTAAATGGACCAAGTGATGATTTGATACAATGTGGCACTTCACTAGCAACTCTCTAACTGGACCAAGTGATGATTTGAATACAGGTGGCACCTCACAGCAACAGTCTCTAATGGACCAATTGATGATGTGATACAGTGCACCTCCTAGCACAGTCCCTCTAAATGTACGCAAGTGATGATTTGATTACAATGTGGCCTTCACTAGCAACAGTCCTAAATGGCCAAGTGATGATTTGTCCAATGTGGCACTATCACTAGCAACAGTCTCTAAAATGGACCAGTGAATGATTTGATCCATGTGGCACTTCACTAGCAACAGTCTCTAATGGCCAATTGATGCTTTGATACATTGGCACTTCACTAGCAAAGTCTCTAATGGACCAAGTGATGATTTGATACAATTGTTCACTTCAACTACAACAGTCCTCTATCTGGACCAAGTGAGATTGATACAATGTGCCACCTCACTAGCCAACAGTCTCTAATCAGGACCACGTGATGATTTGATCCAATTTGCCCTTCCCTAACACACATCTCTAAATGGGACCCAGTGATATTTGATACAATTGTTGCACTCACTAGCACAGTCCTCTACGCTGGACCAAGTAGATTTGCTACAATGTGGCACTTCACTATCAACAGTCTCTATCTGGACCAAGTGATGATTTGATACAATGTGGCACTTCACTATCAACATCCTGCTAACAAATGGATGGACTCAATGATGATTTGGATACAAGTGGCACTTCACTAACAACAGTCTCTAAATGGACCAGTGAGTGATTTGATCAGGTGGCACTTCACTAGCCACAGTCTCTAAACTGGACCAAGTGATGATTTGATCACTTTGGCACTTCACTAGCAACAGTTCTCTAACTGGACAGTGATATTGATACAATTTGGGCACTTCACTAGCTACAGTCTCTATGGACCATGTGATGATTGATACAATGTGGCACGCCACTCAGTCACAGTCTCTAACTGGACAAGTGGATGATTGATACTTGTGGCACTTCACTACACATTCTCAATGACCAAGTGAATGAATTTGATACAATGGGCACTTCCTAGCAACATCTCTAAATTGACAATTGGCATGATTTATAATGTGGCACTTTCACTAGAAACCGTCTCTAAAGGACCAAGTGATGATTTGATACAATGTGGCACTCGTCACTAGCAACAGTCTCTAATGGCACCAATTGATGCTTTTCTACAATGTGGCCCCATCACTCGCACAGTCTCTAATGGAACTCAGTATGATTGATACAAGTGGCACCTCACGAGCAACAGTCGCTAATGGAACCAAGTGATGATTGATACAATGTGGCACTTCAACTAGTAACAGTCTCTAATGGACCAAGTTTAGGATTTGACACAATGTGCACTTCACTATCACATCTCTAAATGGACCAGTGATGATTTGATACAATGTGGCACTTCACTAGCAACAGTCTCTAAATGGACCATGTGATGATTTGATACAATGTGGCACTTCACTAGCAACAGTCTCTAAATGGACCAAGTGATGATTTGATACAATGTGGCACCTCACTAGCAACAGTCTCTAAATGGACCCCAAGTGATTATTTGAATACACTTTGGCACCTCACTAGCAAACAGTCTCTAAATGGACGCAAGTGATTATGTGATACAATGTGGCACTTCACTATAACATTCTCGAATGACCAAGTGGATATTTGATACAATTTGGCACTTCACTAGCAACAGTCTCTAAATGGACCAAGTGATGATTTGATACAATGTGGCACTTCACTAGCAACAGTCTCTAAATGGACCAAGTGATGATTTGATCCAATGTGGCACTTCACTAGCTACAGTCTCTAAAGGACCAATGATGATTTGATCCATTGGCACTTCCCTCGCAAACAGTCTCTAATGACCCAAGTGATGATTTGAATCCAATTGTGGCCTTTTTTTTTTCAACTAGCGACAGTCGCTAAATGGCCAAGTGCTTGATTTGATACAATGTGGCACTTCACTAGCAACATTCTCTAATGGACCAAGTGATGATTTGATACAACTCTGGCACTTCACTAGCACAGTCTCTATCTGGACCAAGTGTGCTTTGATACAAGGTGGCCCTCACGACACAGTCGCTAATGGACCAAGTGAGGATTTGCTACATGGGCACCTCACTAGCAACAGTCTCTAAATGCCACGTGATGGAGTTGATACAATGTGGCACTTCACTAGCAACATCTCTAATGGACCAAGTGATGATTTGATCCAAGGTGCACTTCACTAGAACAGTCTCTAAATGGCCAAGTGATTATTTGATCCAATGTGGCACTTCACAGCAACATCTCTAAATGGCCAATTATGATTTGATACAATGTTGCCTTCACTAGCAACAGTCTCTAAATGGCCAAGTGATGATTTGATACAATGTGGCCTTCACTAGCAACAGTCCCCTCTATCTGGACCAAGTGGGATTTGATCCAATGTGGCCACCATACGAGCAATCAACAGTCTCTAAATGTACTCAAGTGATGATTTGACCATGTGCACTTCACCTAACAACGTCCTAATGGACAAGTGATTGTGGATCATTGTGGCACTTCACTAGCAACAAGTCCTCTAGCTGGAACCAAGATATGATTTGATACAATGTGCACTTCACTGCACATTCTCTATCTGGAACCAAGGATGATTTGATACAATGTGGCACGTCACTAGCCAGTCTCTAATGGACCAAGTGGGACTTAAGACAATTTGTGGCACTTCACTAGCACAGTCCTCGACATGGACCAAGTGAATGATTTTGATCATGTTGCACTTCACTACAAACAATCTCTACTGACCAAGTGATTGATTTGGATCCAAGGTGCACTATTTCACTAGCAACATTCTCTAACTGGACCAAGTGATTGATTTGATACCATGTGGCACTTCCCTGCTACAGTCTCTCATGACCATGTATGACTTGATACAAATGTGGCCCGTCACTAGCACCAGTCTCTAACTGGACCACAGATTATGAGTTGATACAATGTGGGCACTTTCACTAGCACAGTCTCTAATGGACCAAGTGATGATTTGATACAATGTGGCAACCCTCACTAGCAACTCCTCTAAATGGACTCAAGTGATGAATTTGATACAATTGGCACTTCACTACAACAGTCTCTAAATGGACTCAATGATGATTTGATACAATGTGTCACTTCACTACAACAGCTCTAAATGGAACCAAGTGATGATTTGATACAATGTGGCACCTCACTAGCAACAGTCTCTAAATGGACCAAGTGATGATTTGATACAATGTGGCACTCCACTAGCAACAGTCTCTAAATGGACCAAGTGATGATTTGATACAATGTGGCACTTCACTAGTAACAGTCTCTAAAATGGACCAAGTGTGATTTGATACACTGTGGGCCACTTCATAGCACCAGTCTCTAAGTACCAAGTGAGATTTTATACCATTTGGCAGCTTCACTAGCAACATCTCTAAATGACCACGTGATATTTGATACAATGTGGCACTTCACTAGCACTCCCTCTAAATGACCCAAGTGATTATTTGATACAATGTGGCACCTCACTAGCAACATTCTCTAATGGACCCAGTGATGATTTTCTACAATGTGGGCACCGTCCCTAGCAACAGTCTCGAAATGGACCAAGTGATGAATTGACTACACTGTTGGCACTTCACGAGTACCAGTCTCTAAATGGGAACCAAGTGAAATGAATTTGATACAAATTGCACTTCACATAGCACAGTCTCTAATGGACCAAGTGATTGATTTGATACAATTGCACTTCACTACACAGCTCTAAATGGACTCAAGTGATGATTTTGATACATGTGGCTTCACTAGCAACAGTCTCTAAATGGACCAAGTGATGATTTGATCCAATGTGGCACTTCACTAGCAACAGTCTCTAAATGGACCAAGTGATGATTTGATCCAATGTGGCACTTCACTAGCAACAGTCTCTAACTGGACCAAGTGATGATTTGATACAATGTGGCACTTCACTAGCACAGCTCTAAATGGACACCAAGTGATGATTTGATACAATGTGGCACCTCACTAGCAACAGTCTCATCTGGACCAATGTGATGAATTTTGATACAATTTGGGCACCACCTCACTACAACAGTCTCTAAATGGATCGCAAGTGAGGGTTTGATACAATTTGGTCACCTTCACTAGCAACATCTCTAAATGACCAAGTGATGATTTGATCAACAATTTGGCACTCATCACTAGCAACAGTCTCTAAATGACCGATTGATGATTTGTCCAATGTGGCACTTCACTATCACAGTCTCTAAATGGAACCAAGTGCTGATTTGCTCCATGTGGCACTTCAACTAGCAACAGTCCTCTAATGGACCAAGTGATGATTGGATACAATGTGGCCTTCACTAGCAACATTCTCCTAATGGACCAAGTTGATGATTTGATAACAAGTGGCGACTTCACTAGCAACCGTCTCTATCCTGGAGACCCAGTGATGATGTGATACAGTGGCACCTCACTCGCACAGTCTCCCTAATGGACCAAGTGATGATTTGGATCCAATGTGGCCCTTCACTACCAACAGTCTCTATGACCAAGTGATATTTGATACAATTTGCACTCACTAGCAACATTCTCTATCTGTACCAAGTGATGATTTTGATACAATTTGGCACTTCACTAGCAACAGTCTCTATCTGTACGCAAGTGATGATTTGTACAATTGGCACTCACTAGCCCACATTCTTACATGGCCAAGTGATGATTGATACAAGTGGCAACTTCACTAGCAACAACAGTCTCTAAAATGACAGGTGATTATTTGATCCAATGTGGCACTTCACTATCACAGTCTCCTAACTGACGAAGTGATGATTTGATCCAATGTGGCACTTCACTAGCACAGTCTCTAACGGACCAAGGATGATTTGATTACAATTTGGCACTTCACTAGCTACAGTCGCTCAATTGGACCAAGTGTGGATTTTGATACAATTTGGCACTCACTAGCAACAGTCTCTAAATGGACCAAGTGATGATTGATACATGTGGCACCTCAACTAGCAAACAGTCTCTAAATGGACCACGTTTAATTTTGTACAATGTGGCATTCACTAAAGCAACAGTCTCTAATATGGACCAAGTGATGATTTGATTACAACTGGGCACTCACATAGCAACAGTCTCTAAATGGCCCAAGTGTATTTGGATACAATGTGGCAACTTCACTAGCAACAGTCTCTAATGGCCAAGTGTAAGATTTGATAACAATGTGGCCTTCCTAGCTACAGTCTCTAAATGGACCAAGTGATGATTTGATCCAATGTGGCACTTTACTAGCAACAGTCTCTAAATGGACCAAGTGATGATTTGATCCAATGTGGCACTTCACTAGCAACAGTCTCTAAATGGACCAAGTGATGATTTGATACAATGTGGCACTTCACTAGCAACAGTCTCTAAATGGACCAAGTGATGATTTGATACAATGTGGCACTTCACTAGCAACAGTCTCTAACTGGACCAAGTGATGATTTGATACAATTTGCACTCACCTAGCACATCTCGAAATGGACCCAGTATATTTGCATACATGTGGCACCTCACTAGCCACAGTCTCCTAATGACCAGTGATGATTTGATAAATGTGGCACTTGCACTATCCACAGTCTCTAAGTACAAGTTAGGATTTGATACAATTTTGGCATCTCCACTAGCAACAGTCTCTAAATGTACCAAGTGATGATTTGATACAATGTGGCACTCCACTAGCAACAGTCTCTAAATGGACCAAGTGATGATTTGATCCAATGTGGCACTTCACTAGCAACAGTCTCTAACTGGACCAAGTGATGATTTGATACAATGTGGCACTTCACTAGCTACAGTCTCTAAATGGACCATGTGATGATTTGATACAATGTGGCACTTCCAACTGCAGACAGTCTCAACTGGACCACGTGATATTTTGAATACATGTTGCAGCTTACTATCACAGTCTCTAAATGGACCAAGTGATGATTTGATAGCAATGTGGCACCTCACTATGCACAAGTCTCTAAATGACCAAGTGATATTTGAAATCCATTGGCACTTCACTAGCAACAGCTCCTAAATGACCAAGGATGATTTGATACAATTGGCACTTCACTAGCAAGTCTCTAAATGGACCGAGTGATGATTTGATACAATGTGGCAACTTCACTACTACGTCCTAAATTGGACCAGTGATGATTTGATCCATGTGGCCTTCCCTAGCACCATTCTCTAAATGGACCAAGTGATGAATTTGATCCCATGTGGCACGTCACTAGCACATCCTCTAAATGGACCTAAGTGTATGATTGATACAATGTGGCACTTCACTAGCAACATCCTAAATGGACCAAGATGATGATTTGATACATGTGGCACTTCAATAGAGGCAAAACAGTCTCTATCTGGACCAAGTGATGATTTTGAATACCTTGTTGGCACCTCACTAGCAACAGTCTCTAAATGGACCAAGTGAATGATTTGATACAATGTGGGCACCATCACTACAACCGTACTCTAAATGGCCAAGTGATATTTGAATACATGTGGCACTTCACTAGCACGTCTCTAAATGGGACCAGTGATGATTTGATCCAATGTGACCTTCACCGACAACCGTCTCTAAATGGACCAAGTGCGATGATTTGATCCAATGTGGCCACTATCACTAGCACACAGTCTCTACTGGACCATTGATGATTTGATACCATGTGGCACTTCACTAGCACAGTCCTAAATGGGACCAAGTGATTATTTGATACATGTGGCACTTCACTAGCACGTCTCTATCTGGACCAAGTGATGATTTGTCAACTGTGGTCATCCTCACTAGCAACACTCTACAGGGACCAAGTGATGATTTGGATCACTGTGGCACTTCAACTCCTAACAACATCTCTAAATGACCAATGATGATTTTGATACAACTGTGCACTTCCTACAACGTCTCTAGCTGGACCAGTGATGATTTGATTACAATGTGTCACTCACTAGCAACATTCTCTGCGGACACGTGATGATTTGATACCAATGTCCACTTTCACTAGCAACCGTCGCTAATGGTCCAAGTGATGATTTGATACAATGTGGCACTTCACTAGCAACAGTCTCTAAATGGACCAAGTGATGATTGATCCATGTGGCACTCCTAGCACAGGCCTCTAACTTGACCAAGTTGAATTTGGATCCAATGGTGGCAACATTCATCACTAGCAACAGTCTCTAACTGTACCAAGGGATTTTGATTACAATGTGGCACTTCACTAGCTCACAGTCCTAAATGGGACCAGTGATGACTTGTGATACAATGTGGCACCGTCACTAGCAACTAGTCTCTAAAGGACTCAAGTGATGATTTGATACATGTGGCACCTTCACTAACAACAGTCTCTAAATGGACACCAATTGATTGAATTTGATACAATGTGGCCTTCACTCGCAACAGTCTCTAAATGGACCAAGTGATGATTTGATACCCTGTTGGCACTTCACAGCAACAGTCCTCTAATGGGACCACCGTGATTATTTGATACAATGTGGCACTCACTAGCAACAGTCTCTAAAATGGACCAAGTGAATGATTTGAATACAATGAATGTGGCACTTCAACTAGCTACATCTCTAAATGGACAATTGATGATTTGATCCAATGTGGCAACTTGACTAGCAACAGTCCTAAATGGACCAAGTGATGTTGGATTACCATTGCACCTCACTAGCAACGTCTCTAATGAACCAGGAGATTTGATTACAATGTGGCACTTCACTAGCACAGTCTCTAAATGTACCAAGTGATGATTTGAGTACATGTGGGCACTCCACTATCAACAGGTCTCTAAATGACCAATTGATGATTTGATACACTGTGGCCCTCACTAGCAACATTCTCTAATGGACCAAGTGATGATTTGATCCAATGTGGCCAACCCTTCACTAGCCACGTCTCATAAATGGACGCAAGTGATTATTGATACAATGTTGCACTTCACTAGCAACAGTTTCCCCCCCCCCCCCTCTAAATGGACCATGATGAGTTGATACCATGTGGCACCTCACTACAACAGTCCTAATGAACCAAGTGATGATTTGATACACTGTGGCACTTCACTAGCACATCTCAAATGGACCAAGTGATGATTTGATACAATGGTGGCACTCCACTAGCACCGTCCCTAAGACCACTGATATGTTGAATACAATGTGGCACTTCACTAGCTACAGTCTCTAAATGGACCAAGTTATGATTGATCAATTTGGCACTTCACTAGCAACAGTCTCTAATGGACACAAGTGATTATTTGATCCAATTTGGCACTTCTTCACTTCACTAGCTACAGTCTCTAATGGGACATGTTGATGATTTTGATACAATGTGCACTTCACTAGCACAGTCTCCTAACTGGACCAAGGTGATGATTTGATACTAATGTGGGGCAACTTCACTAGCAACAGTCTCTAATGGACAAAGTGATATTTGATACATGTGGCACCTCAACTAGCAAAGTCCCTCCTAATGGACCAAGTGAGATTTTTGATACATGTGGCACCTCACTACACATTCTCTAAATGGACCAAGTGATGATTGCTACAATGTGCAACTTCACTAGCAACATCTCCTAAATGGAACCAAGTGATGATTTGAATACCATGTGCACTTCAACTTAGCAACCGTCTCTAAATGGACCAAGTGATGATTTGATACAATGTGGCACCTCACTAGCAACAGTCTCTAAATGGACCAAGTGATGATTTGATACATTGGTTTTTGGGGGGGGGGGGGCACCTCCTAGCAAACATCTTCCTAAATGGACAAGTTATGATGTGGTCAATGTTGCACTCTCACTCTAGCTCCGGCTCTAATGGACCAAGTGATGATTTGATCCAATGTGGCACTTCACTAGCAACAGTCTCTAACATGGACCAAGTGATGATTTGATACAATGTGGCACTTCACTAGCTACAGTCTCTAAATGGACCATGTGATGATTTGATACATGTTTGCACTTGCACTAGCACCGTCCTCTAACGGGACAAGTGGATGATTTTTGATACAATGTGGCACTTCACTAGCAACATTCTCTAATGGACCCCGTGATTATTTGATAAATGTGCACAGTCACTAGCAACAGTCTCTAAATGGACCAAGTGATGATTTGATACAATGTGGCACCTCACTAGCAACAGTCTCTAAATGGACTCAAGTGATATTTGATACACGTGGCACTTCACTAGCAACGTCTCTAACTGACCTATGATATTTGCTAACAATGGTGGCACTTCACTAGCAACAGTCTCTAAATGGACCAAGTGATGATTTGATACAATGTGGCACCTCACTAGCAACAGTCTCTAAATGGACCAAGTGATGATTTGATACAATGTGGCACTTCACTAGCAACAGTCTCTAAATGGACCAAGTGATGATTTGATACAATGTGGCACTTCACTAGGCAACAGTCTCTAAAGGACCAATTGATGATTGGATACATGTTGGCTCTTCACTAGCAACTCTCAAGTCCAGAACAGATGATAAGGTGGCAGACAGGCGGAGAAGAGAGATGAATGTGATTAAAAGAACCATAATATTTTCTACTGTTTGTATTTGTCGGCTTTAGGCCTATGTATTTTACTTAGTTGAAGATGGAAGTTACTGTATATACCTACTGCTGCGTCTCTGAGTTCTATGCTCTCATTTCTTTAGCCCCCAGTGAATCACAGGGTCTCAATGTGTCCATATGGCAGAGGCTAGCGCTCTCGCCGGGTCTGTTCCATTCATTCCTATGGAGGAGTGCTCCATAGAGTGTTCAACCAATCAGCAAGTCGGAACATTTCAGAGTTCCCTAGTTCCGACTAGAATGTGAACGCGGCAATAAACGGAACGTTCCCGAATGTATCCCTGAATTCTGCGCACAGTGATTGGTTCGAGTAGAACACGAGCCACTGACGCCACAGCATTTTCAGATTCCACACAATCTACGGTAGATATTATAGGGTGCTTTCATACAATTCATTCTGGCTATCTATCCCAATTTCAGAGCACTCGCGTCTGAGTGTGCCGGAGTGCAGAATAGCTGATGAATTTAGGAACGCACAACACCTGTTTTAATATGACCGGTGTCAGTAAACGTCAGCAAAAAAAAAAAAAAACGTAATTAAATTGTTGGCAGCAGCACAGTTACAGTCACCAAATGCTCTAGATAACATGAAAACAGCCTAACCACCTCTGCTGGTGTGGCAAAATGGTCAGAATGGGTTTTTCTCTTTACTCTGGAGTAGCTATCAAGCTAGCGCTAACTTTAGCTTTTTGGCTCCTTTCGGGGCTAACTTGGGAGAGGACGGTTTTCGCCTGCCATCCCTTAACTTAACAGAACGCGGCTTCTGATGAACTACCAAAGTAAGTAATAGCCGATATTATGAACTGAAATAAATAGGCTAAGGTAACTTCATCAAAAACTTGTGAGCTCTTCACATAGATCTGTGTTCAGTTTGGGGAGCAATAGCACCAGTTATGGGTTCGATTCCCACGGGGGGACAGTAAGTTGAGGAGCATAGCACCAGTTATTGGTTTCGATTCCACGGGGACAGTACATTTGGAGAGCATGGCCCATTATTGGTTCGATTCCCACCGGTGGGGGACCAGTACAGTTTGAGGAGCATAGCACCAGTTATGGGTTCGATTCCCACGGGGCGACCAGGGACAGTTGGAGGAGCAGATCAAGCACGCAGTTATGGTTTCGATTCCACGGGGCGGACCATCAGTGGAGGGGAGCATAGCACCAGTTTATGTTCGATTCCTCCCCGGGGCGGAACCAGTACAGTTGGAGGAGCATAGCACCAGTTATGGGTTCGTCCACGGTGCAAGGACCAGTACAGTTTGCGGAGCATAGCACTAGTTATGTTCGAGTTCCCACGGGGGGAACCAGTACAAACCGTTGCTCTCAACTGCTGTAAGTTGCTCTGTATAGAGCGTCTGGCTTACAATTGAAAAGGAATAATAGACCAGTCAATTTTCACCTAGAAAATAGTTGCACTTGGCAAAATATTTCAGAAACTGAAAACGTATATCAAGAAAGTATTTTTTTTATTTTTTTTCCACACGTATTACAATTAACTGTTTTGTACAGATATTATCAGACTCAGTTAATAAATGCTGGTAAACACTTAAATACTTTAGTTTTCATTTGTTTCCTAAGGATTGTACTGGTCCTCTACTAGATCCTTTGTTCAAGGACAAGAGATCGACGTATGTAAGCCCGGTAAAAACCGTTTCACACCCCTACCCCCAAACACAATACCCCTTGGGCTATGTACTTACCTGCTCAGGATTTGAATACCGGTACCTGCCTATCCCAATATTGGACTAAAGCAGCCTAATTGTTCATCCTTATTCCAAAGGACTTTCCGTGTTCTGTTTAAAAGGGAGAATTGACTCTGGAAGCCAAAACAGCCGAAATACTCCATCTGAACGTGAATCCGATTCTCAACAGCTGTACTGTTCTAGAAACACAAGGCCCTCTACTTTCATACCACAAAATAATTTAACGAATACAAAATACACATGTACAGTACAGTGTTTAACCCGGTTTTAACCCAGTTGCAGCCGACTGTATTTTGTGGCGTCTATCTTCGGTTTACACACAGATAGAACCAGGTGTTACTATGTCCAACAGTGCAGTAGAACCAGGTGTTACTATGTCCCACAGTGCAGTAGAACCAGGTGTTACTAGGTCCCACAGCGCAGTAGAACCGGTGTTTACTAGGTCCCACAGCGCAGTAGAACCAGGTTACTAGGTCCCACAGTGGCATAGAACCATGTGTTCATGTCCCACATGCAGTAGACCAGGTGTTACTAGGTCCCACAGTGCAGTAGAACCAGGGGTTACTAGGTCCCACAGTGCAGTAGAACCAGGTGTTACTATGTCCCACAGTGCAGTAGAACCAGGTGTTACTATGTCCCACAGTGCAGTAGAACCAGGTGTTACTATGTCCCACAGTTGCAGTAGAACCAGGTGTTACTAGGTCCCACAGTGCAGTAGAACCAGGTGTTACTAGGTCCCACAGTGCAGTAGAACCAGGTGTTACTTGTCCCACAGTGCAGTAGAACCAGGTGTTACTAGGTCCCACAGTGCAGTAGAACGCATTGGTTACTATGTCCCCACCGTTGCAGTAGACCCAGTGTTACTAGGTCCCCAGTGCATTAGACCCAGGTGTTACTATGTCCCCACATTGCAGTATGACCCATGTGTTTACTGAGGTCCCACAGTGCAGTAGAACCAGGGGTTCCTAGGGTCCCACAGTGCAGTAGAAACCAGGTTTTAACTTGGCCCACATGGCAGTAGAACCAGGTGTTTCTATTGTCCCAAGTGGCAGTAGAACCAGGTGTTACTTAGGTCCCACAGTGCTTAAAACCAGGGTTACATGTCCCACAGTGCAGTAGAACCAGGTGTTACTAGGTCCCACAGTGCAGTAGAACCAGGTGTTACTATGTCCCACAGTGCAGTAGAACCAGGTGTTACTAGGTCCCACAGTGCAGTAGAACCAGGGGTTACTAGGTCCCACAGTGCAGTAGAACCAGGTGTTACTAGGTCCACAGTGCAGTAGAACCAGTGTTACTATGGATCCCACAGTGCATTAGAACCAGGTGTTACAGGTCCCACAGTGCAGTATCACTGTGGTTACTATGTCCCAACAGTGCAGTAGAACCAGGTGTTACTAGGTCCCACAGTGCAGTAGAACCAGGTGTTACTAGGTCCCACAGTGCAGTAGAACCAGGTGTTACTAGGTCCCACAGCGCAGTAGAACCAGGTGTTACCAGGTCCCACAGTGCAGTAGAACCAGGTGTTACTAGGTCCCTACAGGCATAGAACCAGTGTACTATGTCCCACAGTGCAAGTGAACCAGTGTTACTATGTCCCACAGTGTCAGTAGATCCCGTTGTTACTAGGTCCCACGTGCAGTAGTACCAGGTGTTTACTAGGTGTCCCACCACAGTGCAGTAAGAACAAGGTGTTACCAGGTCCCACAGTGCAGTAGAACCCAAGTTGTTTCTGTCCGCACAGTGCAGTATAACCAGGTGTTACTATGTCTCCACAGTGCAGTAAACCATGTGTTTACTATTTCCCACACGCATAGAACCAGGTGTTACTAATGTCCCACAGTGCGTAGAAACCAGGTGGTACTAGTCCACAGTGCAGTAGAACCAGGTGTTACTATGTCCCACAGTGCAGTAGAACCAGATGTTACTAGGTCCCACAGTGCAGTAGAACCAGGTGTTACTATGTCCCACAGTGCAGTAGAACCAGGTGTTACTATGTCCCACAGTGCAGTAGAACCAGGTGTTACTATGTCCCACAGTGCAGTAGAACCAGGTGTTACTATGTCCCACAGTGCAGTAGAACCAGTGGTTACTAGGTCCACATTGCATTAGAAACCAGGTGTTCCTATGTCCCACATGCAGTAGAACCAGATGTTACTAGGTCCCACAGTGCAGTAGAACCAGGTGTTACTATGTCCCACAGTGCAGTAGAACCAGGTGTTACTAGGTCCCACAGCGCAGTAGAACATCTGACAAATACAAACAAAAAATCCCCTAAAAAATCTAAATCTAAATGAGAAATCAGAACAAATCCAATTAACAATCCCAAATAGATAAATGATATTGAGCGATGTCAGAATCCGGGATATAAATGAATCTGTGGGTTGTATAGACTGTATATGAGATGGTATGTAGAGCAGTAGATATAAGAAGAGATACTGTATGTTGAGGATTCGGAAAGTATTCAGACCCCTTGACTTTTTCCACAGCCTTACAGCCTTATTCTAAAATTGATAAAATTATTTATTTTCCTCATCAATCTACACAACAATACCCCATAATGACAAAGCGAAAACAGGTTTATATAGATTTTTGCAAAATGTATTAAAAATAATTAAAACAGAAATACCTTATTTATGTAAGTATTCAGACCCTTTGCTATGAGACTCGAAATTGAGTTCAGTTGCATCCTGTTTCCATTGATCATCCTTGAGATGTTTCTACAACTTGATTGGAGTCCACCTGTGGTAAATTCAATTGGCTGGACATGATTTGGAAAGGCACACACCTGTCTATATAAGGTCCCACAGTTGACAATGCATGTCCGAGCAAAAACCAAGCTATGAGGGCGAAGGAATTGTCCATAGAGCTCCGAGACAGGATTGTGTCGAGGCACAGATCTGGGGAAGGGTACCAAAAAATTTATCCAGCATTGAAGGTCCCCAAGAACACAGTGGCCTCCATCATTCTTAAATGGAAGAAGTTTGGAACCACCAAGACTCTTCCTAGAGCTGGCCGCCTGGCCAAACTGAGCAATCGGGGGAGAAGGGCCTTGGTCAGGGAGGTGACCAAGAACCCGATGGTCACTCTGACAGAGCTCCAGAGTTCCTCTGTGGAGATGGGAGAACCTTCCAGAAGGACAACCATCTCTGCAGCACTCCACCAATCAGGCCTTTATGGTAGAGTGGCCAGACGGAAGCCACTCCTCAGTAAAAGGCACATGACAGCCCGCTTGGAGTTTGCCAAAAGGCACCTAAAGGACTCTCAGACTATGAGAAACAGATTCCCTGGTCTGCTGAAACCAAGATTGAACTCTTTGGCCAGAATGCCAAATGGCACCATCCCTACAGTGAAGCATGGTGGTGGCAGTATCATGCTGTGGGGATGTTTTCCAGCGGCAGGGACTGAGAGACTAGTCAGGATCGAGGGAAAGATGAACGGAGCAAAGTACAGAGAGATCCTTGATGAAAACCTGCTCCAGAGCGCTCAGGACCTCAGACTGGGGCGAAGGTTCACCTTCCAAACAGGACATGACCCTAAGCACACAGCCAAGACCAACGCAGGAGTGGCTTCGGGACAAGTCTCTGAATGTCCTTGAGTGGCCCAGCCAGAGCCCGGACTTGAACCCGATCTAACATCTCTGGAGAGATGTCATTATGGGGTATTGTGTTTAGATTGATGAGGGGGAAAAAAACTATTTAATCAATTTTAGAAAAATGCTGTTAACGTAACAAAATGTGGAAAAAGTCAAGGGGTCTGAATACTTTCCGAATGCACTGAATACATACATATGTAGTGAGGAGAATCAGGACGTAAACATTCTATGAAGTGACCCGTCTCTATACAGAAGGTCATGGTGCATGCAGTCCTCTAAATACAAGAGGCATGGTGCAGCAGTCTCTATAACAGAAGGCAGTGGGGGCAGCAGTCCTCTATACAGAAGACATGGGGCAGCAAAGTCCTCTAGACAGAGGCATGGGGCAGCAGTCTCTATACAGAGAACAATTGGTGTCAGCAGTCCTCTAATACAGAAGGACGTTGGGGCAGCAGTCTCTATACAGAAGGCAATGGGGCAGCAGTCCTCTATACAGAAGGACCTGGAGGGCGGTCAGCAAAACGTCCCCCCTATATCAGAAGGCATGGGGCAATGCAAGTCCTCCTATACAGAAGGCATGGGGCAGCAGTCTCTATACAGAAGGCATGGGGCAGCAGTCTCTATACAGAAGGACGTTGGGGCAGGCAAGTTACCCTCTATACAGAAGGCATGGGCAGTCTTTATACAGAAGACATGGGGCAGCAGTCTCTATACAGAAGGCATGGGGCAGCAGTCTCTATACAGAAGGCATGGGGCAGCAGTCTCTATACAGAAGGCATGGGGCAGCAGTCTCTATACAGAAGACATGGGGCAGCATTTTCCTCTTACCGAAGGGCTTTGGGGCCCCAGCATTTCTCTATAAGAAGAAAGGGGGGGCCGGGCGCCCCTCAAAGGGGCAGGGGGGAAGGGGCATGGGGCACCCGGGCCCTTTTACAGAAGGCAGGGGGCACCCAGTCTTTTTTTTTAAGGATGGGGCCCGACCCCAAGTCTCTAACAGAAGGCATGGGGCAGCCGTTTTTTTTACAAAAGGAATGGGGGCCAGCAGTCTCAAAGGGGCCCAGGGAAAGAAGGCATGGGCAGCATCTCTAAGGTGCGGGGCAGAAGAAAGGGGGGCCGGGCCGTCTCTATCCCAAAAGACATGGGGGGCACCCCAGTTCTTTTTATCCGAAGGCATGGGGCCCAGCCATCTCTAAGGTTCCCCAGGGCAGAAGGCATGGGGCAGCAGTTTCTATACAAAAGGCTTTGGGGCCCGCATTCTTTAAAGGTGAAGGGCAGAAGGATGGGGCAGCGGGCCCTTATACAGAAGGCGGGGGGCCCGCGCTCTCTTACAAAAAGGCGTGGGGAAAGCCCCCCTTTTATACGAAGGACTGGCGGCGGGTTTCTCTATACGAAGACATGGGGCCGTAGTCTCTTACAGGGGGGCTTTGGGGCAGTAATTTTTATACAGAAGTCTCTTTTTTTTCCCAGAAGTTGGGGCCCAGCAGTTTTAAAGGTGCAGGGCAGAAGGAAATGGGGGGAAAGCAGTGGTCTCTGGGTTTGGGGGGCGGCAAAAGGGAAGGGGGGCAGCAGTTTCTATACCAAAAGGGTTTTGGGGTTCCCCCCGCAGTTCTCTAAGGGAGGGCCAAAAAGGCCCGGGGGGCCCCCAGTAGTTCTAAGGTGCGGGGCCAAAGGGCCCTGGGGCGGGCGTCTCTATACAGAAGGCATGGGGGGTCCACCCAGTCTCAAAGGGTTTCCCGGGCCCAAAGGCCCTTTGGGGGGGCCGTTCTCAAAGGGGAAGGGCAAAAGGGCTTTGGGGCAGCGGGTCTCTATACAGGGGCGGGGGGGAAGCCTTCATAAAAGAAGGCCTTGGGGGCAGCAGTCTCTAAGGTGAAGGGAGAAGGATGGGGCGGCAGTTTCTCTAAGGTGCGGGCAGAAAAAAAAGGGCCGGGGCCAGCGTCTCTATCCCAAAAGGCCCCAGGGGACCAGTCCCCAAGGGGGCAGGGAAAGGGGGGCCATGGGGCCCACCCGTCTCTTTTACAAAAGACGGGGGCCCCCCAGTTTCCTATACAGAAGACATGGGGCAGCGGGCTTATACAGGGGGGCCCCTTTGGGGCATTTTTTACATTTCTCTTTTTTAAAGAAGGTATGGGGGGAAAGTTTTTTAAGGTCGGGGCCGAAGGGGGGAAACCCCCGGGGGGGGGGGAGGGAGGTAAAAAGATTCCAAACGGGGCCCCAAATTTTTTAAAACCGGGGGGGCCCCCCCCGGGGGGCGTTACTTCTCCCTAAGCTTTCCGTTTTTCCTCAAACATACTCTCTTCTGGGGCGAGGGAGGGGCCCCGGGAAGCAGAGAGGGGAGAAAAGGCATATAAGAAAAAGAGGAGGGGCCCCAGAGGAGGAATAGGGCGCGAGCCCCGAAAAATTTGGAGCCGAGCCCAAAGGAGGAAGGGGGAAGAGAAAAGGAAAAAGAGGGGGCGCGAGAAACAAAAACCGGGGGTTGGAAAATTAATTTTTAACCAAAGACTTTTTAGCTAGGTCTTTTCCTGGCTCCCCCCTCAAAATTTTCCGCTCCCCGGACCCCCCCCTATTCTTTCCCCCCCCCCTCTCCCCCCTTTTTTTCCCCCCGGGTTTGATTTAAAGTTTTTCCCTTTTGGGGGAGATTTCGCCCCTTTTTTTTCATTTTTTTTTTTTCCCCGCGGCCCCGACCCCTTTAATTGGCCCCGCCCCCCCCCCCTTTCCCCCAAGGTTTTCGTTTAGCGGCCCCCGGTTTTTGGCAGTATAGGGGGGGCCGAGATTAAAGGAGGATATTTTTATCTTTTTTTTTAACCCGGATATATTATTTTCCTATCTTTTTCCCCTCCCCCTCTCCCCTCAGCTCTCTCTCTTTTTTCTAGCCCCTTTATTTTTTTTCCCCTCCCCCTTCTCTTTTCCTTCCTCTCTCTGGGCCTCCCTTTTTTTCCTCTTCCTCTCTTTCTTTTTTTCCCCCTCTCCTTTTCTTTTTCCCCCCATGACAGGTGCCCGGTAAAAAATTTTCTTTTTAAGCGGTAACTGACTCTTTTCCCCGGGATTTTTGAAAAGTGCCCCGTACCCCCAACCTAAAACGGAAAATTTTGTTTTGCCCCACGCCGGTCTCAAAACACACCCCACAAAACCCACAAAACCCACACACACCACAAAAAAACCCCAGACCGCACCCCGGGGGTCACACCTTTTAAAATGGTGACCATGAGGTTTGTCATTTTTGGTATCGGGGGTGAAAATAGGGGGAGAGGGGGGGGGTAGGGGGAGAAGGGGGGAGGGGGGGGAAGTTTTAGGTTAAAAGTGGGGGGGGGTGGGGGGGGGTTTTTTAGGGGGAAAGGAATAGCGGGAGGGGGGGGGAATTATTTGGGGAAGGGGGAGAGGAGGGGGGGATAGGGGGTAGCAGGAGGAGGGGGGAGATAGGGGGAAAGAAGGGGGGAGGGAGGGGGGGAGTGGGGGGGGATTCGGTGGGAGAAGGGGAGAAAGAGGGGGGGATGGGGGGGAGATCCCGGAGAGGGGGGGGGAAGATAGGGGGGCCCAAGGGAAAAGAGGTGGGAGTTTGGGGGGTGGGGGAAAAGGGGAGAGGTGGGGGGAATGGGGGGCTAGCAGGAGGGGGGGGATTTTGAAGGGAAAAGGGAGAGGAGGGGGGGAGAATAGGGGGAGATAGCAGGAGGAGGGGGGAGATAGTGGGAGAAGGGAGAGGAGGGGGGAGATAGGGGGAGATAGCAGGAGGAGGGGGGAGATAGTGGGAGAAGGGAGAGGAGGGGGGAGATAGGGGGAGATAGCAGGAGGAGGGGGGAGATAGCGGTAGAAGGGGGAGTGGAGGGGAATTGGGGTGAATGTAACTGAGATACCATGGTCTGGTAGTGTGATGATGATTTCCTAGAAAGTCCCCTGCCACCTCTTGACCAGCTGTTCATTAGTTTGCCTGAGGCCAAGGCTTCAGCTCAGCGGGCTAACACACACAACCTGTGTTTGAACCCGGTCGGTCACGCTAGACATACTAGGACTTCTCCTGCAGATGTGTGTGTGTGTGTGGAGAGATATCTGGTACCTTTGCAGACTTGCAAGACCCTGTATGGTGCTGGGCAATGGGGACTGTAATGATGTGAACACACTCAGCCATAACTGACAACACACACACACACAGAGACACACTGAGCCCTGACAGAACCAGAACACACTGACAAAATGAGATAGCCGGGCTCACATAATCACCTGATCACTAACCACCTGATACACATGGGGTGGTAACATAGTGATGGTGATGGTCTTCATGGTGCCCCTTGCTTAGTGGTGCCCCTTGGTGGTGCCCCTTGCTTAGTGGTGCCCCTTGCTTGGTGGTGCCCCTTGCTTGGTGGTGCCCCTTGCTTAGTGGTGCCCCTTGCTTGGTGGTGCCCCTTGCTTGGTGGTGCCCCTTGCTTGGTGGTGCCCCTTGCTTAGTGGTGCCCCTTGCTTGGTGGTGCCCCTTGCTTGGTGGTGCCCCTTGCTTGGGGTGCCCCTTGCTTGGTGGTCCCCCTTGCTTGGTGGTGCCCCTTGCTTGGTGGGCCTTGCTTGGGGGGCCCCCTTGCTAGTGGTGCCCCTTGCTTAGTGGTGCCCCTGCTTGGTGGTGCCCCTTGTTGGTGGTCCCCCTTGCTTGGGGTGCCCTTGCTTGGTGGTGCCCTTGCTTGGTGGTGCCCCTTGTTGGGGGTTTCCCCCTTGGGTTTGGGGTGGGGGCCCCTTGCTTGGTGGTGCCCCTTGCTTGGTGGTGCCCCTTGTTGGGTGGTGCCTTGTTTGGGTTTGGTGCCCCTTGCTTGGTGGTTGCCCCTTGCTTGGTGGTGCCCCTTGCTTGGTGGTTTGGCCCCTTGCTTGGTGGTGGCCCTGATGGTGGGGCCGCTTGTTGGTGGTTGCCCCTTGCTTGGTGGTTGCCCCTTGCTTGGTGGTGCCCCTTGCTTGGGGGTTTGCCCCTTGCTTGGTGGTGCCCCTTGCTTGGTGGTGCCCCTTGGCTTGGTGGTGCCCCTTGCTTGGTGGTGCCCCTTGCTTGGTGGTCCCCCCTTTGCTTGGTGGTGCCCCTTGTTGGTGGTTTGCCCTTGCTTGGTGGTGCCTTGCTTGGTGGTGCCCTTGCTTAGTGGTGCCCTTGCTTGGTGGTGCGCTTGCTTGGTGGTGCCCCTTGCTTTGGTGGGCCCCTTGTTGGTGGTTTTCCCCCTTGTTTGGTGGTGCGCTTGCTTGGTTGGTCCCCCTTTGCTTGGGGTGCCCCTTGCTTGGTGGTGCCCCTTGCTTGGTGGTGCCCCTTGCTTAGTGGTGCCCCTTGCTTGGGGGTTTGGCCCTTGCTTGGTGGTGGCCCCTTGTTGGTGGTCCCCCTTTTGCTTGGTGGTGCCCGGGCTTGGTGGTGCCCCTTGCTTGGTGGTGCCCTTGTTGGTGGTGCCCCTTGCTTAGTGGTGCCCCTTGCTTGGTGGTGCCCTTGTTTGGTGGTCCCCCTTTGTTGGTGGTCCCCCTTGCTTGGTGGTGCCCCTTGTTTGGTGGTTTGCCCCTTGCTTGGTGGTGCCCTTGCTTAGGGGTGGTTGCAGACTCTGCGGCCTTTTCAGAAAGGTTTTATATACTGAGATCATGTGAAAACTTAGATTTGCACACAGGTGGACGTTATTTAACTAATTATGGACTTCTGAAGGTAATTGGTGGCACCAGATCTATTTAGGGGCTTCATACCCAAAGGGGGTGAATAAATATGCACGCACCACTTTTCCGTTATTTTATTTTGTATAATTTTTTGAAACAAGTAAAAAAAAAAAAATCATTTCACTTCACCAATTTGGACTATTTTGTGTATGTCCATGACATGAAATCCAAATAAAAATCTATATAAATTACAGGTTGTAATGCAACAAAATAGGAAAAAAAACGCCAAGGGGGGGATGAATACTTTTGCAAGGCACTGTATATCATTATATCCAGTAGACTGATGTGATGGGGGGGCAGGTAGCTTAGTGGTTAAGAGCGTTGTGCCAGTAACCGAAAGGTCACTGGTTCTAATCCCCGAGCCGACTAGGTGAAAAATCTGTCGATGTGCACTTGAGCAAGGCACTTAACCCTAATTGCTCCTGTAAGTCGCTCTGGATAAGAGCGTCTGCTAAATGACTAAAAATGTAAATGTTATGATAAGGATAGACTCATTAAACCCAGCAGCATTGGATGTGGCCGTGTCTCTTTTCCTTGGACCCTGAAACAGTGGAGAGGAGCAGCGAGAGCAGCCGACTAGTGATACCATCCATATTAGGGCAGAAATCCACAGTGTAGAAATGGGGGCAAGAATGGGGTCTACACACACACACACACACAGAGAGAGAGAGAGAGACACACAGACAGCTAGAAGGGAGATTAGACTGGTCTCATAGACTCAACGTAACATAGTAAACGTAAATCTGGGACAGTCAAATTCGTATAATATGTTACGTTTTGTATGGTTACATAAGATATAAGGATACTTAAGGCTATAAAACGAAAGGAGGGTGGTTGTTCTGGGTGGATGGATGGGTGGAGGGGTGGTTTGGGTTTGGGGGGGTGGGTGGGTTGGTGGGGTGGGTGGAGGGGGTTGGTACAGGGTGGGGGGTTGGTTTGGGGGAGGGTTGGGTTGGGTGGGTGGTCTGGGTGGAGGGTTGGTATGGGTGGATGGGTTGGTGGGGTGGAGGGGTGGCTGGGTGGAGGGGGTGGTGGTGGAGGGTGGGGGGAGGGGGGGAAGGGGGATGGGTTGGTCTGGGTGGGGGGGTGGTTGGGTGGGTGGGGGGGAGGGTTGGGTGGATGGGGGGGAGGGGGGGGCGGGGGATGGGGGGGTGGGGGGGACGGGGGAGGGTTGGGAGGGGGGGATGGGGGGGTTTGCGGATGGGTGGAAGGGTGGATGGGTGGGGGGGGGGGCTGTTTGGCTGGGTGGAGGGTGGCTGGGTGGATGGGTGGGTGGGTGGTGGGGGGAGGGTTGGGTGGGTGGAGGGTTGGGGGGGATGGGTGGGGATGGGTGGTTGGGTGATGGGTGGGGGGGAGGTTGGAGGGGGATGGGGTTGGTCGGGTGGGTGGTGGGGGGGGGATGGGTGCGGGGTGGGGGGTTGGGCGGGTGGGGGGTGGGTGGATGGGTGGTCTGGGTGGAGGGTGGGGGGGGGTGGGGGGATGGGTGGTGGGTGGATGGTGGTTGGGGGTGGTGGGTGGGGTGGATGGGTTGGTCGGGTGGGGGTTTGGGGGGGGTGGTGGGTGGATGGGTCTGGGTGGGTGGGGGTGGTAGGGGGGTGGGGGGGGGATGGGTGGGGGGGGGGGGGGTGGGGATGGGTGGGGGGGTGGGGGGGTTTGGGGGTGGAGGTTTTGGGGGGGATGGGGGTGGGGGGGGGGGCGGTGGGGGGGGGGATGGGGGTCGGGTGGGGGGGGGTTGGGGGAGGGGGGGGGGTGGGAGGGGTGGGGGGTGGGGTCTGGGTGGATGGGGTGGGGAGGGGGGGGGGGTCTGGGGGGGTGGGGTGGAGGGGGGGGTTGGGGTGGATGGGGTGGTAGGGTTGGGGGGTGGGTGGGGGGGTGGGTAGGCTGGGGTTTTGGTCTGGGTGGGGGTGGGTGGATGGGGGTGGGTGGTTTGGGGGGGTGGTTTGTCTCTGGAAATTTGGTTTTGGTATGGGGGGGTGGGCTGCTGGGGAGGGGGCTGGGAGGGGGTGTTGGGGTGGGGGGGATTTTCCGGTTGGATTTGGTATGGGTTGGGATTAGGGGTTGTTGCAATCTATCAGGAAAAACTTAGCATTTAGCTCATAATGCAAACTTCCAACTGGTTGGGTCCTGATAATGGTGGTTTGAATTCTACAAAAACCCTTCAATTACTTTATGAGTGCTAACGTTACTTAGCCCCCAACCAAATTCGCAAACAATACGGACAATTACGTTTTTGCTAATTTGGAATTTTGCATTACATTTAAATACTTGTTCTAAATTGCAAACTACTACATGTTAGTCACCTTTCCTTTTAAACCTATACCCTCAACTACAACTCAAACCTTTAACCAACCCCTAAATCCTGGGCCGAGCCGCCCAAGGGGGTAAAGGTTTGGCACCTCCATTTACCAAACAATTTGGGGCCATATATCGTTGTGCCCCCTTTCAATTTGTTAAAATTTTGCTTTTGGCCCAAACCTCAACTAGTCTAAAAAATTTTGGGAACAACAGTATCATTACCCATGACGAGCGCCATTGGGAATAGGGGTCGGGGGGGTTTCAACCCAAGAAATCCTCCAAACTTTAACCCAAAACCGGAAGATTTGGGCTTGAAAAACCCCATGTGCACCCTGGGCCACTTCCGACGGGCCGCCCCCGGTGGAGAAAATGGGAAAAACACACTCCACTGAATGGTCCAACACGGGCCCCTGGGTGGCGGGCCCAGCCCCTCTTCAACCCCCCTGAAGAAATGCTGGCCAAACCCTCCAACTTTCAGTCACAATTGAGCGCACCGGTGTAGGGCCTGATTACCAACAATGACGAGACAGCCTATATGGAGGAAGGTGAGGGCTCTGGGATGGTGGTGCCAGGAAAATAACCTCTCACTCAACATCAACAAAACAAAGGAGATGATTGTGGACTTCAGAAAACAGCAGAGGGTGCACCCCACTGTCCACATCGACTGGACCGCAGTGGAGAAAGTTCCTTGGCGTAAACATCACTGACAAACTGAAATGGTCCACCCACACAGACAGTGTGGTGAAGAAGGCGCAACAGAGCCTCTTCAACCTCAGGAGGCTGAAGAAATTTGGCTTGGCACCTAAAACCCTCGCAAACTTTTACAGATGCACAATTGAGAGCATCCTGTCGGGCTGTATCACCCGCCTGGTACGGCAACTGCACCACCGCCGCAAACCGCAGGGCTCTCCAGAGGGTGGTGCGGTCTGCCCAACGCATCACCCGGGGGCAAACTACCCGCCCTCCAGGACACCTACAGCACCCGATGTCACAGGAAGGCCAAAAAGATCAAGGACATCAACCACCCGAGCCACTTCCTGTTCACCCCGCTATCATCCAGAAGGTGAGGTCAGTACAGGTGCATCAAAGCTGGGATCAAGAGACTGAAAAACAGCTTCTATCTCAAGGCCATCAGACTGTTAAATAGCAATCACTAGCACATTAGAGGCTGCTGCCTATAGACATAGACTAGAAATCACTGGCCACGTTAAGAAATGGAACACTAGTCACTTTAATAATGTTTCCATATCTTGCATTACTCATCTCATATGTATATACTGTATTCTATACTATTCTACTGTATCTTAGTCCATGCCGCTCTGACATCGCTCGTCCATATATGATATATATATATCTTAATTCCATTCCTTACTTAGATTTGTGTGTATTGGGTATATGTTGTGAAATTGTTAGATATTATTTGTTAGATATTCCTGCCCTGTCGGAGCTAGAAGCACAAGCATTTCGCTACCCCCCGCAATAACATCTGCTAAACACGTGTATGTGACAAAATACAATTTGATTTGATTTGATTTGACACATCATATTAAATGGATGATGGACATCCACAAACTAATCCATCCATACAGTACCATAACATATCATATTAAATGGAGTGTCTCGGATTTACATACAGAATAGTACGAAATGCTCTGAGACCAGGTTGGGAAAGAGAGGGATTGGGCATATGCGCACCCCCCCCCCCCCCCCCCCCTCCCCCAATCCCTCTCCCCCTGCCTTTATCTCCCTCTTCTTTATCGCCCCCCCTCCTTTCTCTCCTCCCCCCTATCTCCTCTCCATCCCTCCACAGTCAACACGGTAAAAAAGAGAGAGTTTACGGAACAAGCTCTCGCCTCTCTCCTGACTGGTTCTCTCGCCTCACCTAACTAACGCATCCTCGGGGACACACACCCACGGCACACACACTTTAGACACACACACACACACACACCACCACTTTAAACACACACACATACACACACACACACACATTGAAGCTCGGCTAAGCAGCAGCAGGGAGTGAACAGCCAGCGCGCGACTTATCCCCGCCATTCCCCGGTACCGTAACTTCCTCAGCATCTCCCCGCCTCTGCAGAGAGAGCACCGCCCGACAACCCAACTGGTAACCGGCCCCGCCGCTCTCTAGTAACACGGACTGACCGACCGACGGACGGACAAAACCGGGAGAAGGAAAGAGGACTATCTAGTGCTCAACCCCCCCGTCATCGCTGGTAGCCTATACTTCAGACTGCGGATTTAAGCCGTCACATCGGTCCAGTTGTCCATTTGGACGGAGAGAGAGAGAGAACTGGTGGTGCGCAGTGAGAACACAACAGAAAAACCACTTGACGCGGACCACAAGTCGCGGGCACTTCTTCCCGGTATTTAGGAAAACAGAGGGAACCCCGTCTTTCACCTTACCGAATAACGACGCCGGTAGACTACAAAACGGAGCCGGTCTGACCGCGAAAGAGCAACAAGCCACCACCGGCAAAAATCAGTGAGGTAAGCGGTGTGAGTAAAACCGGTAGTAAAGGTGCATGAGAGCACGATTTAACTGTCACTTGTGATTTCACTGCCTTTGTATATCAGATGGGGTTTTGTTTTGTTTTGACATGGTATGTGCAGACAGATTTGTTTAGTAGTCAGACCTCCAGATCACACAGAAGAATATCCCATATGATAGATCTATGAACGAGGGGAGCTTTGGGTGGAAATTACACCACTTCAGTTTCTCACTCCTCCCGCCTCCATCCCTCCCATCCTCTGCACGGAGAGATGAAACCGAGGACGTTACATAAAACTTGGAATACTCCTCTTTTCCTCCTCCTCTCTCCTCCTCCTCCTCTCTCCTCCTCCTCCTCCTCTCTCCTCCTCTCTCCTCCTCCTCACCTCGCCTTACCCGACCCGGTTAGATGGATGCTGATGTTTCGCTTTAGAACGATAGAACGCGCCTCCCGGTGTTCCTCTTCAGTTATCAGGCCGCGTCACAAACCGCAGCAACAAGAAACACATTCCAACAAGCTCTCAACAGTCTCACATCAGAATCTAGACGTGCATCCATGTTGCTCAAATGTAAAAATGTCGAAGTTATTGCAAAAAGCCACATTTTGAAGTGTTAAAGTTTTTTTATTATGAATTTTTAAGGTTAGGATTAAGTTAAAATTTTTCCAGAGAGCGATTTACAGTAAGTGAGTGCGTACATTTTTATACTGGTCCCCTGTGGGAATCGAACCCACAACCCTGGCATTGCAAATGGCATGATCTACCAAGTGAGCCAGCTGGGCCATTAACTCTGAATGGTTAGGTAAGGGTTAAGGTTTGGGATTAAAACAAAAATAAAAAAAATAAAAACTTTCTATCCCTGGATTTGAACTTGCAACCTTTGGAATCAGCGGCAGATGCATAAGCCCCTCCACGGTGCCCTAGCAAATACAAAACCTACAGCTCACCGTTGCCCCCTAGTGGCCGGTTCCCACGTCATCTTCCGACGTCCTCAGACATAGATGGACGTGGAATACTGACCTGGATCACGGGTCAACTGGCTGCACATTCACATCCCCCCCCCGCTCAGACCATTATTGATCCCTAATTGATCGCTACAACATTGTTACAGGCTACATCATGATGATTGTTCCTGTGTGTCTGTGTGTGTGTGTCTGTCTGTGTGTGTGTGTGTGTGTGTGTGTGTTGTGTGTTTTTTTGGTGGTGTCTGTGTCTGTGTGTGCGTGTGTGTGGTGGTGTGTGTGTGTTGTATGTTGTTGTGTGTGTGTCTGTGTGTGTGTCTGTGTGTGTCCTGTCTGTGTGTGTCTTGTGTGTCTGTCTGTTGTGTGTGTGTGTGTGTGTGTGTGTGTGTTGTGTGTGTGTGTCTGTGTGTGTCTGTCTGTGTGTGTCTGTGTGTGTCTGTCTGTGGTGTGTCTGTGTGTGTCTGTCTGTGTGTGTGTGTGTGTGTTGTGTGTCTGTGTTGTGTTGTGTCTGTGTTGGTGTGTGTGTTGTGTGTCTGTGTGTGTGTGTGTGTGTGTGTGTCTGTGTGTGTCCTGTGTTGTGTCTGTCTGTGTGTGTGTGTGTGTGTCTGTGTGTGTGTGTCTGTGTGTGTGTGTGGTGTCTGTCTGTGTGTGTGTGTAATGTTCTATGTGTGTGTGTGTGTGTGTGTGTGTCTGTGTGTGTGTGGTGTGTGTGTGTGTGTGTGTCCTGTGTGTGTGTGTTGTGTGTGTGTCTGTCTGTGTGTGTGTGTCTGTGTAGTTGTGTTGTGTGTGTGTTGTGTGTGTGTCCTGTGTGGTGTCTGTGTGTGTCCTGTGTGTGGTATGTGTTCTATGTGTGGTGTGTGGTCGTGTGGTGTCTGGGGTGTGGTGTGTGTGTGTGTGTATCTGGTTTGTGTATGTGTGTTGTGTGTGGTCCTGTCCTGTTGTGTGTTGTGTGGTGTGTTCTGTCGGTGTGTGTGTGTGGTGTGGCCTGTGTGTGTGTGTGTGTGTGTGTGTGTGTGTGTGTTGTGTTCTCTGTCTAAACCCCCCCCCCAGCGTCCAGACGCTCCAACGGTTAGCGTCAGTTATCAGACAGAAAAAGAGGACATCTCTCTCCCACTACAGACGTAATGACTATTGACAGGACAGACAAAGTCAGTCGGTCGGTGGTGACAGATACACAACCCAAAAAATCAATGGTGTATTTTTCAACTCTGAAAAAGTGCATCAGTGAAAATATCAGTCTCAGCCGTACCGGTGTTAAAATAACACTTTTGAAAAGTGTTGCGGCGCTCTCCCCCTCCCCAATTTAACGCTGTAAGCGTTGAAAATAACTGGATTGTGGTGTTTTGTAAAACTCTACTGCAGAGCAACAACTGACAGTTAAAAACACCACAGTTGATTTAGAGTAAAACTGGACTCCTCGCTTCGCTAGTGCTCACTCTGTTCAACTTTCTCAGTGTGAGACATTAACACCTGTAGTTTTACAGTAAATCATTTTTTTTGGGGGGGTGTTTTAACACCGTATTCTGATAAAAGTCCTAATTTGCATATTTCCCAGGGTGCCTTTTTCTTTTTGAGTAAATTGTAGAGTTTAAACACCCCCCCCACCCATGGGCTGTATTCATTAGTGACAAAGATATGGATGTTTCTTACCCTTTTTAAAGGCCTGTGGGCTTTCACCAAGTGAGTTCCTGGGTCGAATGTTATCATTATTAAATTAAACTACGACAACACATGACATACAGTATATCAGAAGGTCTTACTTATTGGCCTGGTTGATGGCCTTGTTTTACCCTGACACAGTTAGGAAACTCCTCGTTGCATTCAGAATGACTTTCAGGGTTAGCAGACTTCATTAAAAAAAAAAACCTACCTAAACCATTTAAAACCGGAACAACCATTTCAGTAACAGGTGCAATAAATCGAACTAACTGATTGGATTAGTTTAGGAAACATGTATGTTCTTTATCTTTGTGTAGCATCAGATTAATCAATCAATGGACATGAAAAAACACGTCTATATTAAAAACAATCAGACAAAACCAACCTGCAGTAGAGCATGCTGGGAAATATAATGACGATGGTTGTAGTGGTTATTTTTAAACCACTCCGAGTGTTCATTTCACTCTTACAGAGTGAATTTAACTCCTGAATCAACACTAGAAATGTTACATTGAAAATAAGTACTGGCCAATTTGCTGTGTAGTCAGTCTGAGTCGCATCAATCATCAGTCTGTCTGGGTCCTATGTAAAACTATCTACACTGCTGACAGGGGGATAAAACTTATAGACCTCTCCTCTCCTCTCCTCCCCTCTCCTCTCCTCTCCTCTCCTCTCCTCTCCTCTCCTCTCCTCTCCTCTCCTCTCCTCTCCTCTCCTCTCCTCTCCTCTCCTCTCCTCTCCTCTTCCTCTTCCTCTTCCTTGAATCCAAGCTCTGATCCCTTATTGATGTCACTTGTTAAATCCACTTCAATCAGTGTAGATGAAGGGGAGGAGACAGGTTAAAGAAGGATTTTCAAGCCTTGGGACAATTGAGACATGGATTGTGTGTGTGCCATTCAGAGGGTGAATGGGCAAGACAAAAGAAGTGCCTTTGAACAGGGTATGATAGTAGGTGCCAGGCGCACCGGTTTGTGTCAAGAACTGCAACGCTGCTGGGTTTTTCACGCTCAACAGTTTCCCGTGTGTGTCAAGACTGGTTCACCACCCAAAGGACATCCAGCCAACTTGACACAAATGTGGACCAGCATCCCTGTAGATCAGTCATTCATCTGTAGGTCTGTAACTCAGTCAGTTGTCTGTAGGTCTGTCAGTCGTATGTAGGTCTGTAGGTCTGTCAGTTGTCTGTAGGTCAGTCAGTTGTCTGTAGGTATGTCAGTTGTCTGTAGGTCAGTCAGTTGTCTGTAGGTATGTCCGTTGTCTGTAGGTCTGTCAGTTGTCTGTAGGTATGTCAGTTGTCTGTAGGTCAGTCAGTTGTCTGTAGGTATGTCCGTTGTCTGTAGGTCAGTCAGTTGTCTGTAGGTCAGTCAGTTGTCTGTAGGTCAGCCAGTTGTCTGTAGGTCTGTCCGTTGTCTGTAGGTCTGTCAGTTGTCTGTAGGTCAGTCAGTTGTCTGTAGGTCAGTCCGTTGTCTGTAGGTCAGTCAGTTGTCTGTAGGTCAGTCAGTTGTCTGTAGGTCTGTCAGTTGTCTGTAGGTCAGTCAGTTGTCTGTAGGTCTGTCAGTTGTCTGTATGTCAGTCAGTTGTCTGTAGGTCTGTCAGTTGTCTGTAGGTCTGTCAGTTGTCTGTAGGTCAGTCCGTTGTCTGTAGGTCTGTCAGTTGTCTGTAGGTCAGTCAGTTGTCTGTAGGTCAGTCAGTTGTCTGTAGGTCTGTCAGTTGTCTGTAGGTCAGTCAGTCATCTGTAGGTCTGTCAGTTGTCTGTAGGTCTGTCAGTTGTCTGTAGGTCTGTCAGTTGTCTGTAGGTCTGTCAGTTATCTGTAGGTCAGTCAGTTGTCTGTAGGTCAGTCAGTTGTCTGTAGGTCTGTCAGTTGTCTGTAGGTCAGTCAGTTGTCTGTAGGTCTGTCAGTTGTCTGTTGAGCTGGTGGTGCTTCTGTTCTGTTTGGTTGTTTTTCAGCAGCACTATTTATGTTCTATTCACCCTCTGAGACACACACACACACCACACACACACACAAACACACACCCACCCCACACACACACACACACGCATACCACACACACACACAAAACACCCACACACACACAGACACAAGACACACACACTCATACCACACACACACACCACACACACACACACACCACACACACACACACCACAACACACCACCCCCACACACACACACACACACAACAGACACACACACGCATACCACACAACACACCACACACAAACACAACACGACACACACACAGACACACACACCATACCACCACACACACACACACCACACACACACAGCACCACACCCACACACACACACACCACACACACACGAACAGAGAGAGACACAGGGAGGTTAATCTCCTCTAAATCACCAGCACGCCACATCCCCCAAACCACCCTACATCCCCCAAAACATACTACTCCCCCCCAAACCATCTACATCCCCAAACCATCTACATCCCCCAAACGGAAACAAATAATCCCCAAACTACACCCAAACCAGAACGACATCCCCCAAACCATGTCTACATCCCCCCCAAACCACCCTACATCCCCAAAACCACTAACAGCCCCAAACGAAAGACATCCCCAAACTACCCCAAACCATTCTACATCCCCCAAACCAAATTCTACATCCCCCAAACGGAATACATCCCCAAACACTACCCCAAACCATTCACATCCCCCCAAACCATTCTACATCCCCCCAAACCACCCGACATCCCCCAAAACATTACTACATCCCCCAACCAAACACACCCAACACACCCCAAACCATTCTACATCCCCCCAAAACCACCCTACAATCCCCCAAACCATTCTACATCCCCCAAACGGAAATACATCCCAAACTACCCCAAACCATTCTACATCCCCCCAAACCATCTACATCCCCCCAAACCACCCTACATCCCCCAAAACATACTACATCCCCCAAACGGAAATACATCCCCAAACTACCCCAAACCATTCTACATCCCCCCAAACCATTCTACATCCCCCAAACCACCCTACATCCCCCAAAACATACTACATCCCCCAAACGGAAATACATCCCCAAACTACCCAAACCATTCTACATCCCCCCAAACCATCTCCCCAACATCCCCCCCAAACCACCTACATCCCCCAAACAATACATCCCCAAACCAAACCATTTACAGCCCCCAAACGGAATACATCCCCCAAACATACCCCAAACATCTACAATCCCCCAAACCATTCTACATCACCCCAAAACGGAAATACATCCCCAAACTACCCCAAACCCAACACCAATTCTACATCCCCGCCAAAACACCCTACAATCCCCCAAAAACATACTACATCCCCCAAACGGAAATACATCCCCAAACTACCCCAAAACATTCTAAATCCCCCCAAACCACCTACATCCCCCAACCATTCTACATCCCCCAAACGGAAATACATCCCCAAACTACCCAAAACATTCTACATCCCCCCAAACCACCCTACATCCCCCAAACCATTCTACATCCCCCAAACGGAAATACATCCCCAAACTACCCCAAACCATTCTACATCCCCCCAAACCATTCTACATCCCCCCAAACGGAAATACATCCAAACAAACTACCCCAAACCATTCTACTCCCCCCAAACCATTCTACATCCCCCCCAAACCACCCTACATCCCCCAAACGGAAAATACATCCCCAAACTACCACAAACCATTCTACATCCCCCCAAACATTTAACATCCCCCCCAAAACCACCCTAACACTCACCCAAACAATTCTAAATCCCCAAACGGAAAGACATCCCCAAAACTACCCCAAACAATTCTACAATCCCCCAAACCATTCAACAACATCCCCCCAAAACCACCCTACATCCCCAAAACCACTACATCCCCCAAACGGAAACAACCCAAACATAAAACCCCCAAACCATTCTACATCCCCCAAAAACCCCTACACCCAAAAAATACATCCCCCAAACGGAAAACCCCAAACACCCCCACCATGCATCCCCCAAACCATCACAGCCCCCAAACCACCCGACATGCCCCAACCATAGCAAAACCACACAAACAGCAACCCCAAACTGAAATACATCCCAAACTGACCCCAAACCATCCTACATCTCCCCAAACCATCCTACATCTCCCCAAACCATCCTACATCTCCCCAAACCATCCTACATCTCCCCAAACCATCCTACATCCCCCAAACCACCCACATCCCCCAAACCATTCTAACATCCCCCAAACCACCCTACATCCCCCAAACCATTCTACATCCCCCAAACTGAAATACATCCCCAAACTACCCCAAACCATCCTACATCTCCCCAAACCATCCTACATCTCCCCAAACCATCCTACACCTCCCCAAACCATCCTACATCTTACTGCTGTTCTACACCTGCAGTGTCTGGGGCCTCTGCTTATAGTGTTATTATATACCACATGACAGCCCCATGGTTTTCATACACCATATATATATACATACACCAGGGCTCTACTGTGTGTTAGCAACTGTAGCCTAGCAACATGAATGTATAGAATGTTAGAGCAGAACATCCAGCGCCAGTATGATAAACAGCAGACGGTTCAGGGCTACAGAGGAAAGCCCAGATACTGTTAGGAAAACCCAGGAGGCCCCTCCCACTCCTCCTAATCTCCCCTCCTCTCCCAGCCCTCCTCCCTCCCACACCCCTCCACTGCCGTGCCAGAGAGGAGAGAGAGAAGAGAGAAGAGACGAGAACGAGAAGAGAGGCGATGAGGGAAGAGAGGGAGAAGGGGGGAGGGAACGGAGAGCCCCAGGAGTTAGGAGAGAGGAGAAAGGGAGAGAGAGGAGAGGAGAGAGGAGATAGGAGAGGGAGAAGGAAAGGAGAGAGAGGAGAGAGGAGAGGGGAAAAGGAAAGGAAGGAAGGAGATGGAGGGAGGGGGTGAGAAGAAAAAATGAGGAGAAAGAAAATGAAAGGTCCAAATAGTAAGTATATAGTAAAATTGTGTTTTAAATCAGAATGTGAGAATGGATAATCTTTTTAAATAGAAGAAACATTTCTAAACAAAAGAAGGGAAGAGAAGGGGAGGAGGAGGGGAGGAAAGAGGAGAGTAGTTGAGAAAGAGAAGGGGGAGAGAAAAAAAGGGGGGGAGGAGGAAAAGGGAGGAGGAGAGGAGAGAGGGAAAGAAAGAAGAAGAAGAGAGGAGAAAATAAGGGAAAAGAGAGGGAAGAGGAAGAAGGAGGACTGGGGGGGGAGAAACGGGAAAAAAACAAGGGGAAAAACAAAGGAGAGAACCAAAAGGCAAAAAAAACAAACAAAATGGAAAAAAGAGAGAGGAGAGGGAAGGGAGGAGAGAGAGAGGAGAGACGGCCAAAAAGAGCAATATATATTATATAGAGGAAACAGAGAGAGGTGGAATGAGGAGAGAGGCAGAGGAGCTGAGAGGCGGGGAGTAGATCGAGAAACAGAGAGAGGTGAATGAGGAGAGAGAAGAGGAGATGTAGAGGGGGAGGGAGCACCATTAGGAGAGAGCGACAGGGAGATGAGTAAGCGTGTGACAGATGAGAGCGGAGAGAGGAAGATACAGGGAGCATCTCAGGAGAATCCCACGGTGAAACCAGAAACCATATCTCTGGCAGAGACTATCCTCTCCTCAGCCCCCTATCTACTGGAGAGAGAGAGAGGGAGGAGAGGAGAGGAGACAGGCCCAGTTATTTAAGAATCTACTCTTCCACCTGAAGAGGACCTCATACAGCAGCAGTAGTAGGTAGTAGTAGTAGTAGTAGTTAGCAGTAGTAGTAGTAGTAGTAGTAGTAGGCGTAGCAGTAGTAGTAGTAGTAGCAGTAGTAGAAGTAGTAGCAGCCGTAGTAGTAGCAGAGTATTGCAGTAAGTAGTAGTAGTCAGTAGCAATAGTAGTAGTAATAGCAGTAGTAGTAGCAGTTAAGTAGGTAGTGCAGGTAGTAGTGTAGGTAGTAGTAGTAGTAGTAGTAATAGTAGAAGTTAGTAGCAGTAGTTATATGTAGCAGTAGCAGTAGCAGTAGTAGTAGTAGAGTAGTAGTAGTAGTAAGCAGTTAAGCAGTAGCAGTTTAGTAGTAGAGTAATATTAGGCAGCTAGTGGGTAAGTAGTAGTAGTAGAGAAGTTAGGAGTAGGTAGTGAGTTAGTTAGCTCCTAGTTAGCACGAGTTAGTGTAGTAGTAGTCAGTAGTCGTAGGACGAATAGTGCAGTACCAGTCAGCCACGTAGGAGAGAGTTATACTGTAAAGTCCCCCCCCAGCCCGGTAAGTAGTAGTAGTAGTACCATTCTATTATGTATTATTATTTATGGTAGTAGTAGTAGCCATAGTAGTAGTAGTAGCAGTAGTAGTAGTAGTTAGTTAAGTAGGTAGAGACGTAGTGCAGTAGCGATAAGTGCAGTAGTAGTAGTAGTAGAGTAGTAGAGTAAGTAAGTCGTAGTGGTAGTAGTAGTAGTAGTAGTAGTAGTAGAGTCGTCGTAGAGGAAGTAGCAGTAGTAGTAGGAGTAGTAGTCAGCAATTAGCAAGTAGTAGTAGTAGTAGTAGTAGTAGTTGTAGTATGTAGCAGCAGTAGTGTTAGCAGTAGTAGTATAGTAGTATGTAGTAGGTAGTTCGGAGCAGTAGTAGTAGTAGTAGCAGTAGTAGTAGTATAGTAGTAGCAGTATAGCAGTAGTATAGTAGTAGTATATATAGAGTAAGTAGTAGCTAGTTACAGTATAGTTAGTAGTAGTAGTATAGTAGAGTATTATAGTAGTAGTATGCAAGCAGTAGTAGTAGTATAGTAAGTAGTAGTGAGTATCAGTAGTAGTAGTAGTAGTAGTAAGTATAGTAGTAGTAGTAGTAGTATCAGTAGTAGTATTAGTAGTAGTAGTAGTGAATATCCTATACACATCCGTTTCTCTAGGACACTTCCTACACTCTTAAAAAAAGGGTTCAAAGGTTCTTCGGCTGTCCCCTAGAAACCCTTTTCGTTCCGTAAACCCCTTGAAGGTTTCTAAGTGTGTTGTAGTGCATTATGTGGGGGTTCCTCATTGTTTGTATACGTGGGGTT
>LR778259.1:64171278-64191360 GCA_902810595.1 Coregonus sp. 'balchen'
GGTTAATCAAAATTCTATCCAAATCTAAATGAAAATGATACAAACCTAAAAAGTAACTTCTATTGCCAACTATGTAAAAATAGCCTCCATAAAGCCAACAAATAAAAACATTGCAGCCTGCGGGTAGAAAATATCCTGATTAAAATAAATATCCTATAAATCACATTGGCTACACATGGTCTGTCTAAAACGAACTTGACACATTGTATCAACTATGAACTTGGGTCAGGCCCGGTCGAACTTGCAACATTGTATAAAATATTCTGGGCCCTCAGCGTTTCCTGACACAGCTGTTGGCTAAGGGATAAGAAGCAGTGCTGTGACTTGGGCAGGAGCTCATCGGAGCTGAGTACCGGCACCTCAAATCTTCTACTGCTTGAGCTCCTGTTCCTCTTTATAGAATATTAGCTCATAAGTATTGTGGAACTCCTGCACCTAAATATAAAAACAGTACCAGCACCCAAAATGAGTACCGGAACCTATTTCAGTCCAAGTCGAGCACTGATAAGACGTAATCAGCTAGGCCTATTTTTATGACGTTTCCACTGGATCAGAGCATGACATTTTTCCCTTTCACGCTGAGTGATTATCCAAAGGGAGAGAGCTGGAAGGATTTTCCAAATACATTGAGGAACTATTGTCATTCTCAACGGATTCTAAAACAGACTTTGTTTGCTTTGCTGTTTGATGTGAAGAAAACATTACTTTGAGAAGCTCCACAGGTCATTAGTGGTGGTGCGTTAAGCCAATCAGAAATACTATCAGATCTCCAAATGGGCACATTTATATGCCTCCATTTGCGTGCAGGACAGGTAGCTTACAGGCCGATATACTTCTAAGCGTAATCAGGTGCGCGTCCCTTTACTCAACATTGACAGGAGCGCTACAAACAAAAGACAACGACTACATTGAATTGACAAAACTCAGAAATTGAATGAAATAAACCAAAACTTGTTTCTCATAGGTTGTGCGCCCTGCAAACAACGTGTCCACATCCGACAATGACAACGGTAAAAAACTGGAATAATGACGCATTAACAGAAATGACCATAACCAAACAAACATTGTAGATTAGACATTGTAGGAATTAAACGGTAAATGTACTACTGGTGATATATGTAATGGGGGAAGTGATATACATTAACAATCAAACGCAAACAATTCACACAATGAAGTCATGAAAAATAAAAGTGCACAAAATTTGGCCGGGAGAGAGAGAGAGCATTCTGGAGAGAGAAGTCTGCATCGGCCGTGCAGCCTTTACGGTGATGGGGCGGCAGGTAGCTTAGTGGGTAAGAGCGTTGTGCCCAGTAAACGAAAGGTTGCTGGTTCTAATCCCTGAGCCGACTAGGTGAAAAATCTGTCGATGTGCCCTTGAGCAAGGCACTTAACCCTAATTGCTCTGGATAAGAGCGTCTGCTAAATGACTAAAATGTAAATAACGGCCTCTGCAGAAGTCAGGGTATTCATACTTCTTTCGCTTCACGGAGCAGCGCAGAGCTGTTGTCAAGGAAGTGAATTTGCGTTTATACAGGATGTACCGCCCCCAACTACCGTCAACCAATCATGTCAATGCATTGTTACAACATTTGGGAGGCGCAGGGCGATGCGGTACAGAGCTCGATTTGCCTCTGGAGGCTCCTAATTGCGTCACACCCTCCATATGGAGCCTCCGACCACATTTTCAGATCAAGCATCATTTGGCTTTTAGTCTAGGCCTCCGCAATGGATTAGTTCACTGAGATGGGCGCAAATATATATATATATATATACATATATATATATACAGTGGGGGAAAAAGTATTTAGTCAGCCACCAATTGTGCAAGTTCTCCCACTTAAAAAGATGAGAGAGGCCTGTAATTTTCATCATAGGTACACGTCAACTATGACAGACAAATTGAGAAAATCACATTGTAGGATTTTTTATGAATTTATTTGCAAATTATGGTGGAAAATAAGTATTTGGTCACCTACAAACAAGCAAGATTTCTGGCTCTCACAGACCTGTAACTTCTTCTTTAAGAGGCTCCTCTGTCCTCCACGCGTTACCTGTATTAATGGCACCTGTTTGAACTTGTTATCAGTATAAAATACACCTGTCCACAACCTCAAACAGTCACACTCCAAACTCCACTATGGCCAAGACCAAAGAGCTGACAAAGGACACCAGAAACAAAATTGTAGACCTGCACCAGGCTGGGAAGACTGAATCTGCAATAGGTAAGCAGCTTGGTTTGAAGAAATCAACTGTGGGAGCAATTATTAGGAAATGGAAGACATACAAGACCACTGATAATCTCCCTCGATCTGGGGCTCCACGCAAGATCTCACCCCGTGGGGTCAAAATGATCACAAGAAAAATCCCAGAACCACACGGGGGGATCTAGTGAATGACCTGCAGAGAGCTGGGACCAAAGTAACAAAGCATACCATCAGTAACACACTATGCCGCCAGGGACTCAAATCCTGCAGTGCCAGACGTTTCCCCCTGCTTAAGCCAGTACATGTCCAGGCCCGTCTGAAGTTTGCTAGAGTGCATTTGGATGATCCAGAAGAGGATTGGGAGAATGTCATATGGTCAGATGAAACCAAAATATAACTTTTTGGTAAAAACTCAACTCGTCGTGTTTGGAGGACAAAGAATGCTGAGTTGCATCCAAAGAACACCATACCTACTGTGAAGCATGGGGGTGGAAACATCATGCTTTGGGGCTGTTTTTCTGCAAAGGGACCAGGACGACTGATCTGTGTAAAGGAAAGAATGAATGGGGCCATGTATCGTGAGATTTTGAGTGAAAACCTCCTTCCATCAGCAAGGGCATTGAAGATGAAACGTGGCTGGGTCTTTCAGCATGACAATGATCCCAAACACACCGCCCGGGCAACGAAGGAGTGGCTTCGTAAGAAGCATTTCAAGGTCCTGGAGTGGCCTAGCCAGTCTCCAGATCTCAACCCCATAGAAAATCTTTGGAGGGAGTTGAAAGTCTGTGTTGCCCAGCGACAGTCCCAAAACATCACTGCTCTAGAGGAGATCTGCATGGAGGAATGTGCCAAAATACCAGCAACAGTGTGTGAAACCTTGCTAAGACTTACAGAAAACGTTTGACCTGTGTCATTGCCAACAAAGGGTATATAACAAAGTATTGAGAAACTTTTGTTATTGACCAAATACTTATTTTCCACCATAATTTGCAAATAAATTCATTAAAAATCCTACAATGTGATTTTCTGGATTTTTTTTCTCATATTGTCTGTCATAGTTGATGTGTACCTATTATGAAATTACAGGCCTCTCTCATCTTTTTAAGTGGGAGAACTTGCACAATTGGTGGCTGACTAAATACTTTTTTCCCCCACTGTATACAGCTCTGGAAAAAATTAAGAGACCACTGCAAAAATATAAGTTTCTCTGGTTTTACTATTTATAGGTATGTGTTTGGGTGAAATTAACATTTTTGTTTTATTTTATAAACTACTGACAACATTTCACCCAAATTCCAAATAAAAATATTGTCATTTAGAGCATTTATTTGCAGAAATGACAACTGGTCAAAATAACAAAAAATAACCTGGCTGTGTGGCATGGCGCATTGTCCTGCTGGAAAAACTAATCCTCAGAGTTGGGGAACAATGTCAGAGCAAAAGGAAGCAAGTTTTCTTCCAGGACAACCTTGTACGTGGCTTGATTCATGCGTCCTTCACAAAGACATATCTGCCAGATTCCAGCCTTGCTGAAGCACCCCCAGATCATCACCAATCCTCCACCAAATTCCACAGTGGGTACGAGACACTGTGGCTTGTAGGCCTCTCCAGGTCTCTGTCTAACCATTAGACGACCAGGTGTTGGGCAAAACTGAAAATTGGACTCATCAGAAAAGATGACCTTACTCCAGTCCTCTACGGTCCAATCCTAATGGTCTTTTGCAAACCTCAGCCTGGCTCTTCTTTGCTTCTCATTGATGAAGGGCTTTTTTCTAGCTTTGCACGACTTCAGCCCTGCCCCTAGGAGCCTGTTTCGAACCGTCCTCGCCGCGCACTTCACCCCAGCTGCCGTTTGCCATTCTTTTTGTAGGTCACTTGATGTCATCCTACGGTTGTTGAGTGACATTCGAATGAGTTGGCGGTCATCCCGGTCAGTAGAGAGTCGTTTTCGACCCTCTGCCGGACTGTAGCTTTGTTGTCCCCAATGTCTGCTGCTTGACCTTGTTCTTATGAGCCGCCGTCTTTGACATTTTAAGGATGGAAGCAACCTGACGCTCACTGTATCCCTCGGCCAGTAAAGCCAGAATTGAACCCTTCTTTTCCTCACTCAAAACTTTCCTTTTCAACTCTTTTGGCATGGTCAATAGTTATTTTTTGATTAATATTACTTTTGAGGTACTATTAGCACTGTTTTTGCATCCAGCTGGTCCTATTGCAAGAGGATAGTCACCTAATCAGTACCTAATTCAGTAGAATGAGGTGTGCCTGTGTTGGAATTCAACAGACACTGGAATGGAATGGCTGTCATACATGTAGAGATGCTGATTTAAGAAATATTTGCAGTGGTCTCTTAATTTTTTCCAGAGCTGTATATATACACTTCCATTCAAAAGTTTGGGGTCACTTAGAAATGTCCTTGTTTTCCATGAAAACATACATGAAATGAGTTTGAATAGGAAATATAGCAAAATGCATAGGAAATGTAGTCATTGACAAGGTTAGAAATAATGATTTTTAATTGAAATAATAATTGTGTCCTTCAAACTTTGCTTTCGTCAAATAATCCTCCATTTGCAGCAATTACAGCCTTGCTGTCATGATCGTCGACAGATGCGGACCAAGGCGCAGCGTGATAAGCGTACATTCGTTATTGAGTACACCACACGAACCAAAACAATAAACAAATGATACGTGAAGTCCTAGGTTAATAACACAAACCTTAACGGAACAAGATCCCACAAAATAACTGGTGCCAACAGGCTGCCTAAGTATGGTCCCCAATCAGAGACAACGAGCTACAGCCGTCTCTGATTGGGAACCACCCTGGCCAACACAGATATAAATGATCTAAAACAAAACATAGAAAACTATAACATAGAACCTCCACACCCTGGCTCAACATTAAAGAGTCCCCAGAGCCAGGGCGTGACAGTACCCCCCCCGGACTGCGACCGCGCCACACAAACACAAGAGGGTAGGGGCCGGGTGGGCATTCCGCCTCGGAGGCGGATCCGGCTCCGGGCGTGACCACCACTTTCTCCCCACCTCCCCGTTGCGCCCTTGTCTGGTCTGGCACCGCTGACTGGAGCTGGACCGGACCCCGGTGGAGCGGATTGCTCAGGCTCCGGAGTGGAGCAGCTGACCGGTGCCGGACCAGACACCGGTGGAACAGGCACGGGCCGTGCCGGTCTGACGACGCGCACCAATGGCTTGGTGCGGGGAGCAGGGACGGGCCGGACTGGGCTGACGACGCGCACCACTGGCTTGTGCGGGGAGCAGGAACGGGCCGACGACGCGCACCACTGGCTTGGTGCGGGGAACAGGAACGGGCCGGACTGGGCTAACGACGCGCACCACTGGCCTGGTGCGGGGAGCAGGAACGGGCCGGACTGGGCTGATGACGCGCACCACTGGCTTGGTGCGGGGAGCAGGAACGGGCCCAGGACTGGGCTGACGACGCGCACCACTGGCCTGGTGCGGGGAGCAGGAACGGGCCGGACTGGGCTGACGACGCGCACCACTGGCTTGGTGCGGGGAGCAGGAACGGGCCGGACCGGGCTGACGACGCGCACCACTGGCTTGGTGCGGGGAGCAGGAACGGGCCGACGACGCGCACCACTGGCTTGGTGCGGGGAACAGGAACGGGCCGGACTGGGTTAACGACGCGCACCACTGGCCTGGTGCGGGGAGCAGGAACGGGCCGGACTGGCCTGATGACGCGCACCACTGGCTTGGTGCGGGGAGCAGGAACGGGCCGGACTGGGCTGACGAACGCGCACAACTGGCCTGGTGCGGGGAGCAGGAACGGGCCGGACTGGGCTGACGACGCGCACCACTGGCTTGGTGCGGGGAGCAGGAACGGGCCGTGCCGGGCTGACGACGCGCACCACTGGCTTGGTGCGGGGAGCAGGAACGGGCCGACGACGCGCACCACTGGCTTGGTGCGGGGAACAGGAACGGGCCGGACTGGGCTAAACGACGCGCATCACTGGCCTGGTGCGGGGAGCAGAACTGGCCGGACTGGGCTGATGACGCGCACCACTGGCTTGGTGCGGGGAGCAGGAACGGGCCGGACTGGGCTGACGACGCGCACCACTGGCCTGGTGCGGGGAGCAGGAACGGGCCGGACTGGGCTGACGACGCGCACCACTGGCTTGGTGCGGGGAGCAGGAACGGGCCGTGCCGGGCTGACGACGCGCACCACTGGCTTGGTGCGGGGAGCAGGAACGGGCCGTGCCGGGCTGACGACGCGCACCACTGGCTTGGTGCGGGGAGCAGGAACGGGCCGGACTGGGCTGACGACGCGCACCACTGGCTTGGTGCGGGGGGGTGGAACGGGCCAGACCTGACTGGCGACACACACCACTTGCTTGGTGCGAGGAGCGGGACTGGGTTCCTTCATTAACCCCCGCTCCTTCTGCTGCCTAACCAGCTCCTCTCGCCGTGCCTCTACACTCTCCTTCTGCCCCCTCTGCACCAATGACCCCCTTAATCTGGCGGCCTCCTCTGCTAACCGGCTGAACCGCTCTATCGCGGCCTCCTGCTGCCTCGTCGTCCACGGTGTGAGCCCCCCCTAAAAAATTATTGGGCTTGTCTCTCCCCCGTGATCATGGCCTCCATCCCTCTCGCCAGACTCTCTCTCCTCTCCTCCCAAGTCCATCCTCTCTCCTCGTCACGCTGCTTGATCCAGTCGAGGTGGGATCTTCTGTCACGATCGTCGACAGATGCGGACCAAGGCGCAGCGTGATAAGCGTACATTCGTTATTGAGTACACCACACGAACCAAAACAATAAACAAACGATACGTGAAGTCCTAGGTTAATAACACAAACCTTAACGGAACAAGATCCCACAAAATAACTGGTGCCAACAGGCTGCCTAAGTATGGTCCCCAATCAGAGACAACGAGCTACAGCTGTCTCTGATTGGGAACCACCCTGGCCAACACAGATATAAATGATCTAGAACAAAACATAGAAAACTATAACATAGAACCTACACACCCTGGCTCAACATTAAAGAGTCCCCAGAGCCAGGGCGTGACACTTGCAGACCTTTGGCATTCTAGTTGTCAATTTGTTGAGGTAATCTGAAGAGATTTCACCCCATGCTTCCTGAAGCACCTCCCACAAGTTGGATTGGCTTGATGGGCACTTCTTACGTACCATACGGTCAAGCTGCTCCCACAACAGCTCAATAGGGTTGAGATCCGGTGACTGTGCTGGCCACTCCATTATAGACAGAATACCAGCTGACTGCTTCTTCCCTAAATACACTGCTCAAAAAAATAAAGGGAACACTAAAATAACACATCCTAGATCTGAATGAATTACATAATCTTATTAAATACTTTTTTCTTTACATAGTTGAATGTGCTGACAACAAAATCACACAACAATTATCAATGGACATCAAATTTATCAACCCATGGAGGTCTGGATTTGGAGTCACCCTCAAAATTAAAGTGGAAAACCACACTACAAGCTGATCCAACTTTGATGTAATGTCCTTAAAACAAGTCAAAATTAGGCTCAGTAGTGTGTGTGGCCTCCACGTGCCTGTATGACCTCCCTACAACGCCTGGGAATGCTCCTGATGAGGTGGCGGATGGTCTCCTGTGGGATCTCCTCCCAGACCTGGACTAAAGCATCCGCCAACTCCTGGACAGTCTGTGGTGCAACGTGGCGTTGGTGGATGGAGTGAGTCATGATGTCCCAGATGTGCTCAATTGGATTCAGGTCTGGGGAACGGGCGGGCCAGTCCATAGCATCAATGCCTTCCTCTTGCAGGAACTGCTGACACACTCCAGTCACATGAGGTCTAGCATTGTCTTGCATTAGGAGGAACCCAGGGCCAACCGCACCAGCATATGGTCTCATAAGGGGTCTGAGGATCTCATCTCGGTACCTAATGGCAGTCAGGCTACCTCTGGCGAGCACATGGAGGGCTGTGCGGCCCCCCAAAGAAATGCCACCCCACACCATGCCACCCACCGCCAAACCGGTCATGCTGGAGGATGTTGCAGGCAGCAGAACGTTCTCCACGGCGTCTCCAGACTCTGTCACGTCTGTCACATGTGCTCAGTGTGAACCTGCTTTCATCTGTGAAGAGCACAGGGCGCCAGTGGCGAATTTGCCAATCTTGGTGTTCTCTGGCAAATGCCAAACGTCCTGCACGGTGTTGGGCTGTAAGCACAACCCCCACCTGTGGACGTCGGGCCCTCATACCACCCTCATGGAGTCTGTTTCTGACCATTTGAGCAGACACATGCACATTTGTGGCCTGCTGGAGGTCATTTTGCAGGGCTCTGGCAGTGCTCCTCCTGCTCCTCCTTGCACAAAGGCGGAGGTAGCAGTCCTGCTGCTGGGTTGTTGCCCTCCTATGGCCTCCTCCACGTCTCCTGATGTACTGGCCTGTCTCCTGGTAGCGCCTCCATGCTCTGGACACTACGCTGACAGACACAGCAAACCTTCTTGCCACAGCTTGCATTGATGTGCCATCCTGGATGAGCTGCACTACCTGAGCCACTTATGTGGGTTGTAGACTCCGTCTCATGCTACCACTAGAGTGAAAGCACCGCCAGCATTCAAAAGTGACCAAAACATCAGCCAGGAAGCATAGGAACTGAGAAGTGGTCTGTGGTCACCACCTGCAAAACCAGTCCTTTATTGGGGGTGTCTTGCTAATTGCCTATAATTTCCACCTGTTGTCTATTCCATTTGCACAACAGCATGTGAAATGTATTGTCAATCAGTGTTGCTTCCTAAGTGGACAGTTTGATTTCACAGAAGTGTGATTGACTTGGAGTTACATTGTGTTGTTTAAGTGTTCCCTTTATTTTTTTAAGCAGTGTAGTTATTGCATAGTTTGGAGCTGTGCTTTGGGTCATTGTCCTGTTGTAGGAAGAAATTGGCTCTGATCAAGCGCCGTCCACAGGGTATGGCATGGCGTTGCATAATGGAGTGATAGCCTTCCTTCTTCAAGATCCCTTTTACCCTGTACAAATCTCCCACTTTACCATCACCAAAGCACCCCCAGACCATCACATTGCCTCCACCATGCTTGACAGATAGCATCATGCACTCCTCCAGCATCTTTTCATTTGGTCTGAATCTCACAAATGTTCTTCTTTGTGATCCGAACACCTCAAACTTCGATTCGTCTGTCCATAACACCTTTTTTTCCCAATCTTCCTCTGTCCAGTGTCTGTGTTCTTTTGCCCATCTTAATCTTTTATTTTTATTGGCCAGATATGGCTTTTTCTTTGCAACTCTGTCTAGAAGATCAGCATCCCGGAGTCGCCTCTTCACTGTTGACATTGAGACTGGTGTTTTGCGGGTACTATTTAATGAAGCTGCCAGTTGAGGACCTGTGAGGCATCTGTTTCTCAAAGTAGACACTAATGTATTGACAGCTTTGCACGCTCTTGGCATTCTCTCAACCGGCTTCACCTGGAATGCTTTTCCAACAGTCTTGAAGGAGTTCCCACATGTGCTGAGCACTTGTTGGCTGCTTTTCCTTCACTCTGCGGTCCGACTCATCCCAAACCATCTCCAATTTGGACTCCAGACCAAAGGACACATTTCCACTGGTCTAATGTCCATTGCTCGTGTTTCTTGGTCCAAGCAAGTCTCTTCTTATTGGTGTCCTTTAGTAGTGGTTTCTTTGCAGCAATTCAACCATGAAGGCCTGATTCACACAGTCTCCTCTGAACAGTTGATGTTGAGATGTGTCTGTTACTTAAACTCTGTGAAGCATTTATTTGGGCTGCAATTTCTGAGCCTGGTAACTCTAATGAAGTTATCCTCTGCAGCAGAGGTAACTCTGGGTCTTCCATTCCTGTGGTGGTCCTTATGAGAGCCAGTTTCATCATAGCGCTTCATGGTTTTTGCGACCGCACTTGAAGAAACCTTCAAAGTTCTTGAAATGTTCCGGATCATGTCTTAAAGTAATGATGGACTGTTGTTTCTCTTTGCTTATTTGAGCTGTTCTTGCCATAATATGGACTTGGTCTTTTACCAAATAGGGCTATCTTCTGTATACCCCCCCCCCCCCCCACACACACCTTGTCACAACACAACTGATTGGCTCAAAACGCATTAAAAAGGAAATAAATTCCACAAATTGACTTTTATGAAGGCACACCAGTTTTTTTTTTATTATTTTTTTTTAAAATAAAAATGTTAATTAAAAAAAAAAAAAAAAAAAAAATTATTTATTTTTTGGGGGGGGATGGATCAGCTTAATATTGCAGATAGATTGTATCTTCTATCAATGTAATTGTCTGCATCACTTCCAATCCACCATGTTTATTTATTTTAATATATCCCCTTATTACTTTTCACCCCCCCCCCCAAAAATTTCCCTGGTGTTTTTTGGGGGAAATTTTTTAAGGGTTTTGGGGATTTTTTCCGGTTTTCCCCAAAAAACCTAAAAAAATTTTTTAAAAGGGGGGGGTTTTTTAAATTTCCCCGGGTTTTTTTGGGGGTTTTTTTTAATTTGGGGTTTTTTTTTCCCTTTTTGGGGGGCCCCCCCCCCCCTTTTCCCCAAAAAAAAAATTTTTAAGGTTAAGGGTTTTTCCCCCCCCTTTTTTTAAAAAAATTTTTTAAAGGGTTTTTGTTTTTTTTCCGGGCCCCCGGGCCTTTAAAATTTTTTTTAAAAAGGGGGGTTTTTTAAAAACCCCCCCCCCCCAAAAAAAAAAAAAAATTTTTAAAAAAAAAAAGGGAAAAAAAAAAAAAAAAAAAAAAAAAAAAAAAAAAAAAAAAAAAAAAAAAAAAAAAAAAAAAAAAAAAAAAAAAGAAAAATAATAAAAAAAGGCCCCAAAAAAAAAAAAAAAACCCCCCCCCCCAAATACCCCCCCCCCCCCCCCCCCCCCCCCCCCACACAAACACACCCCCCCCCCAAAAAAACCCCAAAAAACCATTAAAAAAAAAATTAAAAAAATTTTTTTAAAACCCCTTTTTTTTTTTTTTTTTTTTTTTTTTAAAAAAAAAAAAAAAAAAAAAAAAAAAAGGGGGGTTTTTGGGGGGGAAAAAAAAAATTTTTTTTAAATTTTTTTAATTTTTTTTTCCCCCCTTTTTTTTTTTTTTTTTTTAAATTTTTCCCCTTTTTTTTCTTTTAACCCCACCATCCTTTCCCTTTTGGGAAAAAAAAAAAACCCCCCCCCCCCCCTTTTTTTTCCCCCAAAAAAAATTTTTTTTAAAAATTTTTTTTAAAAAAAAAATTTTTTTTTTTTTTTTTTTTTTTTTTTTTTTCCCCCCCCCCCCAAAATTTTTTTTGGGGTTTTTTTTTTTCCCCCTTTTTTTCTTTTTTCCCCCCCAAAAAACCCCCTTTTTATTTAAAAATTTTTTAAAATTTTTTTTTTTTTTTTTTTTTGGGGATTTTCCCCCCTTTTTAAAACCCCCCCTTTTTTTTTCCCCCCCCCCTTTTTTAAAAGGAAAAACCTTTTTTAAAAAAGGGGGGGGAAAAAAAAAAAGGGGGGAAAGGCAAAGGGGGGTTTAAAGGAAAAAATTAAAAAAAAAATTTTTTTTTTTAAATTTTTTTTAAAAAAATTTTTTTTTTTTCCATTTTTTTTTTTCCCCTTTTTTTAAAAAAAAAAAAAAAAAAAAAAAAAAAGGGGTTTCCCCCCTTTTGGGGGGGTTATATTTTCCCTCCCTCCCTCCCCCCCCCCCCCCCCCCCCCCTTTTTTTGGGCCCTTTTTGGGGGGGGAAAAGGGGGGGGGGGGGGGGGGAAAGGGGGGGGAGAGGGGGGAGGGGGGGGGGAAGGGGGAGGGAAAGGGGGGGGGGAAAAAAAGGGGGGGGGAGGGAAGGGGGGCGGGGGCCCCCCCGGAAAAAGGGGGGGGGGGGAGGAAAAGGGGGGGGGGGGGGGGGGTTTTTCCCCGGGGGGGCCCCGGGGGGGGGGTTTTTGGGGGGGGGGGGGGGGGGGGGGGGGGGGGGCCGGGGGGGGGGGGGGGGGGGGGGGCGGGGGGGAAAAAAAAAAAAAGGGGGGGGGGGGGGGGGGGGGGGGGGGGGGGGGGAAAGGGGGGGGCCCCCCTTTTTTTTGGGGGGGGGGGGGGGGGGGGGGGGGGGGGGGGGGGGGGGGGGGGGGTTTTGGGGGGTTTTTCCCCGGCCCCTCCCCGGCCCCCCCCCCCCCCCCCCCCCCCCCCCCCCCCCCCCCCCCACCCCCCCCCAACCCCCCCCCCCAAAAAGGAACCCCCCCCCCCAAAACCCCCCCCCCAAAAAAACCAAACCCCGGGGGGGGGGTTTTTGGGGTTTTCACCCAAAATTTTGGGGGTGTTTTGGGGGTTTTTGGGGGAAAAAACCCCCTTTGGGGGGGCCGGGGGGAAAAAAAAGGAAAAACCCCCCCCTTTTTTGGGCCCCTTTTGGGGGAAAATTAAACCCCCTTCCCCCAACCCCCTTCCCCCTTTTTTAATTTTAAAAGACCCCAAACCCTTTCCCCCAAATTGGTACCCCCCCCTCTAAAGGTTTCCCCCCCCTTTAAATGAAACCCTTTTTTTTGGGAAACCCCCCCCCCATTTTTTCCCCCCCCCTTTACCCTTCAAAAAACCCAAAAACCCCCCCCCCCCCAAAAAAAAAACCCCCCTTTTTTTCCCTTTAAAAATTTTGGGCCCCCCAAAAACCCCAAACCCCCTTTCCCCCAAAAATTTAAAACCCCTTTTTCCCCCCCAAAAAAAACCCCCAACCCAAAAAAACCCCCCCCAATTAAATTCCCCCTTTTAAATTAATTTTTGGGGGCCCAAAAAAAAACCCCCGGGTTTTTAAAAACCCCCCCCCCCCTTTTTTTTCCCCCCCCCTTTTAACCCCCCTTTAAAAAGGGCCCCCCCTTTTTTTAAATTTTTGAAAACCCCCCTTTTTTCCCCCCTCACCCCAAAAATTAAACCCCCCTTTAAATTTAAACCCCCCTTCGGGTTACGACCTCTACCTCTCTACTGATGTACAACCTCTACCCTTTTTGGGTTACGCCCACCTTTTTCCCTGATACCCTCACCCTTCTACTGACTTAAACCTCAAACCTCCTAAGGGTGCCCTTCCCCCCTTACCCCCCCATTTCCGGGGTTTACAGACCTCTCCCCTCTTGTACAGATTTTCCCTTTTAAAAAGATTTTACGATCACCCTTACCTTAAACCTACCCTCTCGATTACCCTTACCTCTATAAAGCCCCCCCCAAAAAAATGTACGACCTCTACCTCTCAAAAACCCTTTTTTTGGGGGGAAAACCTCCCCCCGAAACCCCCCCTTCCTCTAATTTGGACCTCTCCCCTTTACGACTGATAAAACCCCACCTTTTTATGACTGTACAAAACCTTTAAATTACCTCTCTGTTTACAACCTCTACCTCTCACTGACTGTACAGACTCAAACCCCCCCGGAACCCCTTCCCCTAAAAACCCTCTCCCAAAAATCCCCCAAAAAAAAACCCCCCCTCTTTCAACCTCTCCCTTTTATCTGTAAGCCCTTTTACCTTTTATACCCACCCCTTTTTTTCCCTTTTAAATTTCCCTTTTTAACCCCCTCCTCTCTGGACTTACAGACCCTTCCCCCCTTACTAAAAAACCTCACCTGGGCAGACCTCACCCCTTACTGAGGGTACAGACCTTACCTTTTGTACAGCCCCTTAACCTCTCTACTGACTGATACAGACCCTACCTCTCACTGATTACAGCCTACCTCTCTGTACAACCTTACCTCTCTACGAGGGTAAACCCCCCTCTTACTTTCCCCTTTCCCCTTTTCCCTAAAACCCATCAATTTTTTTAAACCTCCACGACTGGTACAGACCTCTCCCCTCTTACGATGGTACGACCTTCTCTTACGGACTGTTTCAGACCTCTACCTCTTACTGACTAAAAGAACCTCTCCTTTAAAACCCCCTTTCCCAAAAAAACCCTTACCTTCTAAATTTAAACCCTCCCCAAAATTTTTAAAACCCTTTCAACCTTTTCCCTTTAACGCCCCCCTTTTCCCCTCTACGATAAGCCCTCTACCTCTCATATGTAAACCCCCTTCCCTTTCCCCAAAGGGTACAGACCTCTACCTCCCCTTACGACACCCCCCTTTTAACGGACAGACCTCCCCCCCCTTTTTACGCTTACCCTCTACCCTTACGGTACAGACCTCTCCTCTCTATAAAAACCCTACCTCCCCCTTTACTGAACAGACCTCCCTTTTTAAACCTTACCTCTTAGACGGGAAAACCTCCCTCTACTATTTAAAACCCTCCTTTTTAAAAAACCCTTTCCCCTTTCCCCAAAAAAGGTAAAAGATTCCTTTAAAATTACCCCTCCCTTTGATGGTAAGACCCCCCTTTTACCCCTTAAACCCAAATTTCCTATACAGACCCTTTCTTTAAACTGTACGACCTCACCTCTCTACGAGGGACCTCTCCCTCTTACTGACGGTACGATTTTACCTTCTTGTAAACCCCCACCTCTTCCCAAAAACCCCCCCTTTGGGCGCCCACCTTTTTTCCCCCCCCCAAACCCCAAACCCCTTTTTTCGCCCCACCTCTCTCTGACGGGTACAGACCTCTCCCTTTTCCTAATTACAGACCTCTCCCTTTCCTACTGATGATACAGACCTCACCTCTCTAAAAAGGTACAGACCTTCCCTCTCCACTTAATACAGACCTCTCCCCTTTTCCCTCGGGTACAGACCTCCCCCTTTTTAAAAAAACCCTCTACCTTCTAGGGACGATACACCCTCTACCCTCTACCCACGCCCCCCCCTTTTTTTTGGGGAACAGCCCCTTACCTCTCTACTGACGGGTTACAGACCTTACCTCTCTAACCCCAAGACCTCCCTCCCTTTTACTACTTTCCCTCTCCCTTTCCTGATACAGACCTTACCTCCCCGCGACCCCCCCCTTTCCCTTTTAACGGGTCCCCTTTTCCCCCAACCCCCCCCCTTACGATGTTACAGCCCTTTAAAACCTTTCCCCCCTTTGACGATAAGACCTCTACCCCTCTAAAATGTACAGCCCTCACCTCTCTACGGGTTTAAACCCTCTACCCCCAAACCTGAAAAAGACCTCTACCTTTTTAAAGACCTCACCTTTTTGACTGGTTCCCCACCTTCACTGATTTAAAAGACCTCTACCTTTTCTTTTACAGACCTCTACTGACTGGTAAACCTCTACCTCTTCTGATGTACAGACCCCCCTTTTTTTTCCCCAACCCCCCCCTCTCTACTCGGGTACAGACCCTACCTTCTGATACAACCTCTACCTTTTAAACCTGACTGGTACAACCCTACCCCCCTTTTTGGGAAATTCCCCCTTCTTCGACCCAACCCTCTATGCTGTACAGACCTTCCCTCTCTTTAAAACAGACCTCTACCTTTTCCTAAAAACCCTCTACCTCTCTTTGGGGAAAAGACCTCTCCCCTTCAAAATTTATCGTCCACCCCCCCAACCCCTTACCTTTTTTTGGTAAACCTCCCCTCTCTAGACTTACCCCTTACTTTTCCCTTAACCCCATTTTCCCTTTAAAAAAACCCCCCCTTCTACTGACTGTACAACCTTCCCCTTGATACGACCCCCCCCCTACTGACAACGGCCCTCTCCCTCTTATGACCCCCCCCCCTTTTTTCAGACCCTCCCTCTCTCTGAGGGTAAGCCCCCTTTTAATTTTCCCTTACCCCCCCGGGACCTCTACCCTCTCCCCCAAACGACCCCCCCTTTTCCTGAAAACGACCTTCCCTTCTACGATGTCCGACCCCCCCTCCTACTATTTACGCCCTCCCCCCTACTTCGCCCCTTACCCCTTAAACCTTACCCCCCCCCTGTAAACCCCCTTCCTCGGTACAGCCCTCTACCCCCTTTACGATTTCCCCCCTCCCCTTCAACCCTTCCCTATTTAAAAACCCCCTTACCCCTCGATTAAAACCCCCTCCCTTTTGTACGCCCTCCCTCTCTACTACTGAAAAGCCACTCTCTACGACTGTACAGACCTCTCCCTTCTGAGAAAAGCCCTACCACCTTCATACAGACCTCTACCTCTACTGACTGTACAGACCTTACTGACTGTAAGACCTCTACCCTCTCTACTGATACAGACCTTTTCCCTACCCTTCTACTGACTTACAGACCTCTACCTCTCTGATACAGCTACCTTCACTGACTGGTACAGACCTCTACCTCCTGTACAACCCCCTCCTCTTAACTGACTGGTACAAAACCTCTACCCCCTCTACTGACTGATACGACCTCTACCTCTCTACTGACTGGTAAGACCTCTAACCTCTCTACTGACTGGTACAGACCCCTCTCCACTGACGTTACAGCTCACTTCTACTGACTGGTACAGACCTCTACCTCTCTATGACGGTTACGACCTCTACCTCTTACTGACTGAAAACAGACCTCTACCTCTCTACGACTGATACGACCTCTACCTCTCTGATACAGACCTTACACCTCCTCCCTGACTGTACAGACCTTTAGACTGACAGACCTCACCTCTCTCCTCTGATACAGACCTCTACCTCCTACTGCCTGATACAACTCACCTTCTAGAATGTACGACCTTACCTCCTACTACGACCCCACTCTCTAACAGACCCCTAACTCCTACTACGGGATACAGCCTCTACCTCTTTTACTGACTGGTACAGACCCCCCTTTTACTACGACGACAGACCTACGACGGTACCCCTCCTCTACTGACTAACTACCTCAAACCTCTTCACTGACTGGTACAGACCTCTACCTCTCTACTGACTGATACAGACCTCTACCTCTCTACTGACTGGTACAGACCTCTACCTCTCTACTGACTGATACAGACCTCTACCTCTCTACTGACTGGTACAGACCTCTACCTCTCTACTGACTGATACAGACCTCTACCTCTCTACTGACTGTACAGACCTCTACCTCTCTACTGACTGATACAGACCTCTACCTCTCCTGACTGGTACAGACCTCTACCTCTCTACTGACTGATACAGACCTCTACTCTCTACTGACTGGTACAGACCTCTACCTCTCTGATACAGACCTCTACCTCTCTACTGACTGATACAGACCTCTACCTTCTGATACGCCTACCTCTATACTTAACAGCCCTCTACTCTTACTGAATTACAGACCCTACTCTCTACTGACTGATACAGACCTCTACCTCTACTGACTGACCACCTCTTACCTTGACTGGTACAGACTCTCTAGACCTCTACTCCTACTGGTACAGACCTACCTCTCTACTACTTGACAGCCTCTACCCTCTACTGACTGATACAGACCTCTACCTCTCTACATGATACAGACCTCTACCTCTCTACTGACTGGTACAGACCTCTACCTCTCTACTGACTGGTACAGACCTACCTCTCTACTGACTGATACAGACCTCTACCTCTCTACTGACTGGTACAGACCTCTACCTCTCTACTGACTGATACAGACCTCTACCTCTCTACTGACGTACCAGACCTTACACCTCCTCTCTGTACAGACCTCTACCTCTACTGACTGTACAGACCTCTACCTCTCTGACTGGTACAGACCTCTACCTCTCTGATACAGACCTCTACCTCTCTACTGACTGATACAGACCTCTACCTCTCTACTGACTGGTACAGACCTCTACCTCTTACTGACTGTACAGACCTCTACCTCTCTACTGACTGTACAGACATCACTCCCTCTCTGACTGGTACAGACCTCTACCTCTCTACTGACTGGTACAGACCTCTACCTCTCTACTGACTGGTACAGACCTCTACCTCTCTACTGACTGATAAACCTCTCCTCTCTACTGACTGTACAGACCTCTACTCTCAACTACCTATCTAGACTGACAGACCTCTACTCTCACTGACTGGTACAGACTCCTACCTCTCTACTGACTGGTACAGACCACTCCTCTCTACTGACTGATAAGACCCTCTTACTGGTACGACTCTCGTACCCTACTCTCTACTGATGTACAGACCTCTACCTCTCTACTGACTGGTACAGACCTCTACCTCTCTACTGACTGGTACAGACCTCTACCTCTCTACTGACTGAACCCAGCGAAACCTCTACCTCTCTACTGGTACAGACCTCTACCTCTCTACTGATGTACAGACCTACCTCTCCTGACTGGTACAGACCTCTACCTCTCTACTGACTGGTACAGACCTCTACCTCTCTGATACAGACCTCTACCTCTCTACTGACTGATACAGACCTCTACCTCTCTACTGACTGGTACAGACCTCTACCTCTCTACTGACTGGTACAGACCTCTACCTCTCTACTGACTGGTACAGACCTCTACCTCTCTAGACTGGTACAGACCTCTACCTCTACTGTGATGTACAGACCTTCTACCTCTACTGATGATACAGACCTCTACCTCTTACTGACTGGTACAGACCTCTACCTCTCTACTCACTGGTACAGACCTCTACCTCTCTACTGACTGATACAGACCTCTACCTCTCTACTGACTGATACAGACCTCTACCTCTCTACTGACTGATACAGACCTCTACCTCTCTACTGACTGATACAGACCTCTACCTCTCTACTGACTGGTACAGACCTCTACCTCTCTGATACAGACCTCTACCTCTTACTGACTGTACAGACCTTACCTCTCTACGACTGACTACAGACCTCTACCTCTCTACTGACTGTACAGACCTCTACTCTCTCTACTGACTGATACAGCCTCTACCTTACACTCTACCTACTTGTACAGACCTCTACCTCTCTACTGACTGGTACAGACCTCTACCTCTCTACTGCTGTACAGACTCTACCCTCTCTACTGACTGGTACAGACCTCTACCTCTCTACTGACTGGTACAGACCTCTACCTCTCTACTGACTGGTACAGACCTCTACCTCTCTACTGACTGATACAGACCTCTACCTCTCTGATACAGACCTACCTCTCTACTGACTGGTACAGACCTCTACCTCTCTACTGACTGATACAGACCTCTACCTCTCTACTGACTGGTACAGACCTCTACCTCTCTTGATACAGACCTCTACCTCTCTACTGACTGATACAGACCTCTACCTCTCTACTGACTGGTACAGACCTCTACCTCTCTGATACAGACCTCTACCTCTCTACTGACTGGTACAGACCTCTACCTCTCTACTGATGGACAGACCTCTACCTCTCTACTGACTGGTACAGACCTCTACCTCTCTACTGACTGTACAGCCCTTTCTCTCTCTGACTGAAGACCCTCCCCTCTCTGACTGATCAGACCTCTACCTCTCTAACTGTACAGCCTCTACCTCTCTCTGAATACAGACCTCTACCTCTCTACTGACTATACAGACTCTACTCTCTAGATGTACGACCTCTACCTTAGTACAGACATCTACCCTCTATCTGGTACGCCCCTTACCTCTCTATGACTTCAGCCTTACCCTCTACTGACTGTACAGACCTCTACCTCTCTACTGACTGGTACGAACCTCTACCTCTCTAGACTGTACAGACCTACTCCTCTGCTACTACGCTACCCTCTACGATGTAACCCTATACTCTCTCACACCTACCTCTTGACTGATACAGACCTCTACCTTCTACTGACGATACACCTACCTCTCCTGATCCACCTCTCTATATTGTAAACCTTCCCCTTCCTGCCCAAACCTCTACCCCCTTTACTGAAACCCCCCTCTTAAAATTAAAACCCTTTACCCCCTTTAACTCCTCTCTACCTAACCCCACCCTCTACTACAACAGACCTTACCTCTCCTCAAACCTTACCCTTTTCCCTGGTACAGACCTACCTCTCTACTGCCCAACGACCCTACCTCTCTGATAGACCTCTACCTTCTACTGACTGATAAACCCTCCTCTCTATTTTAAAAATTTACCTCTCTACCTTTACTTAAACCTTTTCCTCTGTAAACCTCCTCTCT
>LR778259.1:64191460-64236416 GCA_902810595.1 Coregonus sp. 'balchen'
ACCCCCCCCCACCACCCCACACAATACTGCTGTTATGAACCCTCTCCATCTACAGTTGTTCCCCACCACCACCACCACCACCACCACTACAATACTGCTGTTATGAACCCTCTACATCTCCAGTTGTTCCCCACCCACCACCCACCACCACCACCACTACAATACTGCTGTTATGAACCCTCTACATCTCCAGTTGTTCCCCACCACCACCACCACCACTACAATACTGCTGTTATGAACCCTCTACATCTCCAGTTGTTCCACCACCACCACCACCACCACCACCACCACTACAATACTGCTGTTATGAACCCTCTACATCTCCAGTTGTTCCCCACCACCACCACCACCACCACTACAATACTGCTGTTATGAACCCTCTCCATCTTTACACAGTCACACGTGCATCGCCTGCTTCTCCAACCGTGATATCTTTCATATGTGCAGGGGGCCATTATCTCCAGTTTGTGAACAAAATAGTATTGTAATGTTCATAATGTGTCCTCTATCATAGGCAGCATGTGGATCAGTGGCAGTCCACTGACTGGGCTGGACAAGCACTGATATGAATGATATCATCCTACTGTGCTTGTGTAAGGGTTGAAATTGACTATATATATATATATAATACTGAGTGTACAAAACATTAAGAACACCTTCCTAATATTGAGTTGCACCCCCCCCCCCCCCCCCCCCCCCCCCCCCCCCCCCCTTTGCCCTCAGAACAGCCTCAATTCGTCGGGCATGGACTCTACAAGGTGTCGAAAGTGTTCCACAGGGATGCTGGCCCATGTAGACTCCAATGCTGCCCCCAGTTGTGTCTAGTTGGCTGGATGTCCTTTGGGTGGAGGACCGTTCTGGAGACACAAAACTAGGAATAAATTGACAGATAATAAACAGTGACGTCCTTTACCTAAGCCTTGCACACACACACACACACATACACACACACACACACACACACTCTGGACCACACACACACACACCACTCAACCCCCCATACCACACACACCACAACACCACACACACACACACCACACACACACACACACACACACACACACACACACACACCACACAAACTCTGACACACACACACACACACACACGCACACACGCACACAAGCACGGCATGCACGTGCGCAGACCCCTGTATCGAGGGATACGGGTCACTCAGGAAGCACATTTCATTTTCGTAAAATGAGGACAGAGAAACCCTGACACACCAGTTAGTAAAACACTCACTCCCTGCGAGCTGAACTCTGCCCTTGGGGTTAATTAGACTGTGTGTGGGATGGGATGGGATCACGCTCTGTGCTCCAATTTAGTCTGAATGAAACACTGACTTTGGCACCCTATTCCCACATAGGTCTCCGGTCCAAACTAATACGACTACATAGGACTGTAGTGCACTACATAGGGGATAGGGTGCCAGGTCAAGGACAACTGCCTACAACTCATTATATTGCACATCTGTGACTGACAACACACAGACACAGACCTGAGAGACGGAGAGATGAGGTCTCTACAACTCGTTATAGAGGGACTGACAACACACAGAAACAGAACAGAGAGACAGAGAGATGAGGTCTCTACACCTCATTATAGAGGGACTGACAACACACAGACACAGAACTGAGAGACAGAGAGATGAGGTCTCTACAACTCATTATAGAGTGACTGACAACACACAGAAACAGAACTGAGAGACAGAGAGATGTACAACTCATTATAGAGTGACTGACAACACACAGACACAGAACTGAGAGACGGAGAGATGAGGTCTCTCACAACTCATTATAGAGGGACTGACAACACACAGAAACAGAACTGAGAGACAGAGAGATGAGGTCTCTACAACTCATTATAGAGGGACTGACAACACACAGAAACAGAACTGAGAGACGGAGAGATGAGGTCTCTACACCTCATTATAGAGGACTGACAACACACAGAAACAGACTGAGAGACAGAGAGAATTACACTCATTATAGAGTGACTGACAACACACAGACAACAGAACTGAGAGACGGAGAGATGAGGTCTCTACAACTCATTATAGAGGGACTGACAACACACAGACACAGAACTGAGACAGAGAGATGTACAACTCATTATAGAGTGACTGACAACACACAGACACAGAACTGAGAGACGGAGAGATGAGGTCTCTACAGCTCGTTATAGAGGGACTGACAACACACAGAAACAGAACTGAGAGACAGAGAGATGAGGTCTCTACAGCTCATTATAGAGGGACTGACAACACACAGAAACAGAACTGAGAGACAGAGAGATGAGGTCTCTACAGCTCATTATAGAGGGACTGACAACACACAGAAACAGAACTGAGAGAGATGAGGTCTCTACAACTCATTATAGAGGGACTGACAACACACAGAAACAGAACTGAGAGACGGAGAGATGAGGTCTCTACAACTCATTATAGAGGGACTGACAACACACAGACACAGAACTGAGAGACGGAGAGATGAGGTCTCTACAGCTCATTATAGAGGGACTGACAACACACAGACACAGAACTGAGAGACGGAGAGATGATGTCTCTACAACTCATTATAGAGGGACTGACAACACCAGACACAGAACTGAGAGACTGAGAGATAGGTCTCTACCACCTCATTATAGAGGACTGACAACACACAGAAACAGAACTGAGAGACGGAGAGATGAGGTCTCTACACCTCATTATAGAGGGACTGACAACACACAGAAACAGAACTGAGAGACAGAGAGATGAGGTCTCTACAACTCATTATAGAGTGACTGACAACACACAGAAACAGAACTGAGAGACAGAGAGATGTACAACTCATTATAGAGTGACTGACAACACACAGACACAGAACTGAGAGACGGAGAGATGAGGTCTCTACAACTCATTATAGAGGGACTGGACAACACACCATAAACAGAACTGAGAAGACGGAGAGATGAGGTCTCTACACTCATTATAGAGGGACTGACAACACACAGACCAGAACTGAGGAGACAGAGAGATGAGGTCTCTACAACTCATTATAGAGGGACTGACAACACCAGAAACAGAACTGAGACAGAGAGATGAGGTCTCTACAACTCATTATAGAGGGACTGACAACACACGAAACATAACTGAGAGACGAGAGATGAGTCTCTACAACCTCATTATAGAGGGACTGACAACACACAGAAACAGAACTGAGAGACAGAGAGATGTACAACTCATTATAGAGTGACTGACAACACACAGACACAGAACTGAGAGACGGAGAGATGAGGTCTCTACAACTCATTATAGAGGGACTGACAACACACAGACACAGAACTGAGACAGAGAGATGTACAACTCATTATAGAGTGACTGACAACACACAGACACGAACTGAGAGACGAGAGATGAGGTCTCTACAGCTCGTTATAGAGGACTGACAACACACAGAAACAGAACTGAAGACAGAGAGATAGGTCTCTACAGCTCATTATAGAGGGACTGACAACACCCAGAAACAGAACTGAGAGACAGAGAGATGAGGTCTCTACAGCTCATTATAGAGGGACTGACAACACACAGAAACAGAACTGAGAGAGATGAGGTCTCTACAACTCATTATAGAGGGACTGACAACACACAGAAACAGAACTGAGAGACGGAGAGATGAGGTCTCTACAACTCATTATAGAGGGACTGACAACACACAGACACAGAACTGAGAGACGGAGAGATGAGGTCTCTACAGCTCATTATAGAGGGACTGACAACACACAGACACAGAACTGAGAGACGGAGAGATGAGGTCTCTACAACTCATTATAGAGGGACTGACAACACACAGACACAGAACTGAGAGACGGAGAGATGAGGTCTCTACACCTCATTATAGAGGGACTGACAACACACAGAAACAGAACTGAGAGACGGAGAGATGAGGTCTCTACACCTCATTATAGAGGGACTGACAACACACAGAAACAGAACTGAGAGACAGAGAGATGAGGTCTCTACAACTCATTATAGAGTGACTGACAACACACAGAAACAGAACTGAGAGACCAGAGAGATGTACAACTCCATTATAGAGTGACTGACAACACACAGACACAGAACTGAGAGACGAGAGATGAGTCTCTACAACTCATTATAGAGGGACTGACAACACACAGAAACAGAACTGAGAGACGGAGAGATGAGGTCTCTACAACTCATTATAGAGGGACTGACAACACACAGAAACAGAACTGAGAGACAGAGAGATGAGGTCTCTACAACTCATTATATAGGGACTGACAACACACCGAAACAGAACTGAGAGACAGAGAGATGAGTCTCTACAACTCATTATAGAGGGACTGACAACACACAGAAACAGACCTGAGAGACGGAGAGATAGGTCTCTACACCTCATTATAAGGGGACTGACAACACACAGAAACAGAACTGAGAGACAGAGAGATGTACAACTCATTATAGAGTGACCTGACAACACACAGACACAGAACTGAGAGACAGAGAGATGAGTCTCTACAACTCATTATAGAGGACTGACAACACACCAGAAACAGAACTGAGAGACAGAGAGATAGGTCTCTACAACTCATTATAGAGGGACTGACAACACACAGAAACAGAACTGAGAGACGGAGAGATGAGGTCTCTACACCTCATTATAGAGGGACTGACAACACACAGAAACAGAACTGAGAGAGATGAGGTCTCTACAACTCATTATAGAGGGACTGACAACACACAGAAACAGAACTGAGAGACGGAGAGATGAGGTCTCTACAACTCATTATAGAGGGACTGACAACACACAGACACAGAACTGAGAGACGGAGAGATGAGGTCTCTACAGCTCATTATAGAGGGACTGACAACACACAGACACAGAACTGAGAGACGGAGAGATGAGTCTCTACAACTCATTATAGAGGGACTGACAACACACAGACCAGAACTGAGAGACGTAGAGATGAGGTCTCTACAACCTCATTATAGAGGGACTGACAACACACGAAACAGAACTGAGAGACGGAGAGATGAGGTCTCTACAACCTCATTATAGAGGGACTGACAACACACAGAAACAGAACTGAGAGACAGAGAGATGAGGTCTCTACAACTCATTATAGAGTGACTGACAACACACAGAAACAGAACTGAGAGACAGAGAGATGTACAACTCATTATAGAGTGACTGACAACACACAGACACAGAACTGAGAGACGGAGAGATGAGGTCTCTACAACTCATTATAGAGGGACTGACAACACACAGAAACAGAACTGAGAGACGGAGAGATGAGGTCTCTACAACTCATTATAGAGGACTGACAACACACAGAAACAGAACTGAGAGACAGAGGAATGAGGTCTCTACAACTCATTATAGAGGGACTGACACACACAGAAACAGAACTGAGAGACAGAGAGATGAGGTCTCTACAACTCATTATAGAGGGACTGACAACACACAGAAACAGAACTGAGAGACGGAGAGATGAGGTCTCTACACCTCATTATAGAGGGACTGACAACACACAGAAACAGAACTGAGAGACAGAGAGATGTACAACTCATTATAGAGTGACTGACAACACACAGACACAGAACTGAGAGACGGAGAGATGAGGTCTCTACAACTCATTATAGAGGACTGACAACACACAGACACAACTGAGACAGAGAGATGTACAACTCATTATAGAGTGACTGACAACACACAGACACAGAACTGAGAGACGGAGAGATAGGTCTCTACAGCTCGTTACTAGAGGACTGACAACACACAGAAACAGAACTGAGAGACAGAGAGATGAGGTCTCTACAGCTCATTATAGAGGGACTGACAACACACAGAAACAGAACTGAGAGACAGAGAGATGAGGTCTTTACAGCTCATTATAGAGGGACTGACAACACACAGAAACAGAACTGAGAGAGATGAGGTCTCTACAACTCATTATAGAGGGACTGACAACACACGAAACAGAACTGAGAGACGGAGAGATGAGGTCTCTACAACTCTTATAGAGTGGACTGACAACACAAGACACAGAACTGAGAGACGGAGAGATGAGGTCTCTACAGCTCATTATAGAGGACTGACACACACAGAAACAGAACAGAGAGAGATGAGGTCTCTACAACTCATTATAGAGGGACTGACAACACACAGACACAGAACTGAGAGACGGAGAGATGAGGTCTCTACAGCTCATTATAGAGGGACTGACAACACACGACACAGAACTGAGAGACGGAGAGATGAGGTCTCTACAGCTCATTATAGAGGACTGACAACACACAGACACAGACTGAGAGACGAGAGATGAGGTCTCTACAACTCATTATAGAGGACTGACAACAAAGAAACAGAACTGAGACAGAGAGATGTACAACTCATTATAGAGTGACTGACAACACACAGAAACAGAACTGAAGACTGAGAGATGAGGTCTCTACACTCATTATAGAGTGACTGACAACACAAAGAAACGAACTGAGACAGAGAGATGTACAACTCATTATAGAGTGACTGACACACACAGACACAGAACTGAGAGACGGAGAGTGAGGTCTCTACAACTCATTATAGAGGGACTGACAACACACAGACACAATGACTTAGACAGAGAGATAGGTCTTCTACAACTCATTATAGAGGACTGACAACACACAGACACAGAACTGAGAGACAGAGAGATGAGGTCTCTACAACTCATTATAGAGGGACTGACAACACACAGAAACAGAACTGAGAGATGAGGTCTCTACAGCTCATTATAGAGGGACTGACAACACACAGACACAGAACAGAGAGACAGAGAGATGTACATCTCATTATAGAGGGACTGACAACACAACAACACAGAACTAGAGACGGAGAGATGAGGTCTCTACAACAACTCATTAGAGAGTGACGGACAACACCAGACACAGAACTGATAACAAGAGAGATGAGGTCTCTAACTCATTAATAGAGGGAACTGACACACACAGACAACAGAATGAGAGACAGAGAGATGAGGTCTCACAACTCATTATAGATGGATGACACAACAGAAACAGAACTGAGAGAGATGAGGTCTCTACAGCTCATTATAGAGGGACTGACAAACACACAGACACAGAACATAGAGACAGAGAGATGAACATCTCATTATAGCGGGACTGACAACACACAGACAGAACTTAGAGACAGAAGATGGGTCTCTACAACACCTCATATAGAGGGACTGACACACCAACACGAACTGTTAATGGTTTGAGAGAGAGAGAGAGATGTACATCTCATTATAGAGGGACTGACAACACACAGACACAGAACTGAGAGACAGAGAGATGTACATCTCATTATAGAGGGACTTGCAACACACAGAAACAGAACTGAGAGACTGAGAGTGAGGTCTCTATCTACACCTCTTATAGAGGGACTGACAACACAAACAGAAACAGAACTAAGAGAGATGAGGTATCTAACACCTCCTTATAGAGGGACTGACAACACACAGAAACAGAACTGAGAGAGATGAGGTCTCTGACAACCTCATTATAGAGTGACTGACAAACATACAGAAACGAACTGAGAGACAGATTGAGGTCTACAACATCATTATACGGGACTGACAACACCAGACACAGAACTGAGAGAGATGAGGTCTCTACAGCTCATTATAGACCGGGACTGACACACACGAAAACAGAACTTTGGAGAGACGAGAGATTAGTCCTACAACTCATTATAGAGGGACTGACAACACCCAGGACACAGCACTATGATAGAGATATTCTCTACCGCTCTTATATATTACGTATGCCAGCGCCCCCGGTAGGGTAGGGAGCCCTGAGACCTTCCCCTAATAAAGCGTTACTCTCGGACCAATGCGAGATTATGTCTCTGACAACCATTAAGATGGACTGACAACACACATCAAAAGGAGCGGCTAACCTTTACTCCTTTCACTTATTTCTCTTAATTTACTCTCTCCCCTTTCACGATCTTTTTCGTCCTTCTAACTCTCACGCCTCCCCCCCTCCTCCACCTACTTCCCCAGCCCTCTCTACTGCCTCGCCACTTTATCCTAATGGAAGCCCTACTCCGATACACATTTTTTATATCCGGGATTCCGACCCCGATTTTTATTTCGCCTTCCTTTTTTGGTTATTTGTTTTGCGGCGTCGCCCTGAGGTAGCTGGAGTCTTGTGCGATGAAATTTTACCTCTGCTCCCCGGAGCGATTACCTTTTTTCTCCTGATCCGAGGTGGGAGAGGCAGGGCTTGTCCCGCCCCAGTTCCATAGTGTATTTGGTTTGTTTTATGTCTTGAAAACGGAATGAACTTTCGCCTATTCTGGGAACGTTTTACTCATGGCTCCCTGAATCCTTTTCCTGGGAGTTTTTTTTTTTAACGTCTGACCTTCCTTAAAACTTTCACTGAATTTTCAATAAGACTTTTTTTTTTTTTGTTTTTTTAATAACACTGCTAGCTTAGTCTGGGTTTACTGCTTGAACTCCAGCACAGACACATTAATCAAACACAGTTCTTTTTTATTGGGGCACGGCGTCAGCGATATTCAACCTACGATCTCTGTTCTCTATCCATGGAATTGTCCACTGCGCACACCAGGATGGAGCTAGCATGATGCCATTGTTGGTTTTTTTACACTCGTATCGAAATCTTGTTCTTTTCAGTCTATTCAAACTGACCCATTTAAGGAAACAGCACTCAATGCAGAGATAATTAGTGGGCGCGCCAACACACACCTGAAAACAGCGCTAAAACCATGCAGAGGTAGAAGAAGAGAGAGAGAGAGATAGAGAGAGAAGAGAGAAGAGAAGGAAGAGAGAGAGAGAGAGAGAGAGAGATAGAAGAAGAGAAGAGAGTTTTAGTTGACTCGTAGCATTCTTCGGATACGTCTTTTTTTGAACGTTCCAATGTTTTTGTTGTGGGTTTTTTATTGACGTTTTTTCTTTAATGTTCTTAGAACCCAACTTTTAAAATAAAACACTAGTTAAACCTTTAAGAAATGTTATGATGAAGTATTTGAATTCCCACAGGAGAAAGGTTTGTCTTTTCTTTAACATTTCTCTGAATCATTTGAGAAATTATTTTACAAATACACCTTGAGGAAACCCGGTGGAAACGTTATGATGGAAGTATTGAAATTCCACATGAGAACGTTGCTCCTATACCCACATGTACATATTACCTCAACTACCTCAACTAGCCGGTGCCCCCCTCCCGCCCGCTCCCATTGACCTCCTTTTACCACCTTTACCCCCCCCCCCCCTTTCTACATACCCCCCTACTGTTATTTCCCATTGACCTGCCCCACTTTACCCCCCCACGCCCTTTCTCTCGACGCTTCCCCTCCTTTGTCTTTCCCCTTTCCTCTTTCCCTTTCCCCCCCCCCCCCTGTATATATAGCCCCCTACTGTTATTTCACATTGACTCTGCACCAGTACCCCACCCCCGTACCCCGCCTGTTATATAGCCTCCCTACCTGGTTATTACACATTGACCTGCTGTATAACCGGTAACTACCACGCACCCGAAGGCAGTGGAGCGACCCCGAGTTTGACACCGCTGCCGGCAGAGGGAGAGAGAGGGGGTGGGGGACCCGTTTCGATGCTCTTGATCTATCCAAAACCGACGGGGAGTAGGGCACTTTATTTATGGAGATGAGGGGGGTGCCCCCCTTTCCGGGTATCTGTGCTCTTGTCACGCACGTTCCCCCCCCCCCTGTATATAGCCCCCCTACCTGTTATTTCCCTTGACTCTGGCACCGGTACCCCCCTGTATATAGCCTCCCTACTGTTATTACCATTGACTCTGTACCGTCCCCCTGTCAGATATAGCCTCCCTACTGTTATTTCAGACATTGACTCTGCACCGGTAGCGCGGGGCCCCCTGTATTAGCCTCCATTTATTACACATTGCCCTTCCCCGGTACCCCCCTGTATATAGCCCTCCCGACTGTTTTATTTTCAATTGACCTGTACCGTTACCCCCCTTATATATAGCCCCCCTACTGTTATTTCACATTGACTCTGTACCGGTACCCCGCCTTTAAGATATTAGCCTCCCTAACTGTTATTTCACATTGACTCTGCAACCGGTCCCCCCCCAAACCCACCCCCCCGCGACCCCACCCCCTTTCTATTCTCTCCCCCCTCCCGTTTTATTTCACATTACTCTTTCCCTTTACCGTCACCCCCCCTGTATATATATCCTCCCCTACTTTATTTCACATTGACTCTGCAACCGGTACCCCCCTGTAATTACAATAGCCTCCCTACGTTTATTTTCCATTGACTCTGCAAACCTTACACCACCCTCGCCCGCCCCCCTGTATATATACCCTCCTCCTAACTGTTATTTCCCATTGCTCTGCAACCGGTACACCCCTTGTATTATAGCCCCCCTACTGTTTATTTTCACATTGACTCTGGCAACCGGTCCCCCCCCTGTATATATCCTCCCTACTTTATTTCACATGGACTCTGCACCGGTACCCCCCCTAGTATATATAGCCCCCCTACTGTTATTTTACTTGAACTCTGCACCGGTACCCCAATACCCCCCCCCCCCCCATGTAGATATAGCCCCCCTACTGTTATTTCACTATGGTCTCACCGTACCCCCCCTGTAATATACCTCCCTAACTGTTATTTATTTTACTCTGCTCTTTTTTTCTCAACAACTTTTTGTTGTTTTAATATTCTCTTTTTTAATAAAAAATTAATCACTTGTTGGTTTAACGGGCTGTAGTAGCATTTCACTGTGATTTCTGCACCTGTTTAATTCGGCGCATGTGCCAATAAATTTGATTTGATTTGATTCATTATGAAGAGAGAGAGCTAGGAGAGAGGAATCTATCAAGCTATAGAGAGAGAGAGATAATAGAGCTAGCTCTATATAGATGGGTCCTATAGCTCTATCGCTCTCCATCTCTTCTCTCTCCTCTCGCTTCTCTCTCTCTCTCGTCTCTCTCTCTCTCTCGCGCTCTCGCTCTCTCTAGATCTCTCGCTCTATCTCTTTTCGCCGCGCTCTCTCTCTCTCTCTCTCTCTCCTCTCTCTCTCTCTCTCTCTCTCTCTCTTCTCCTCTCTCTCTCTCTCCCCTCTCTCTCTCTCTCTCTCTCTCGCTCTCTCTCTCTCCTCATCTCTCTTAATCCTCTCTCCTCTCTCTCTCTCTCTCTCGCTTTCTCTCTCTCTTCTCTCTTCTCTCTCTCTCTCCTCTCTCTCTCTCTCTCTCATCTCTCTCCTCTCTCTCTCTCCTCTCTATCTCTCTCTCTCTCTCCCCTCTCTCCCCTTTCTCTTCTCTCTCCCCTCTCTCTTTCTCTCTCCCTCTCTCTCTCTCTCGTCATATCTCTATCTCCCATCTCTCTCTTCTTCTCTACTTTCTCTCTCCTTCTCTACTCTCTCTCTCTCTCTCTCTCTCTCTCTCTCTCTCTCTCCCTCTCTCTCTCCTCCTACTCTCTGCTCTCTCTCTCTTCTCTCTCTACTCTCTCTCTCTCGCCCTCTTCTCTCTCCCCTCCTCCTCCCTCTCTCTCTCTCCTCTCTAGAGAGATTAAACTAGCATGCTATTTGGCCCTAAACGGAGAGTACACAGTGGCAGAATACTGATCACTGTGACTGACCCAAACTTAAGGCACATGTGGCCAATTAAAATTTTATTTTTATTTGTTTCTTATGGTTCCTGAACTATTTGAGAATATTCCCAACCATTGGAAACTTTTTCCTAGAACCAGTGGAGGAAAAAGTACTCAACTTTCATACTTGATAAAAGTAAAGATGCCTTTAATAGAAAAGGAATCAAGGTAAAAAGTAAAGTCACCCAGTACATTACAACTTGAGTAAAAGTCCTAAAAGGTATTTGGTTGTTAAATATACGAAGTATCAAAAGTAATGGATTGCTAAAATTACTTAAGTATCAAAGGCAAAGTACATAGTAAGAAACCATTTCATTCAAATTCCTTATATTAAAGCAAATAGAATGTGTATTAATTTTTTTAATTGACGATACGGGGGCACCGCTCCAACACGCAGACATACAGTGGGGGAAAAAAGTATTTAGTCAATCCACCCAATTTTTGCAATTTCTCCACTTAAACATATGAGAGAGGCATGTAATTTCATCATAGGTACACGTCACCTATACAGACAAATTGAGAAAAGAAATCCCAGAAATCACATTGTAGGATTTTAATGACTTTATTTGCAAAATTATGGTGGAAAATAAGTCTTTGGTCCTCTACAAAACAAGCAAGATTTCTGTTCTCACAGACTTTAACTTCCTTTTCTTCTTCTTTAAGAGGGCTCCTCTGTCCCCCACTCGTTACTGTATTAATGGCACCTGTTTGGAACTTGTTATCAGTATCAAAGACCTGTCCACACCTCAAACAGTCACACTCCAAACTCCACTATGGCCAAGACGCAAAGAGCTGTCCAAAGGACCCAGAACAAATTGTCGAACCCACCAGGCGGGGAAGACTGAATCTGCCAATAGGTAAGCAGCTTGGTTGAAAGAAATCACTGTGGGAGCAATTATTAGGACATGGAAGACATACAAGACCATCTGATAATCCCCCGATCTGTGGGCTCCACGCAAGAATCTCACACCCCGTGGGGTCAAATGATCACAAGAACGGTGAGCAAAAATCCCAGAAACACACGGGGGGACCTATGGAAGACCTGCAGAGAGAGCTGGGACCAAAAGTAACAAAGCCTACCACCGCCGCCAGGACTCAAATCCTGCATTGCCAACGTGTCCCCCTGCTTAAGTCAGTACATTTCCAGGCCCGTCTTAAGTTTGCGTAGAGTGCAGTTGGATGACCAGAAAGGATTGGAGAATGTCATATGGTCAGATGAAACCAAATGACTTTTTGGTAAAAAAAAAAAACTTTTTCTTCAGCGAGTCGGACTACGTGAAGGATATCCTACATCAGACACCCTAAAGGCCCAATCCCTGTCATCCGCATGAGAAAAGAAGACGGAGATATCGTGGACGTAGGTTTCGGGTGCCTTGTAAGGATCCGACGGGCGAGCGAGTAATCTGCCTCTTCCATCAATCCTATTAGCCAACGTAACAATCATTGGAAAACAAAATGGGACGACCCAATATCAAAGGATTTCCTACCAACGGGACCGGTCGTGTCCTGAAACGACGACATGGATAACATACAGCTACGGGCTAAAAAACGCTACAAATCGCAGGATAGAACGGCTTGACTCCCGTAAGATCAAGGGGTGCGGTCTGTGTATATTTTCAATGCATGGAGCACCAGCTGTTCTGATGACTATTGATCACGCTCTCCGTAGCCGATGTGAGTAAGACTTTTAGCAGTCAACATTCATAGCCGCAGGGCCAGACAGATTACCAGACGTGTAACTCGACATGCGCTGACCAACTGGCAAGTGTCTTCACTGACATGTTCAACACGTCCCTGACTGAGTCTGTAATATACCAACATTTTCAAGCAGCCCACCATAGTCCCCCCGTGGCCCCAAGAAACTAAGGTAACCTGCCTAAATGACTACCGTCCTAGCACTCAAGTCTGTAGCCATGAAGTGTCTTTGAAATTGCTGGTCCTGGGCTCACATCACACCATTATCCAGAAACCCTAGACCCCTCCAATGTGCATACTGCCCCAAGATCCACAGATGATGCATCTCTATTGCACTCCACACTGCCTTCCCACCTGGACAAGAGGAACACCTACATTAGAATGTTTATTCATTGACTACAGCTCAGCGTTCAACGACACCATAGTGCCCTCAAACTCTCACTAAGCTAATGACCCTGGGACTAACACCTCCCTCTGCAACTGGATCCTGACTTCCTGACGGGGGGCCACCCCAGGTGGTAAGGTAGGTAACAACCATCCTCACACTATCCTCAACACGGAGTCCTCAGGGTGGCGTGCTCAGTCCACACCTGTACTTCCCTGTTCAACCAGCATGACTGCAAGGCCCGGCACACCTCCAACACATCCATTTAATTTTTCTGCAGACACAACAGTGGTAGGCTTGATCACCAACAATGATGAGACAGCCTATAGGGAGAGGTTCAGATTACCTATCCATGTGTAGGCCAGGATAACAACCATCTCCCTCAACGTGATCAAACAAAGGAGATTGATTGTGGACTACAGGAAAAACAGCGACTGATCATTAGCCCCCACTTCCTCATCTACGGGCTGTAGTGGAACAGGTGAGACTTCAACGTTCCTTGGTGTCCCACATCACACCAACGAACTAATCATGATCCAACACACCACGACAGTCGTGAAGAGGGCACGACAAAGCCTATTCCCCTAGGAGACGGAAAAGATTTGGCATGGTCCTCAGATCCTCAAAAAGTTCTAGCAGCTGCACCATCGAGAGCATCTGACTGGGTTACATCACCGCCTGGTATGGCAACGCTCGGCCTCCGACCGTAAGTCACTACAGAGGGTAGTGCGTACGGCCAGTACAATCACTGGGGCAAGCTTCCTGCAGCCATGACCTCTATACCAGCGTGTCAGAGGAAGTCCTAAATGTCAAGACTCCAGCCCACCCTAGTCATAGACTGTTTCTCCGTCTGCTATACCGCACGGCAAGCGTTACCCGGAGCCGCCAATCTAGGTCCAAAAGGCTTCCAACAGCTTCTTCTACCCCCCAACCATGAGCTCCTGAACGCAATCATGGCTACCAGACTATTTACATTGCCATTTTATGTTCTCTTGAAAGTGTGTGGGAATTGGACTATTTCCTATTTTTCCTTTGCCGTCAAATGTAACGTACTTTTGGGTGTCAGTGAAAATGTATGGAGTAAAAGTACATTATTTTTCTTTTAGAATGTAGTAGAAGAAAAAGTAAAAGTTGGCACAATATAATCAATATAAATAGTGTTTTTTTAACAACCTAAGTGGTACTTTAAAGTATTTTACTGAGTACTTTACCCCACTGCCTAGAACATTACCAAAAATGAATGAAAATGTAACCATGTTTTGAACTTTTAGAAAAGGTTCTGTAAAATAATTGTGAATATACCAGAAAATACTGTTATTTTGTCAAGTTCTTTAAATGAGCTGAGACTAAGCAACTATCCTGCAACAAAAAACAACGCCCTCCCTTTCCCTGGTGCCGTGTATAGGAAGAGCGAGAGAGAGGAGAGAGAGCTAGAAGAGAGAGAGATATAGAGACGATATCGATAGCTCGAGAGAATAGAGATACTATATAGAGCGCTAGAAGAGCATAGATATGAGATAGCTATATAGAACTGAGAGCGAGAGAGATAGAAATATCTCTCGCTCTCGCTCGATATCTCTCTATCTCGCGCGCTTTTCGCTCTCGATGCTCTCTCTCTTCTCTATCTATCTAGAGGCGATAGATCTCGATATACGATCATCTCTCGTCCCCTTCTCCCTCTCTCTATCTCTGCTCCTTCTCTCTCGCTCTATCTCCCTCTCTCTCCCTCTCTCTACTCTCTCTCTCTCCATCTCTCTCTCTCTCTCTCTCCCCTCCCCTCTCTCGCCGCTCTCGAGAGAGAATCAGAGACAGACGGAGAGAGAGGTGGAAGGATTGGAACCATTGTTACAAACACCTCCCCCCGGGTGCCTGTCATTACCCCGCTCTCCTGCCCCCACGGACCTCCATGTTTACCCAGCCATGCCTCTTAGCGTCCGCGCAGGGAACACGGTCGCCCTGGTAACCAACCGACCAGCAAACCTCACACAGAGACACTCAAACACACACAACACATACAGACACACACACAACCTAAACACACACACACAAAAGTAAAGTCAAGCCGCAGAAAACTTGATGAAGGCGTTATGACGATGAAGAACAATATGACGTTTGTATGTGTGTGTGTGTTGTGCGTGTGGGTGTGTGTTGTGTGTGTGTGTGTGTGTGTGTGTGTGTGTGTGTGGTGTGTGTCTGTGTGTGTGTATGTGTGGGTGTGTGTGGTGTGTTGTGGTGTGGTGTGTTGGTGTGTGTGTTGTGTGTGTGTGTGTGGTGTGGTGGTCTGTTTGTGTGTATGTTGTGTGGTTTGTTTTGTTTGTGTGTGTTTGGGTGTGTGTGTGTGTGTTTGTGTGTGGTGTTGGTTTGTTTTTGTTTTTGTTTTTTTTTTTTGTGTTTTCTTGTGTGTGTTTATTTTTTGTTTGTTTGTTTTTTTTGTTTTTGTGTTTGTGTTGGGTGTTGTTTTTTTTGTGTTTTGTTTTTGTTTTTTTGTTGTGTGTGTGTGTTTGTTTTGTTTGTTTTTGTTTTTGTTTGTGTGTGTTTTTTTTTTTCTTTTGTTCTTTTTTTCTTTTTTTTTTTGCGTTTTTTTGCTTTTTTTTTTTTGTATTTTTTTGTTTTTTTTTTTTTTTTTTTGTTGTTTGTTTTTGTGTTGTTTTTTTTTTTTTTTTTTTTTTTTTTTTTTTTTTTTCTTTTTTTTTTGTGTTTGTTTTTTTTTTTTTATTTTTTTTTTTTTTTTTTTCTTTTTTTCTTTTTTCTTTTGTCTTTTTTTGTTTTTTTCTGTTTTTTTTTTTTTTTTTTCTTTTTTTTTTTTTTTTTGTTTTTGTTTTTGGGTTTTTTTTTGTGTTTGTTTGTTTTTTTTTTTTTTTTTTTTCTTTTTCTTTTTTTTTTTTTTTTTTTTTTTGTTTTTTTTTTTTTTTTTTTTTTTTTTTTTTTTTTGTTTTTTTTTTTTTTTTTTTTTTTTTTTTTTCTTTTTTGTTTTTTTTTTTTTGTTTTTTTTTTTGTTTTTTTTTTTTTGTTTTTTTATTTTTTTTTTTTTTTTGTGTGTGGGTTTTTCGTGTCGTGTGTGTTGTGTTGTGTTGTGTTTTTTGTGTGTGTGTGTGTGTGTGTCTTTGTGTTAGTGTGTGTGTGTGTGTGTGTGTTGTGTGGTGTGTGTGTGTGTGTGTGTGTGTGTGTGTGTGTGTGTTGTGTGTGTGGTGTGTCGCCCGTCTCCTCCTTTCCCCCTCCTCCCGTTCGCTGCTGTCTGTCTCACCTTCCTTCCCCGTGCCGCCCCCCCGCCCCCCACCGCCCCCCCCCCCCTCCCCCCTCCCCCCCCCCGCCCCCCCACCCCCCCCCCCCCTCCCCCCCCCCCCCCACCGCCCCCCCCCCTCCCCCCCCCCTCCCCCCCCCCCCCCCCCCCCCCCCTCCCCCTCCCCCCTCCCCCCCCCTCCCCCCCCCCCACTCCCCCCCCTCCCCCCCCCCCCCCCCTCCCCGCTCCCCCCCTCCCCCCCCCCCCCCCCCTCCCCCCTCCCCCTCCCCCCCCCTCCCCCCCCCCCCACCCCCCCACCCCCCCCCCCCCCTCGTCTCTCCCCCCCCCTCCTTGTTGTGTATGGAATTCAGTGTGTGATGTAGACAAGTAGATCCTCTAGGACAGTGTGTGGGGGACAGTAGATCCGCTGAAGACAGTGGTTTTGGTAGACAGTAGATCCTCTAGGACAGTGTGTGGGTGGACCCAGTTGGATCCTCTAGTACAGTGTTGGGTGGAGACAGTAGATCCTCTGAGGACATGTTGGTGGGGGAGACGTAGATCCTCTGGGACAGTGTGTGGGTGTGATCGTAGATCCTCTGGGGACATGTGGTGGGTGGAGACAGTAGATCCTCTGGGGACAGTGTGTGGGTGGAGACAGTAAGCCTCCTGAGACAGGGTGTGGGTGGAGACAGTAGATCCTCTGAGGACAGTGTGTGGTGGAGACAGTAGATCCTCTGGGGACATGTGTGGTGGAGCAGTAGATCCTTCCTCTGGGACAGTCGTGGGTGGGTCAGAGATCCTCTGGGGACAGTGTGTGGGTGGAGACGTAGAATCCTCTGAGGTCAGTGTGTGGGATGGAGACAGTAAATCCTCTGAGGACAGTGTGTGGGTGCGAAGTAAGATCCGCTGAGGACGTGGGGTGGGTGGAGACAGTGGATCCTCTGAGGCAAGTGTGTGGGTGTAGACAGTCGATCCTCCTGAGGACAGTGTGTGGTGGAGACAGGTAGATCCTCTGAGGACAGTTGTGGGTGAGACAGTAGATCCTCTGAGACAGTGGTTGTGGGTGGGACGTAATCCTCTGATGACAGTGTGTGGGTGGAACAGTAGAATCCGCTGAGGACAGTGTGTGGGGTGTAGACGTAGATCCTCTGAGACAGTGTGTGGGTGGAAGACAGTAGAGCCCTCTGAGGAACATGTGGTGGGTGTAGACAGTGGATCCTCGAGGAACAGTGTGGGTGTGGAGAGTAGATCCTCTGAGGACAGTTTGTGGGGGGTGGAGACATAGATCCTCTGAGGACAGTTGTGGAATGGAGACAGTAGATCCTCTGAGGAAGTTGTGTGGTTGGGACAGTGGATCCTCTGAGGACAGGTGGGGTGGAGACAGTAGATCCTCTGATGACATTGTGGTGGGTGGAGACGTATATCCTCTGAGGAACCGTGTGTGGTGGAGACAGTAGATCCTCTGAGGACAGTGTGTGGGTGGAGAAGTGGATCCGCCTGAGGACAGTTTGTGGTTGAGCAGTGAGCCTCTGAGGGACGTGTGTGGTGGAGACAGTAGATCCCCTCTGAGGACGTGTGTGGATGGAGACCAGTATATCCTCTGAGACAGTGTGTTGGGTGGAGCAGTGGTCCTCTGAGGACGTGTGTGGGTGAGACATAATTCCTCTGAGGACAGTGTGTGGTTTGGAGCGTAGATCCGCTGAGGACAGTGTGTGGGTGGAGACAGTAGATCCTCTAGACATGTGTGATGGACGACCGTAGATCCTCTGAGGACCGTGTCTGGGTGGAGACAGTAGATCCTCTGAAGGACATTGTGTGGTGAGACGTTTATCCTCTGAGGACAGTGGTGTGGAGGAGACAGTAGATCCTCTGAGAACAGTGGTGTGGTGGAAGACTTAGATCTCTGAGGACTGTTGTGGGGTGGAGACAGTGGATCCTCTGAGGACAGTGTGGTGGGGTGGAGACAGTAATCCTCTGAGGACATGTGTGGGTGGAGACAGTTCCTCTAGGACAGTGTGGGGTGGAGAACCGTAATCCTCTAGTACGTGTGGTTGGGTGAGACAGTAGATCCTCTGAGGCAGTGTGTGGGTGGAACAGTAGATCCTCTGAGGACATTGGTGTGGGTGGAGACAGTAGATACGCTGAGGACAGTGTGGTGGGTGGAGACAGTAGAATCCTCTGAGGAACAGTTGTGTGGGTGGAACATGATCCTCTGAGGACAGTGTGTGGGTGGAGACAGTATAATCCTCTGAAGGAGGACAGTGGTGTGGTGAGACAGTGGATCCCTAGGACAGTGTGTGGGTGAGACAGTAGATCCTCTAGTACATGTGGGGTGGAGACAGTAGATCCCTGAGGACAGTGTGTAGTGGGTGGAGACGTAGATCCTCTGATGACAGTGTGTGGGTGGATACAGTGGATCCTCTGAGGACAGTGTGTGGTGGAGACAGTAAGAATCCCTGAGGACAGTGTGTGGGTGGAGCAGTAATCCTCTTGAGACAGTGTGTTGGTGGAGACGTAATCCTCTGAGGACAGTGTTGGGTGGAGACAGTGGCCCTCTGAGGACAGTGTGTGGGGGTGGAGACAGTGGTCCTCTGAGGAAGTGTGTGGGTGGAGACAGTGATCCTCTGAGGACAGTGTGTGGGTGGAGAACCGTAGAATCCTCTGAGGACAGTGTGTGGGTGGAGACAGTGGATCCTCTGATGACAGTGTGTGGGTGAGACAGTAAGACCCTGAGGGCAGTTGTGTGGGTGGAGACAGTGGTTCCTCTGAGGACAAGTGTGTTGGGTGGATAACAGTAAAGATCCTCTGGAGGACATGTGTGGGTGGGACAGTGGATCCTCTGAGGCAAGTGGTGTGGGGGAGACCAGTGGATCCTCTGAGACAGTGTGTGGTGGAGACAGTAGATCCTCTAGGACAGTGTGGTTGGGGAGAACATAATCCTCTGAGGACAGTGTTGGGTGGAGAACAGTAGAATCCCTGAGGACATTGTGTGGGTGGAGACGTGGATCCTCTGAGGACAGGTGTTGGGGGAGAAAAGTGATCCTCTGGGAGAAGTGTGTGGGGTGGGACCGTGGATCTCTGAGGACAGGTGTGGGTGGAGACTGCTACTCCTACTGCTCTTTCCCGTCTGACCATGTGTTCTCGCATACCCCTAGACATCGTCGCGGGGCGGTGGCACAGGAATCCTCATCTCTCCCAAATGACTTCTCTATTTTCCTCCCCCTGAACCATCTGTCTATTCCTCATTTGAATTCCATGCTGTCACAGTCACTAGCCCATTCAAAGCTGAACATCCTTATCATTTTCGCCCTCCAGTTTCCCTTGGAGAGTTCAATCAATGGCCTTTGCGCCTTGATAAGTTCCTTTCCTGAGGATGGCTTCACCCTCACAGTTCTGGATTGAACTTTAACCTCCCACTACGTCTGCCTTTGACTCAGTTCTCTCTTGCCTCCTTCTTTCCACTCTCCTTTTCCTCTTTTGACTCTCACCCTCTCACCGTCCCCACCCTACTCACAAGGCAGGCCAATACGCTTGACCGTCATCTGTCTGATGATGTTCTTGTACTAATCTCACTGCAACTCCCCGCCAAGTCTCCGACCACTACTTTGTTCCTTTTCTCTCTCAGCTCATCTCCTCAACACTACTCACTCGCCCCTACTCAGATGGTAATGCCCGTCAACACCTTCGCTCTCTTCTCTCCACTACTCTCAATCCTCTTCCATCCTATCATCTCTTCCCTCTGCTAAATCCTTTTCCTCCGATCTATGATTCTGCCTCCTCAACCCTCCCTCTCCTCCTTTCTGCATCCTTGACTCTGTATTTCCCCTATCCTCCTGGCCGTCTCGGCCCTCCCCTCCAGCTCCGTGGGCTTGATGACTATTGCGAGCTCACAGAACCAGGGCTATACGGCAGCCGACGAATGGAGGAAACTAGACTCCCTCGGACCTGTCTCTTTTCACTCCCTCCTCTCTACTTTTTTTCTTCATCTGTTTCGCGCAAAAACCCACTTTTACCACTCAAAATGCAAGCTCTGCCCTAACCCTAGAACTTTTTCCCACCTTCTCCCCCTGCTGAATCCTCTTCTCCTCCCCCTCCCTCCTCCCCTCTGTGGTGCTTCGTCAACCTTTTGAAAAAAAGGTTTTACACATCCGTCCTCATTTTTAAAATAAAAATGACACTGCGGGTTTTCCCCCTGCCAAACTGCCCACCCAGCTTGACTTCTTCTCCCCTCTCTCTCCCGATAAATTTTGCGACTTGTGCGGGGGGCCCCCAAAAACCTGCCCGCTTGACCCTATCCCCTCCTTCTTCTCCGGACCCATTTCCGGGACCTTCCCCCTTCCCTCCCCCTCTAAAAACTCCCTTGACTGCTCTTTCCCCTTCCGTCTTAAAAGAGAAAGAGTTGCAGCCCCCCCAAAAAACCCCTACACTCACCCCTCCGATGTCAAAAACTACAGACCATTATCCCTTCTTTTTTTTCTCTAAAAAACTCTTGACGTCCCGTCTCACCACTCTCCTCTTCGCTCTCAGATGCCTTCTTGATCCAAACAATCAGGTTCAGACGGTCTTCACTGAACTGCTTTTTCTCTTGTCACGGGGGCTCTCCACTGCTAAGCTAACTCTCCCCTCCTCTCTTACCTTCGACCTATCGCTACTTTGTACTGTACCTCAGACCCTCCCTCCACCCTCCCGAGTTGGGCATCTCCGCGCGGCTCACTCTTGATTGCGTCCTATCTGACGGGTCGCTCCTACCAGGTGGCGTGGCAAAAAATCGTCTCCGCACCACGTGCTCCACCCGGGGGCCCCCGGTCGTTCTAGGCCTCTCATTTTCTCCTATACACCAATCCTTGGCCGGTCATATCCTCACAGGGGCCTCTCCTATCTTCTACGCGACGACACACAATTCATTTTCTCCTTTCCCCCTTCTGATAACCAGGGGGCAACACTCTCTGCTTCGGAAACATATCTGTGATGTCGGTCCCCACCCCTGAACCTCGGAAAACGGATTTCTTTTCTTCCCCGGGGAGGACTGCCTGCCCATGATCTCCCCACCCGGGTTTGACATCTCCATTGTTTCCTCCTCCCAGAGTGCAAAAAACCTTTGGGCGGACCCGGGAACACCCTGTCTTTCTCCGCAAACATAAAACGGTGACCCGATCCTGCGGGTTCATGCCTACAACATTTGCGAGTAGCCCCTACCTTACACAAAAACGCACAGGGCCCAACCAGGGACTTGTCATCTTTCCCCTCGGGTTCTGCCTCGCTTTGCTGGGGTCCCTGGTGTGCCTTAACCCCCTACAACTTATCCAAACGCTGCAGCCCGTCTGGGGGTTCACCCCCTTCCCCCTTTCTCTCATGTCCCCCCCCGCCTCCTCCCCACACTCCACTGGTTTCCGTTGGCTCGCTCTACTACAAACCATGGGGCTTTCCTAGGACTGTGAGGGGGAAAGGGGTCCTTACCTCAGGGTCTGATCAGACCCTACACCCAAACGAGGGGACTACTTCATTCACCTCTGGCCTGCTGGCCCCCTACCTCTACGAAGCCGTTCCCGCTCAGCCCATCAAAAATGTTCGCTCCTGGCCCCAAGGGGAAACTCCCCCACACGCCCGGGCAGCGGAGTCCCACCACCTTCCGAGACACTTAAACCCACCCTTTTAAAGGAAAACCTGAATTAAAACATAATCCTTCACCCCCCCCCCCCCCCCCCCCCCCCCCTAAAAAAGGCCCGTTGGGTGGGACGAATCCTCTGAGACATATGTGGGGGGAGACAGTAGATCCTCTGGGACAGTGTCTGGGTGGAGACGTAGATCCTCTGGGACAGTGTGTGGGTGGAGACAGTAGATCCTCTGAGGACAGTGTGTGGGTGGAGACAGTAGATCCTCTGAGGACAGTGTGTGGGTGGAGACAGTAGATCCTCTGAGGACAGTGTGTGGGGTGGAGACAGTAGATCCTCTGGGGACAGTGTGTGGGTGGAGACGTAGATCCTCTGAGGACAGTGTGTGGATGGAGACGTGGATCCTCTGAGGACAGAAAGGGGGTTTGGAGACAGTAGATCCTCTGAGGACGTATGTGGGTGGAGACATGGATCCTCTGAGGACATATGTGGGTGGAGACAGTAGATCCTCTGAGGACAGTGTGTGGGTGGAGACAGTGGATCCTCTGAGGACAGTGTGTGGGTGGAGACAGAAAGATCCTCTGAGACAGTGTGTGGGTGGAGCCCAGTGGATCCTCTGAGGACAGTGTGTGGGTGGAGACAGTTAGATCCTCTGAGGACAGTGTGTGGATGGAGACAGTGGATCCTCTGAGGACAGTATGTGGGTGGAGACAGTAGATCCTCTGAGGACAGTGTGTGGGTGGAGACAGTGGATCCTCTGAGGACAGTGTGTGGGTGGAGACAGTAGATCCTCTGAGGACAGTGTGTGGGTGGAGACAGTAGATCCTCTGAGGACAGTGTGTGGGTGGAGACAGTAGATCCTCTGAGGACAGTGTGTGGGTGGAGACAGTAGATCCTCTGAGGACAGTGTGTGGGTGGAGACAGTAGATCCTCTGAGGACATTGTGGGGGAGCTAATCCTCTGAGGACAGGGGTTTTGGGGTGGAACATAGATCCTCTAGACAGTGTGTGGGTGGAGACAGTGATCCTCTAGGACGTTTGGGGGGTGGAGACTAGATCCTCTGGGGAAGGGGGGGAACATGGGATCCTCTGAGGAAGTGGGGGTGGAGAAGTAGAAACCCGAGGAAGAAAATTTTGGGGGACTAGCCCTCGGGGCCCTTGTGTGGGGGGAACAGTAATCCTCTAACATGTGTGGTTGAGATCTGGAGACTTAGGCCCTCAGCGATCTTTAAAAACCCCAAAAGTAGTCCAAAACCGCCGAATTTTCGGTGTCGTCCCTCCAGGCAGTACAGTATTTTACAGGCCTTTTGTTTCAGGACTGCCTTTGGTCCCATCCTCTATTCTTTTTTACATCTCTCTCTCCTTTTTCCCTCTCTTTTTCCTCTCCCCCTCTCCCCTCTCCTCTCTCCTCTCTCCTTCCTCTCCCCCTCTCCCCCTCTCCCCTCTCCCCTCCTCTCCCCCTCCTTCTCTCCTCTCCCCCTCTCTCCTCTCTCCTCCCCCCCCTCTCTCCCCCCCCCCCCCTTCCTCTCCCTCTCCCCTCTCCTCCCCCCTCCCCTCTCCCTCTCCCCCCTTCCCCTCTCCCCTCTCCTCTCTCCTCTCTCCTTTCCCCTGTCTTCTCTCTCCTCTCCCCCTCTCTCCTCCTCCCCTCTCCCCTCTCCCCTCTCCCCTCTCCCCCCTCTCCTCTCTCCCCTCTCCCCTCTCCCCTCTCCCCTCTCCCCTCTCCTCTCACCTCTCTCTGTTTCTCTCTCTCTGGACATTAGGCAGGCCCTAACGGACTGGAACACACAATACACACACACACACACACTCTCCATTGAGGCACTTTACAGAAATAGCCTGAAGCTACAGCAGAGCTTCTCTCAGAGATGGCCTTCTTCCTTTTGTTAGGAATGAGCCTGCAGACACACACACATGCGTGCACCCTAAGTAGGTCTGTTTACAATGCAAGTCTCTTCAATAAAACATGGGTCCAGAGTTAATGTATAATGGTTTTGTCCAGGAGAATTTACCCACATGAGAACACATATAGGGCAACACCCTTCCATTCCTCCATTCTCTATCTTTCACTTTATTCACCTCCCTCCATTCCTCCCTATCTTCACCTCCCCTCCCCCCTCCTTCTCCTCTCTTCTCTCCCTTCTGACTTTAGCTGGGATTTAACCACTGTTGAAGTGACAAAGTAGGCCCATGTAGAGAGATAAAGAAAGAAAGAGAGAGAGAGAGAGAGAGAGAAGAGAGAGAGAGAGAGAGAGATAGAGAGAGAGATATAAATAGAGACGAGATATATACTAGACGAGATGAGAGAAAATAATAGCAGAGCATCTAGCTCAGAGCCGCATACTATATATCTCTCTAATAGCTCGCTCTATCGACGATAAGATAGACTAAGTTTCCATGTAGTCATGGCTCTATGTAGCACTGTGCGCCTCCCATAGTCTGTTCTGGACTTGGGGACTGTGAAGAGACCTCTGGTGGCATGTCTTGTGGGGTATGCATGGGTGTCTGAGCTGTGTGCCAGTAGTTCAAACAGACAGCTCGGTGCATTCAACATGTCAATAGTAGTGATGTAGTGATGAAGTCAATCTCTCCTCCACTTTGAGCCAGGAGAGATTGACATGCATATTATTAATATTAGCTCTCTGTGTACATCCAAGGGCCAGCCGTGCTGCCCTGTTCTGAGCCAATTGCAATTTTCCTAAGTCCGTATTTGTGGCACCTGACCACATGACAGAACAGTAGTCCAGGTGTGACAAAACTACGGCCTGTAGGACCTGCCTTGTTGATAGTGCTGTTAAGAAGGTAGAGCAGCGCTTTATTATGGACAGACTTTTCCCCATCTTAGCTGCTGTTGTATCAATATGTTTTGACCATGACAGTTTACAATCCAGGGTTACTCCAAGCAATTTAGTCACCTCAACTTGCTCAATTTCCACATTATTCATTACAAGATTTAGTTGAGGTTCAGGGTTTAGTGAATGATTTGTCCCAAATACAACGCTTTTACTTTTTGAAATATTTAGGACTAACTTATTCCTTGCCACCCCATTCTGAAACTAACTGCAGCTCTTTGTTAAGGGTTTGCAGTCATTTCAGTCGCTGTAGTAGCTGACGTGTATAATGTTGAGTCATCCGCATACATAGACACACTGGCTTTACTCAAATTATGTTGGAGAGGTTTCCTTTTACAGTTTTTTCCAACTGCTTACACACAAAATCTTTTAATGTCACACGATTTTTGAAACCTCTCACTCAAAGTGCAAAACTACACACCAAATCTCCAAAACCATAAGCTATTTCTCAGCCTTTGACTCAGTTGTCAATTGCATAAAACACTTTTTTCAAAACACTACACACAAATCTCTACCTAAAACACAAAAATCTAACAGGAAGTGACTTGCTTTCCTTTTGCAAACACAACCAATCAAAATGCTACACTTATTCACCAGGTCAAACACACTCTCCTCACATGTTCAAACACTAATTGCTTAACTGATCACTAACCAATCACTGCTTTACTGTAGTATTGGACTGTTTTGAACAATGGATGCCAACAATGGACAGAGAGCAAGAGGAGTAGGAGGGAGAGGCAGGGGACAACAACGAGGACAAATTCAAAGACAAATAGTTTGGAAGAGGAGGAGGAGTAGGAGGAAGAGGAAGAGGAAGAGGAAGAAGAGGACGAGGGCAAAGAAGAGAAGGAAGGAGAGCCATCTCTGATGAGATTAGGGCAACACTTGTTGATCATATGATCAACCACGGTTTGACCATGAGAGAGGCTGGACTGAGAGTCCAGCCCAACTTGAGTCGATTTACAGTGGCGTCCATAATTCGAAGCTTCAGAAATGAGAACAGGTATGGCAACTATCTAATGACTATTTTAGCATTACAGTAATGTCCTGTAAAATACGTATGACTGCATAGTATTGCATAAACATTTGTAACTCTAAGCCATCCATTTACTGCACTGCATTGAATGAATGAGGTTGGTTACCATGCTGTACTACATTTTTGTGTACATTGTTTACAGTTCCTATGCTGAACACATACTGTGTTTGAATTCTTTACAGAGTGGAAAGGCAAAGACATCATGGAGGACGAGGACGCTTGTTTACAGATGTACAAGAGACTGCAATTATAAATATGGTTTTGGCCAACAATGCAATTAGGATTTGAGAGATAAGAGAGCATATCTTGAATAATGACACCATATTTAACAACATCAATGCTGTAAGCCTGTCGACCATACAACGCATCCTCCAACGGCACCAAGTGACGATTGAAACAACTTTACAAGGTGCCATTTGAGAGAAACTCTGAAAGAGTCAAGAATCTGGGAAAAACGGGGTCCTCCATCTCAATGCCACACTGGGTCCGTACAACACCGGCCATATGATCACTTTTCTGGATGCAATTTACACAATGCTTGTCCCTGATCCAGATCAGGAGCCTGCTAGATTTGTGGTTATATGGGACAATGTTAGTTTTCACCGGGCTGTTCTGGTCCAAAACTGGTTTGCCACCCATCCACACATTTGTAGTTTTGTACCTACCCCCCATATTCACCTTTTCTAAATCCCACAGAGGAATTCTTCTCAGCCTGGCGCTGGAAAGTGTATGATCGCCAACCCTATGCCCGCATGCCGCTTCTCCAGGCAATGGAGGACGCATGTGGGGACATAGAGGTTGCCTCTGTCCAAGGTTGGATACGCCATGCTAGGAGATACTTCCCTCGATGTTTGGCAAGAGAAATCGTATCTTGTGATGTGGATGAAGTATTGTGGCCAGACCCAGCCCAGAGAAGAGATGAAGCGTAGCTTAGCACTGGTGACTGCCCCCCCACCAATTCCTGGACTGCCCCCACCGGGACCCCCCACACACAATTGTGTTCTTTACTGTATTCTAAAGAATATACTTTTGGTTTACATATTTTTATAGTTTTGTTGTATGCTACTGTATACAACAGTGATGTTTGGCCTAATAAATATTTTCTGTTTCTACATTGCATTGGTGTTTACAGTGTACTTGTTACCCCTCTCAGCAGATTACTTTCACCGTAGAACATTGTATTGAAATGTAGATATAAGCCTATGAAAGACCAAAGAGCTTTAGATTTAGAACAACAGTGTTTACATGGTATATCCAAAAATGTACTATTATGAAAGAAGTGTTTGCCATTTGATGCAAATGTTTCATTCTGACATGTGTTTATGGCATTTTGAATGCAGTGTTACATTTAGAAGGAGATGTGAGGCATTTTGCATTTTGTGTGTGCAGTTTTGGGAATTGTGTGTAGAGTTTTGAAAAAAGGAGACATAGTTTTGAAAACGTGTGTAAGCAGTTGGAAAAAACTGTAAGAACACCCTCTGTGTTCTGTTAGACAGGAAACTCTTTATCCACAATATAGCAGGGGGTGTAAAGCCATAACACATACGTTTTTCCAGCAGCAGACTATGATCGATAATGTCAAAAGCCGCACTGAAGTCTAACAAAAAACAGCCCCCACAATCTTTTTATCATCAATTCCTCTCAGCCAATCATCAGTCATTTGTGTAAGTGCTGTGCTTGTTGAATGTCCTTCCCTATAAGCGTGCTGAAAGTCTGTTGTCAATTTGTTTACTGTAAAATATAATTTTATCTGGTCAAACACAATTTTTTCCCCATAGTTTACTAAGGGTTGGTAACAGGCTGATTGGTCGGCTATTTGAGCCACTAAAGGAGGCTTTACTATTCTTGGGTAGCGGAATTACTTTTGCTTCCCTCCAGGCCTGGGGGCACACACTTTCTAGTAGGCTTAAATTGAAGATATGGCAAATAGGAGTGGCAATATCGTCCGCTATTATCCTCAGTAATTTTCCATCCAAGTTGTCAGACCCCGGTGGCTTGTCATTGTTGATCGACAATAATACTTTTTCCACCTCTTCCTCACTTACTTTACGATTCAACAGAATGTTCCTCTACTACTGAATTCCTGCTTGACTGTCTTGCTTTGACTTTGGATATGGATATTCAAGATCATTTATTGATTAATTATTGGAAAAATTAATCGATCTAATTTATCGTAATTCATTTTAGGTTATCCTATCCAAATTAATCAAGTAGGGGGGCACCATGAAGTTTAATGTAGAGGTCCCTTTCATTAACTCTACCGTGGTTACCATTAACCGTCATACCATTAAATCAACAGTAGCCTCAATCAGCAGTCAGTCACCATATTCTCATTCTGAAAGGTCGTCGACTTCTCAGACTTCAAGAAAAACAATCACTCGTTTAGGGACTTCAATGCAAAAAAATAAAAAAAAAGATAAACTTAAAGGTTTTTTATTACTGGAGTAAATGAATAGGAAAATGGAGGTAGTTACAGTGGTCTTAATAGTCCAGGTACCAATGTAATAGAGTACATTCATTAACATGGAAAACAACACAGATACAGTGATACAGTACATTAACATGGAAAACAACACAGATACAGTGATACAGTACATTAACGTGGAAAACAACACAGATACAGTGATACAGTACATTAACATGGAAAACAACACAGATACAGTAATACAGTACATTTCATTAACATGGAAAACAACACAGAGATACATTGAATGGGCTGACGGAAACTCAGCACAGTTATTGAGGTGAGAATCTCCCACCGGTCAATGTTAAATTCACTTCCGTGTTCAACTCATCACAATGTAAAATCCCCCTGCTTTCACCAGAGTCTTGACGATGATATGGTCTTATTAAACTAAGAGTGGAGGTATTAGGGAGCTACAGCCGACCCAATGCCTTTTACCAATGTGAAAATTCTAGTTTCATCCACCAGGGGCTGCTAGCGGCTAGGCTATCAGTTGGCAAACGAACGGGTACAACGTCATGACAGTTTTACTCATTATATATATATTTTTTACATTTTTAGTCATTTAGCAGACGCTCTTATCCAGAGCGACTTACAGGAGCAATTACTGGTTTAAGTGCCTTGCATCAAGGGCACGTCGACAGATTTTTCAACCTAGTCGGCTCGGGGGGATTAGAACCAGCGACTTTTCGGTTACTGGGCACAACGCTCTTAACCGCTAAAGCTACCTGCCGATATGTAATTAAGACCAACAGTCGTACAGCGCTAATGGTCTTACAATAATCAGTCACTGCCACCAATGTAATACAGACACAGCGTTACACCAAAGAGACATTCAATGCGATGGTATATGGTATATGGTATATGGTATATGGTATATGGTATATGGTATATGCTGTATGTTAGTCTCGTCTGGCTCAGTTGAGTGGTCGGCAGGAACAAAAAGTCAGTGGTCCGGGTGTTGGAGTTTGTAGCCGGAGACGCTAAAATCCCTCGTAGGAGCTCAGGTTGAAGGCTCGCCCGTTCTTTCTTCGGTTCCGTTCTCAATTCATTCATTCAGTCCAAAGAGATAACGTCGTTAAGCCACTGGGGTATGTTAAATATGCTGTTGGGGTTCAGGTGATTGTTTCTCTCAGAGTCGATGGCATAACTCACGAGTTTCTCAGACGGTGAAATAAGTATTTTACAGATTCCAAACATGGTCGTGATCAAATCTGTCCCATTCACATTACAGTGAAACACGTATTACACTTTTAATACATGCAAATAAAAAGAGAGGGAAAATAGCACCATTTATATTGGTGTAATACAGGGAAGAAACGTGTTTAAAATGTCATTTTGTTCTGTTGGGCCATTTCCTTGTTGGGGAGGGAGAGGAAAGAGAAGTGCTCCTTAGTTGGAACAGTCTGGGATGACCTTCCCCTCTTCATACAGCAGTCTGTGATGACCTTCCCCCCTCATACAGCAGTCTGTGATGACCTTCCCTCTCCATACAGCAGTCTGGGATGACCTTCCCTCTTCATACAGCAGTCTGGGATGACCTTCCCCCTTCATACAGCAGTCTGGGATGACCTTCCCTCTTCATACAGCAGTCTGGGATGACCTTCCCCCTTCATACAGCAGTCTGGGATGACCTTCTCCCTTTATACGGCAGTCTGGGGTGACCTTCCCTCTTCATACAGCAGTCTGGGATGACCTTCCCTCTTCATACAGCAGTCTGGGGTGACCTTCCCTCTTCATACAGCAGTCTGGGATGACCTTCCCCCTTCATACAGCAGTCTGGGGTGACCTTCCCTCTTCATACAGCAGTCTGGGATGACCTTCTCCCTTCATACAGCAGTCTAGGATGACCTTCTCCCTTTATACGGCAGTCTGGGGTGACCTTCCCTCTTCATACAGCAGTCTGGGATGACCTTCCCCCTTCATACAGCAGTCTGGGATGACCTTCCCTCTTCATACAGCAGTCTGGGGTGACCTTCCCTCTTCATACAGCAGTCTGGGATGACCTTCCCCCTTCATACAGCAGTCTGGGATGACCTTCCCTCTTCATACAGCAGTCTGGGATGACCTTCCCTCTTCATACAGCAGTCTGGGATGACCTTCCCCCTTCATACAGCAGTCTGGGGTGACCTTCCCTCTTCATACAGCAGTCTGGGATGACCTTCCCCCTTCATACAGCAGTCTGGGATGACCTTCCCCCTTCATACAGCAGTCTGGGATGACCTTCCCTCTTCATACAGCAGTCTGGGATGACCTTCCCTCTTCATACAGCAGTCTGGGATGACCTTCCCCCTTCATACAGCAGTCTGGGATGACCTTCTCCCTTCATACAGCAGTCTGGGATGACCTTCCCTCTTCATACAGCAGTCTGGGATGACCTTCTCTCTTCATACAGCAGTCTGGGATGACCTTCCCTCTTCATACAGCAGTCTGGGATGACCTTCCCCCTTCATACAGCAGACTGGGATGACCTTCTCCCTTCATACAGCAGTCTGGGATGACCTTCTCCCTTCATACAGCAGTCTGGGATGACCTTCCCTCTTCATACAGCAGTCTGGGATGACCTTCCCTCTTCATACAGCAGTCTGGGATGACCTTCCCCCTTCATACAACAGTCTGGGATGACCTTCTCCCTTCATACAGCAGACTGGGATGACCTTCCCCCTTCATACAGCAGTCTGGGATGACCTTCCCTCTTCATACAGCAGTCTGGGATGACCTTCCCCTCTTCATACAGCAGTCTGGGATGACCTTCCCTCTTCATACAGCAGTCTGGGATGACCTTCCCTCTTCATACAGCAGTCTGGGATGACCTTCCCCCTTCATACAACAGTCTGGGATGACCTTCTCCCTTCATACAGCAGACTGGGATGACCTTCCCCCTTCATACAGCAGTATGGGATGACCTTCCCCCTTCATACAACAGTCTGGGATGACCTTCTCCCTTCATACAGCAGTCTGGGGTGACCTTCCCTCTTCATACAGCAGTCTGGGATGACCTTCTCCCTTCATACAGCAGTCTGGGATGACCTTCCCTCTTCATACAGCAGTCTGGGATGACCTTCCCCCCTCATACAGCAGTCTGGGATGACCTTCATTCTTCTATTTTATTTGATGCACTTTATGCAGATTATTCTTGTATAATGAAAGCGCTTTAAACATGTAATGGTTAAGAGCGTTGTGCCCAGTAACCGAAAGGTCGCTGGTTCTAATCCCCGAGCCGACTAGGTGAAAAATCTGTCGATGTGCCCTTGAGCAAGGCACTTAACCCTAATTGCTCCTGTAAGTCGCTCTGGATAAGAGCGTCTGCTAAATGACTAAAATGTAAATATAAATGTAATAAAGGATTATTATGGTTTCTCATTGGTGCTGATCTAGACAGTTAGAAAACAAACATACAGTAGATATGTACATTCTGTTCTTACAGTAGGGCTCGTTGTGTCATGGCGGGGGAGGTAGAGGAAGCTAGTTCAGTGTGGTTGTTGAGGGCCTGCTCCTCTCTGTGTCATGGCAGGGGAGGTAGAGGAAGCTAGTTCAGTGTGGTTGTTGAGGGCCTACTCCTCTCTGTGTCATGGCGGGGAGGTAGAGGAAGCTAGTTCAGTGTGGTTGTCGAGGGCCTGCTCCTCTCTGTGTCATGGTGGGGGAGGTAGAGGAAGCTAGTTCAGTGTGGTTGTTGAGGGCCTGCTCCTCTCTGTGTCATGGCGGGGGAGGTAGAGGAAGCTAGTTCAGTGTGGTTGTTGAGGGCCTGCTCCTCTCTGTGTCATGGTGGGGAGGTAGAGGAAGCTAGTTCAGTGGGGTTGTTGAGGGCCTGCTCCTCTCTGTGTCATGGCGGGGGAGGTAGAGGAAGCTAGTTCAGTGTGGTTGTTGAGGGCCTGCTCCTCTCTGTGTCATGGCAGGGGAGGTAGAGGAAGCTAGTTCAGTGTGGTTGTTGAGGGCCTGCTCCTCTCTGTGTCATGGCGGGGAGGTAGAGGAAGCTAGTTCAGTGTGGTTGTTGAGGGCCTGCTCCTCTCTGTGTCATGGCAGGGGAGGTAGAGGAAGCTAGTTCAGTGTGGTTGTTGAGGGCCTGCTCCTCTCTGTGTCATGGTGGGGAGGTAGAGGAAGCTAGTTCAGTGTGGTTGTTGAGGGCCTGCTCCTCTCTGTGTCATGGCGGGGAGGTAGAGGAAGCTAGTTCAGTGTGGTTGTCGAGGGCCTGCTCCTCTCTGTGTCATGGCGGGGAGGTAGAGGAAGCTAGTTCAGTGTGGTTGTCGAGGGCCTGCTCCTCTCTGTGTCATGGCGGGGAGGTAGAGGAAGCTAGTTCAGTGTGGTTGTTGAGGGCCTGCTCCTCTCTGTGTCATGGCGGGGAGGTAGAGGAAGCTAGTTCAGTGTGGTTGTTGAGGACCTGCTCCTCTCTGTGTCATGGTGGGGGAGGTAGAGGAAGCTAGTTCAGTGTGGTTGTTGAGGGCCTGCTCCTCTCTGTGTCATGGCGGGGAGGTAGAGGAAGCTAGTTCAGTGTGGTTGTTGAGGACCTGCTCCTCTCTGTGTCATGGTGGGGGAGGTAGAGGAAGCTAGTTCAGTGTGGTTGTTGAGGGCCTGCTCCTCTCTGTGTCATGGTGGGGGAGGTAGAGGAAGCTAGTTCAGTGTGGTTGTTGAGGGCCTGCTCCTCTCTGTGTCATGGCGGGGGAGGTAGAGGAAGCTAGTTCAGTGTGGTTGTTGAGGGCCTGCTCCTCTTTGTGTCATGGCGGGGAGGTAGAGGAAGCTAGTTCAGTGTGGTTGTTGAGGGCCTGCTCCTCTCTGTGTCATGGCGGGGAGGTAGAGGAAGCTAGTTCAGTGTGGTTGTTGAGGGCCTGCTCCTCTCTGTGTCATGGTGGGGAGATAGAGGAAGCTAGTTCAGTGTGGTTGTTGAGGGCCTGCTCCTCTCTGTGTCATGGCGGGGAGGTAGAGGAAGCTAGTTCAGTGTGGTTGTTGAGGGCCTGCTCCTCTCTGTGTCATGGCGGGGAGGTAGAGGAAGCTAGTTCAGTGTGGTTGTTGAGGGCCTGCTCCTCTCTGTGTCATGGCGTGGAGGTAGAGGAAGCTAGTTTAGTGTGGTTGTTGAGGGCCTGCTCCTCTCTGTGTCATGGCGGGGGAGGTAGAGGAAGCTAGTTCAGTGTGGTTGTTGAGGGCCTGCTCCTCTTTGTGTCATGGCGGGGAGGTAGAGGAAGCTAGTTCAGTGTGGTTGTTGAGGGCCTGCTCCTCTCTGTGTCATGGCGGGGAGGTAGAGGAAGCTAGTTCAGTGTGGTTGTTGAGGGCCTGCTCCTCTCTGTGTCATGGTGGGGAGATAGAGGAAGCTAGTTCAGTGTGGTTGTTGAGGGCCTGCTCCTCTCTGTGTCATGGCGGGGAGGTAGAGGAAGCTAGTTCAGTGTGGTTGTTGAGGGCCTGCTCCTCTCTGTGTCATGGCGGGGAGGTAGAGGAAGCTAGTTCAGTGTGGTTGTTGAGGGCCTGCTCCTCTCTGTGTCATGGCGTGGAGGTAGAGGAAGCTAGTTTAGTGTGGTTGTTGAGGGCCTGCTCCTCTCTGTGTCATGGCGGGGGAGGTAGAGGAAGCTAGTTCAGTGTGGTTGTTGAGGGCCTGCTCCTCTCTGTGTCATGGTGGGGGAGGTAGAGGAGGCTAGTTCAGTGTAGTTGTTGAGGGCCTGCTCCTCTCTGTGTCATGGCGGGGGAGGTAGAGGAAGCTAGTTCAGTGTGGTTGTTGAGGGCCTGCTCCTCTCTGTGTCATGGCGGGGAGGTAGAGGAAGCTAGTTCAGTGTGGTTGTTGAGGGCCTGCTCCATTAGGGCCCGTTGTGCCTCGGCGGGGAGGTAGAGGAAGCTAGTTCAGTGTGGTTGTTGAGGGCCTGCTCCATTAGGGCCCGTTGTGCCTCGGCGGGGAGGTAGAGGAAGCTAGTTCAGTGTGGTTGTTGAGGGCCTGCTCCTCTCAGTGTCATGGCGGGGAGGTAGAGGAAGCTAGTTCAGTGTGGTTGTTGAGGGCCTGCTCCATTAGGGCCCGTTGTGCCTCGGCGGGGAGGTAGAGGAAGGCGTAGAGCAGCCCCAGGACGATGAGAGCCAGGAGGAGGGGCAGACCCCAGTCTGTTGTCATGAGGGGTTCATCACAACGCGCCTGCAGAAAGGACCCCTGCATCTCAGCTGAGATAATGAGGTACTCTGAGATACACAGGTAGAGGTATACTCAGGTATACACACACACAGAGAGAGAAATATCAATATTTCCAAAAGAGTCAATGAACGCTATTCCAGATGCTAGTCCACAAGTTATTTGACACGCTAGTCCACACGCTAGTCCACACGCTAGTTAACACGCTAGTTCACATGCTAGTTCACATGCTAGTTCACACGCTAGTTAACACGTTAGTCCACACGCTAGTTCACACGCTAGTTAACACGTTAGTCCGCACGCTAGTTCACACGCTAGTTAACACGTTAGTCCACACTTTAGTCCACACGCTAGTTAACATGCTAGTTCACACGCTAGTTCACACGCTAGTTAACACGTTAGTCCACACGCTAGTTCACACGCTAGTTAACACGTTAGTCCACACTTTAGTCCACACGCTAGTTAACATGCTAGTTCACACGCTAGTTCACACGCTAGTTAACACGTTAGTCCACACACTAGTCCACACGCTAGTTAACATGCTAGTTCACATGCTAGTTCACATGCTAGTTCACACGCTAGTTAACACGTTAGTCCACACGCTAGTTCACATGCTAGTTAACACGTTAGTCCACACACTAGTTCACACGCTAGTTAACACGTTAGTCCACACTTTAGTTCACACGCTAGTTAACACGTTAGTCCACATGCTAGTTCACACGCTAGTTAACACGTTAGTCCACACGCTAGTTCACACGCTAGTTAACATGTTAGTCCACACTTTAGTTCACACGCTAGTTAACACACTAGTTAACACGTTAGTCCACACTTTAGTTCACACGCTAGTTCACACGCTAGTTAACACATTAGTCCACACTTTAGTTCACACGCTAGTTAACACATTAGTCCACACTTTAGTTCACACGCTAGTTAACACGTTAGTCCACATTTTAGTTCACACACTAGTTAACACGTTAGTCCACACTTTAGTTCACACGCTAGTTCACACGCTAGTTAACACGTTAGTCCACATGCTAGTTCACACGCTAGTTAACACGTTAGTCCACACTTTAGTCCACACGCTAGTTCACACGCTAGTTAACACGTTAGTCCACACTTTAGTCCACACGCTAGTTCACACGCTAGTTAACACGTTAGTCCACACTTTAGTCCACACGCTAGTTCACACGCTAGTAACACGTTAGTCCACACTTTAGTCCACACGCTAGTTCACACGCTAGTTAACACGTTAGTCCACACTTTAGTCCACACGCTAGTTCACACGCTAGTTAACACGTTAGTCCACACTTTAGTCCACACGCTAGTTCACACGCTAGTTAACACGTTAGTCCACACTTTAGTCCACACGCTAGTTCACACGCTAGTTAACACGTTAGTCCACACTTTATTCCACACGCTAGTTCACACGCTAATTAACACGTTAGTCCACACTTTAGTCCACACGCTAGTTAACATGCTAGTTCACACGCTAGTTCACACGCTAGTTAAACACCTTTAGTTCCACACTTTAGTTCACACGCTAGTTAAACATAGTCCACACTTAGTTCAGCAACACGACTAGTTCACACGCTAGTTAACACGTTAGTCCACACTTTAGTTCACACGCTAGTTACACTATAACACGTTAGTCCACAGCTAGTTCACACGCTAGTTACACGTTAGTCACACGTTAGTCCACACTTTAGTTCACACGCTAGTTAACACGTTAGTCCACACTTTGAACGCTAGTTCACACGCTAGTTAACACGTTAGTCCACACTTTAGTCCACACGCTAGTTCACACGCTAGTTAACACGTTAGTCCACACTTTAGTCCACACAGTCAACGCTAGTTCACACGCTAGTTAACACGTTAGTCCACACTTTAGTCCACACGCTAGTTCCACGCTAGTTAACACGTTAGTCCACACTTTAGTCCACACGCTAGTTCACACGCTAGTTAACACGTTAGTCCACACTTTAGTCCACACTTTAGTCCACACGCTAGTTCACACGCTAGTTAACACGTTAGTCCACACTTTAGTCCACACGCTAGTTCACACGCTAGTTAACACGTTAGTCCACACTTTAGTCCACACGCTAGTTCACACGCTAGTTAACACGTTAGTCCACACTTTAGTCCACACGCTAGTTCACACGCTAGTTAACACGTTAGTCCACACTTTAGTCCACACGCTAGTTCACACGCTAGTTAACACGTTAGTCCACACTTTAGTCTCCACACGCTAGTTACACACGCTAGTTAACACGTTAGTCCACACTTTAGTCCAACGCTAGTTCACAGCTAGTTAACACGTTAGTCCACACTTTAGTCCACACGCTAGTTCACACGCTAGTTAACGTTAGTCCACACTTTAGTCCACACGCTAGTTCACACGCTAGTTAACACGTTAGTCCACACTTTAGTCCACACGCTAGTTCACACGCTAGTTAACACGTTAGTCCACACTTTAGTCCACACGCTAGTTCACACGCTAGTTAACACGTTAGTCCACACTTTAGTCCACACGCTAGTTCACACGCTGTAACACGTTAGTCCATTTAGTACACACGCTAGTTAACACTTTAGTCCACTTAGTCACACGCTAGTTCACACGCTAGTTAACACGTTAGTCCACACTTTAGTCCACACGCTAGTTCACACGCTAGTTAACACGTTAGTCCACACTTTAGTCCACACGCTAGTTCACACGCTAGTTAACACGTTAGTCCACACTTTAGTCCACACGCTAGTCACTAACACGTTAGTCCACACTTTAGTCCACACCTAGTCGCATCACCGCTAGTTAACACGTTAGTCCACACTTTAGTCACACGCTAGTTCACACGCTAGTTAACACTTAGTCCACACTTTAGTCCACACGCTAGTTCACACGCTAGTTAACACGTTAGTCCACACTTTAGTCCACACGCTAGTTCACACGCTAGTTAACACGTTAGTCCACACATTTAGCCACACGCTAGTTCAACGCTAGTTAACACGTTAGTCCACACTTTAGTCCACACGCTAGTTCACACGCTAGTTAACCTCAGTTGGAAAGAGTGTGAGACGCCCGCAGCAGAGAGAGTCCAGAGGTAGAGGTTAGTTCTCTGGTTAGTCCAGGGAATGGATCCACCAGGCTTAGTTCAGCAGGGTGTGTTGTGTTCTAGTGAGATCCTTAACAACAGCAGAGAGCAGCTCCGTCAACACCAGAGAGAGTCTTGACTGAGTTAAACCACTACACCGCCGCCTGTGACAGGAAGCCCTGCCACTGTGGCCAGAGGAGCAGGTTACAGCAGGTTAGAGAGTGGAGCCGTAATCCAATAATATCCCGTTCCTCTTGGAAAGGGATTATTCATCTCAACAAGATCATCTGTATAAATAAAGGATGGATTAAAAAAACACATAAAACAATGTCCTCTGTCCTCTGTCCTCTGTCCTCTGTCCTGTCCTCTGTCCTCTGTCTTGTCCTCTGTCCTCTGTCCTCTGTCCTCTGTCCTCTGTCCTCTGTCCTCTGTCCTGTCTTCTGTCTCTGTCCTCTGTCCTTCTCTGTCCTGTCCCTGTCCTCTGTCCTGTCCTCTGTCCTCTGTCCTCTGTCCCTGTCCTGTCCTCTGGTCCCTCCTGTCCCTGTCCCTCTGTCCTCTGTCCCTGTCCCTTGCTAGAATACACTCTGTCCCGTTCCTCTCCTCCCTAGATATATAAACACGCTGGTCGTCTCTCCTCTTCTCTTTCTAGAGTATATAAACACCTTTCTCTCCCCTCTTCTCTTTCTAGAGATATAAACACCTGTCTCTCTCCCTCTCCTCTTTCTAGAGATATAAACACCTGTCTCTCTCCCTCTTCTCTTTCTAGAGATATAAACACCTGTCTCTCTCCCTCTTCTCTTTCTAGAGATATAAACACCTGTCTCTCTCCCTCTCCTCTTTCTAGACTCCTGTCTGTATGGGGGTGTTTTCCTCCAAACCAGGCTAGACGGTTTGACCTCAGGACTCTGTCTGTCCGGGACGTTGTCCAGTAGATCTAGAGGTATACACCACCTCTTCATTCTCCTTAAAGGTAGAACTCCTGTCTCAGGGTGTATACTCCTGTCTCAAGGGTAAAAGACTTCCTGTCTCATGGGTAAAGACTCCTTTCGGGTATGACTCCTTCTCGGTTAGATTGTAGGGTTAGACTCCTGTCTCAGGGTTAGACTCCTGTCTCGGGGTATAGACTCCTGTCTCAGGTATAACTCCTGTCCTCAGGGTATAGACTCCTGTCTCAGGGAAAGACTCCTGTCTCGGGTATAGACTCCGTCTCAGGGTATAGACCCCTGTCTCGGTGTAGACTCCTGTCCTCAGGGTTAGACTCCTGTTCGGGGTTTTGACTCTGTCTCGGTATAGACTCCTTCTCAGGGTGTAGTTCCTTCTCGGGTGTAGCTCCTTCTCGGGGTATAGACTCCTGTCTCAGGTTATAACTCCGTCTCAGGGTGTAGAACTCCGTCTCAGGGTTAGACTCCTGTCTCAGGTTAGATTCTCCCTCAGGGTTAGATCCTGTCCTCAGGGTATAGATCCTGTTCGGGTGGTAGACTCCTGTCTCAGGGTTTTCTCCTGTTTCGGGGTATAAAATCCTGTCTCAGGGTATAGACTCCTGTCTCAGGGTATAACTCCTGTCTCAGGGTTAGCCCCTTTCCCCGGGTTAGACTCCTTCTCAGGGTTAGACTCCTGTCTCAGGGTATAGACTCCTGTTCAGGGTATAGAATCCTGGCTCAGGGTTAGATTCCTGTTAGGTATAGACTCCTTCCCCGGGTATAGACTCCTGTCTCAGGGTATAGACTCCTGTCTCAGGGTATAGACTCCTGTCTCAGGGTGTAGACTCCTGTCTCAGGGTGTAGACTCCTGTCTCAGGGTTAGACTCCTGTCCAGGGTATAGACTCCTGTCTCGGGGTATAGACTCCTGTCTCAGGGTTATTCTCCTACGTCCAAGGGTTTGTCGTCTGTCAGTCCAGGAAAAGGGTTTGTCTGGTTGTTAGTCTCGGGTTTAGGTTTCTCGTCTTTCGGGTTTAGCCTTTTAGGGTGTAGTCCGTAAGGGTTTGACCCCTTCTGTTTAGCCCATAGGGTTTGACCCTGTTCGTCGGTAGATTTCTCAGTTGTTGGGTCCAGGTAGTTGAACTCGTCTTTCAGCGGTGGGTTGATTTCAGTTTTTCCGGTAAGTTGACTAGTCGTTGGTCCTGAAGGGTTTGACTCGTCTTTGGGTGGTAAGTTGACTCCTGTTGGGGGAGTGGTTACTCTGTTCAGTCCTAGGGTTGACTCAGTCGTTCGGTTTCAGTAGAGGTTTGCTCAGGGTTAGGTCCGTATTTGCTCGGGGTGTTGGGGTCCCTTTTAGGTTTGACCCGTCTAGGGAGTGGGTTGACTCGTCTGTTAGCCCCTGGGTATGACTTTGGTCCAGGGTATAGGCCCGTCTGTGACCAGGTGGGTACCTCTGTTCAGGTCCGGTAAGTTTGCTCAGGTTTTAGCCCTAGTTACTCAGTCGGGGTTGGGCCCGTTAGGGTTTGACTCGTCTTTGGTGAGATTTGCTCAGGTTTGAGGTCCAGTAAGGTTGACTCGTTTTTGGGGTATAGATTTGCCAGGGTTAGTCCGTTAAGGTTGACTTCCTGTTCGGGTCAGTAGGTTTTCTTCGTTTCGGTCCAGGTAAGTTTGACTCAGTTTTTCGTCAGGGAGTCCCCCTTTTGATCCGGGGTTTGACTCATTCTGGGTAAAGGGTTTGCCTCGGGTTGTTGGTCCAGGGGTTTGACTCGTCTGTGGGTCCTTAGAGGTTGACCCGTCTGTTGGGGTCCGTAGGTTTGACCCGTCTAGGGTGGTGATTTGCTCAGTGTTGAGTCCGGTGGGGTTTGCCCCCTTTTCCAGGGTTTTAACTCCTGTCAGGTTGTATTCTCCTGGGTTCGGTCGGTGCGGCTACAGTTATTGCCCGGGAAAGGTACTCGGCTACCAAAACACAAAAACCCCAAACCCCCCAAAAAACCCCCAAATTTACCCATCTTTAACCGAGGGATCCCAAGCCGGTGAGGTAAAAGGTGTTGAGTTGTGTGGGTGTGGTGATTTGGGGCGGGTGTGTTTGTGGTTTTTGTGACTGATGTGGTACGGGTTTTGGGTGGTTTGGTCCCCCCCCCCCTTTTTTTTCCCCCTTAAACCCGGGTGGGGGGGAAAAAAGGTGTGTGTGTGTGTGTTGTGGGTTGTGTGTGTGTGTTTTTTGTGTGTGTGTGGTCACTAGCCCTTGCCCTGTCATAGCGTGCGTGCGGTGCCCAGGTAAACTCAAAACTGGCCAATCAGCAGTCAGTGGATCCTGTTCAAATTTACGCAACAATCAGTAAAAACCCACCCGCCTAACCCCTTAACCCCCCTCCTTTTACTGTAATCACAAAATCCCTCCATCTAAACCCCTTAATTCCAACTCCTCACAATACCTTAATCTCCCTTAACAAACCCCGAGAGAAAGAAGAGATAAAGACAGACGACGGGCCAAACGGGCGGGCGACGGGCAGACAGGGAAAGGGAAAGGGAGAGAGGACACAGGCGAAGAAGAAAGGGAACAGGAAAGGAGAAGAAGAAAAAAAACCCTTTTGCCAGAGTTAATTAAAAATTAAAAGTAGTTTTGTTGTGATTAGTCAAGGTAAGAGGGAAGGGGGGGGTGATTGACAGACAGTTTTAAATTATTATTTGGGTTTCGTTGTGGTCAAGGGCATAAGGTTTTTTACCTGAACGGTTGGGTGTGATTCAATTCAGGGAGAGGTTTAATGTCACGGTAAGGGTTGCAGGTTTGATGCAGGGAGATGTAACTCTTAGGCTCTGAGCTCCAACATGCACTAGTGAAATAGAATAATGAAAATGGTAATAAAACAATAGAAATAGAACTAGCACTATATACAGTGGCATTCAGAAAGTATTCAGACCCCTTGACTTTTTCCACATTTTGTTACGTTACAGCCTTATTCTAAAATTGATTAAAATATTTTTCTTTCCTCATCAATCTACACACAATACCCCATAACGACAAAGCAAAAACAGGTTATCAATTTTTGTTAATTTATTACAAATAAAAAAATGAAATATCACATTTACATAAGTATTCAGACCCTTTACTCAGTACTTTGTTGAAGCACCTTTGGCAGCGATTACAGCATCGTGTCTTCTTGGGTATGACGCTACATGCTTGGCACACCTGTATTTGGGGAGTTTCTCCCATTCTTCTCTGCAGATCCTCTCAAGCTCTGTCAGGTTGGATGGGGAGTGTCGCTGCACAGCTATTTTCAGGTCTCTCAAGAGATGTTCGATCGGGTTCAAGTCCGGGCTCTGGCTGGGCCACTCAAGGACATTCAGAGACTTGTCCCGAAGCCACTCCTGCGATTGTCTTGGCTGTGTGCTTAGGGTCATTGTCCTGTTGGAAGGTGAACCTTCGCCCCAGTCTGAGGTCCTGAGCGCTCTGGAGCAGGTTTTCATCAAGGATCTCTCTGTACTTTGCTCCGTTCATCTTTCCCTTGATCCTGACTAGTCTCCCAGTCCCTGCCGCCGAAAAACATCCCCACAGCATGATGCTGCCACCACCATGCTTCACTGTAGAGATGGTGCCAGGTTTCCTCCAGACGTGATGCTTGACATTCATGCCAAAGAGTTCAATCTTGGTTTCATCAGACCAGAGAATCTTGTTTCTCATGGTCTGAGAGTCCTTTAGGTGCCTTTTGGCAAACTCCAAGCGGGCTGTCATGTGCCTTTTACTGAGGAGTGGCTTCCGTCTGGCCACTGTCGTGGTAATTCTAACCAGAAAGGAAGAGAGTGTCACGTTCGTTGAAGGATGGGACGGACCAAGGCGCAGCGACAAAACAACAAACTAAACGCCTCCTGTAGCGCCTCCCTCTGACGGAATACCTCCTGCTCCCTCTGAACCAATAGCCCCCGTAATCTGGTGGCCTCCTCTCCTTACCTGCAGATCCGCCCTATCGCGGCCTCCTGCTGCCTCATCGTCCACACCGTGTGCCCCCCAACATTTTTTTTATTGGGGTTTTTATTGGGGTTCCTCTCCACCCTGATCCCTTTCAGGGGCCTCCATCTGCCATGCCAGATCCTCTCTTATCTCCTGCCAAGTCCATCCTCTCTGCTCCTCCACTGCTTGGTCTAGGTCTGGTGGGATCTTCTGTCACGTTCGTTGAAGGACGGACCAAGGCGCAGCGTGATATGCGTACATGTTTATTATAACGAATAAACACAACGACAAAACAACAAACAAAACGAAACATGAAGTCCAAGGTAGACAAACAACAACATACCTTCAACACGGAACAAGATCCCACAACCCACTAGTGCCAACAGGCTGCCTAAGTATGGTCCCCGATCAGAGACAACGAGCGACAGCTGCCTCTGATTGGGAACCACACCGGCCAACATAGATCTAGACATAGAATATAATAAACAAAGAATATACTCAACATATAAGAGTCCCCTGAGTCAGGGCGAGAGAGAGAGACTGTTTTTATTATAAGTGCAGAGTCAAGGCTCAACGAACAAGAGTTGGGTCTCAGCTTTTCAATAACCTACTGTCTACTTGGCAGTTTAGCAGATTAGCAGGCGTGTGAGATCACGATGGGAACATAGCGTACAAACAAGTGATAACGCCAGTTCTGTTACTATCTACTGCTGCAGCTGAAGAACAGGATGGAGACACTCTATAGACGGTGGAAAAATACAGGTTTAACGATCATACAGCGCATAATGCATAACAGAGTTTGTAATTTTTCCCACCAAAACTACTTTACCATAAAGGCCTCATTGGTGGAGTGCTGCAGAGTTGGTTGTCCTTCTGGAAGGTTTCTCCCATCTCCACAGAGGAACTCCGGAGGTCTCTCAGAGTGACCATCGGGTTCTTGGTCACCTCCCTGACCAAGGCGCTTCTCCCCTCAGATTGCTCAGTTTGGCCGGGTTTAAGAATGACGGAGGCCACTGTTTTCTTGGGGACCTTCAATGCTGCAGAAATGTTTTGGTACCCTTCCCCAGATCTGTGCCTCAACACAATCCTGTCTCGGAGCTCTACGGACAATTCCTTTGACCTTATGGCTTGGTTGGTCACGCCCTGGCTCTGGGGACTCTTAAAAGTTGAGCCAGGGTGTGTAGTGTCTATGTTGTAGTTTCTATGTTTTTGTTCTAGTTCGTGTTTTCTATGTTGGCCAGGGTGGTTCCCAATCAGAGGCAGCTGATTCTCGTTGTCTCTGATTGGGAACCATACTTAGGCAGCCTGTTGGCACTAGTTAATGGTGGGATCTTGTTCTGTATAGGTTTGTGTTGGTGAACCTGTAGACTTCACGTATCGTTTTGTTGTTTTGTTATTTGTGTAAAGTACTCATTAAAAGATGTATGCCTATCACACTGCGCCTTGGTTTGCCTCTTACAATGATCGTGACAGAAGATCCCAACGTAATAGGACCAAGCAGCGTGTGCAGGAGCAAACGCCGGGTATGGAACAGGAGGTTACTCTGGTAGATGTCCTCCTCGGTTGGGGGAGAATCACAGAGGAGGAGGCCGTCCGCTACCGGAGGGCGATGAGGGAGGATGCCCAGGCAGGAGAGGAGAAGCGGCGCCAACCGGGCCGTCGTCGGACAGGCGAGAAAGACAGCCAAGTAATTTTTTGGGGGGGGCACACGGCATGGACGGCGGGGCTGCTGGAGGCAGCTACAGGGCGAGTTTGCGGACTAGGAGAGGAGGCCACCAGGTTACGGGGGCAATTGTCATGAGGGGGAAGGAGAGTGTAGAGGCACGGCGAGAGGTACTGGGGTGTGTTACCAGTCCGGTCCGGCCCGTTCCTGATCCCCGCACAAGGCCAGTGGTGTGTGTTCCCAGTACGGTCCGGCCTGTTCCTGTCCCTCGCACCAAGCCTGTGGTGCGCATGCCAGCCCGGGCCGGCCTGTTCCGCCCCCCCGC
>LR778259.1:64236516-64261516 GCA_902810595.1 Coregonus sp. 'balchen'
CTCCCTTCCTGTACAGTACCAGTCAGACCAACAGCTTTAACCTTTAACCCCAGGCCTCCTCTTCCTGTATAGTACCAGTCAGACCAACAGCTTTAACCTTTAACCCCAGGCCTCCTCTTCCTGTAAGTACCTCAGGTCTCAGCTCTTCTGATGGGAGAGGACAGACAGAATCACTGAGGTAGAGAGCGAGAGAGAGGGGGGAGAGGGGAGGGGGGAGTGAAGGGGAAGAAAGGGGAGATCTCCTTACCAGGCCCTTTTGTCCCCCCCTCTATCACCGTGGTAACTGGGAAAGAGAGAGGGAAGAATGATGTCACTATTGTAAGGGACTTTCCTCTCTTTCACAACTCCCTCTCTCTCCCTTCAGTGTTTCAGCTCAATGACATCATCTGCACCGTTAACGCCTGATAACTTTGTAACTCGGTGTGTGTGTGTGTGTGTGTCTGTGTGTGTGTGTGTTACTGTAATAATACTGCTGCCCTGAATGTGTAGTTCTCACCTATCTGTCTGTTGGATAATCTCTCTCTCTCTCTCTCCCTCCTTCTCTCTCCCTCTCTCTCCTTCTCTCCCCCCTTCTCTCATCTCTCCTCTCTCTCCCTCTCCCTCCTTTTCTCTCCCTCCCCTCCCTTTCTCTCTCTCCCTCTCCCCTCCCCCCTCTCCCCTCCTTCTCTCCCCTTCCCCTCCTCCTCCTCTCCTCCTCTCTTCCTCCTTCCTCCTCTCCTTTTCCCCTCTCCTTCTCTCCCCCCTCTCTCCTTCTCTCTCTCTCTTCTCCTTCTCCTCTCCCCCCTTTTCTCCCTCCCCCCTCCCCCTTCCCCTCTCTCCCCCTTCTCCTTCCTCCCTCCCCCCCTTCTCCTTCCTGCTCACCCCTTCTCTCTCTCCCCCCTCTCCTTTTTTCCCCCCTTCTCTCTCTCTCCCCCCTCTCTCCCTCTCCTTCCTCCTCTCCCTCTCCCCCCTTCTCTCTCCCTCTCCCCCCCTTCTTCCCCCCTCCCCCTCTCTCCCCTCCTTCTCTCCCTCTAGGTGTGGGACATAGTGGGGACAGAGTTGAAGTTGAAGAAGGAGTTAACAGGACTGAACCACTGGGTTCGTGCTCTGGTGGCCTCCCAGAACCACCTCTACAGTGGATCATACCAGACCATCAAGGTAGGTCAGGGTGTGGCATCATAGCTGAAAGCATAGGGATGTGGTTGGCCAGTCTCTGGGTCTGTTACTAAATATAGAGGGGGGGGGTAGAAGTCTCTCTGAGCTGCTAACGAAGACCCAGGGGACTGGAGGGAGGGGGGTAGAAGTCAGTATGGTAGATTTTACATTTATTTTCCCCCCTCTCTCTCTGTCTCCCCCTCCCCCCTCTCTCCTTCCCCATCTCTCTCTCTGTCCCTCCCCCTCTCTCCTTCCCCCTCTCTCTCTCTGTCCCTCCCCCCTCTCTCCTTCCCCATCTCTCTCTGTCCCTCCCCCTCTCTACTTCCCCCATCTCTCTCTCTGTCTCCCCCCTCTCTCCTTCCCCATCTCTCTCTCCCCCCCCGCCCCTTTCCCTTTCCCCTCTCTCTCTCTCTCCCCCCTCTCTCCCTTCCCCATCTTCTCTCTCCCCCCCCCTCCTTCCCCATCTCTCTCTCTCTCCCCCCCCCTCTCTCCTTCCTCCCCCCCCATTCCTCTCTTTCCCTCCCCCCTCTCTCCTTCCCCCCCATCTCTCTCTCTTTCTCTCCCCCTCCCCTTCCCCCTTCCCCTCTCTCTCTCTTCCCTCCCACTCCCCCCCGCGGGCTGTTTTGGGGGACTCTCGATTTGTGGAGCAAGTGAACATTCCACCATTGCTATGGGGATGGAAGTTGATGACTTGCAGCTGTGATTTATCTGTCTTTCTACAGCTGAGCAGAGCTGGAGAAACAGAGTGTCTGTAAATGGCTGCTGTCTGTCTGTCTGTTTGTGTGCTCTGTTTTTGTTCCATACAGTAAAAATCATTCTAAACTTTAGTAAACTTCCCCCCCCTTCCCCTTCCCCCTCTCCCCCCCTCCTCTCCCCCTCTCCCCCACCTCCTCTTCCCCCCCCCCCCCCCCCCCCCCCTCCCCCCCCCCCTCCCCCTCCCCCCACCCCTTTTCCCCTCCCCCACCTCCTCCCCTCTCCCCCCCCCCCCCCCCCTTCCCCCCCTCCCCCCCCCCCTCTTCCCCTCTCCCCCCCCTCCTCTTCCCCCTCCCCCCACCCTCCTCTTCCCCTCTCCCCCCCCCCCCCCCCCCTCCCCCTTCCCCCTCTCCCCCCCCCCTCCTCTCCCCTCCCCCCCACCTTCCCCCTCTCCCCCCCTCCTTTCCCCCCCCCCCCCCCCCTCCTCCCTCTCCCCCCCCTCCTCCCCTCCCCCCCCCTCCTCTCCCCTCTTTCCCCCCCCCCTCCTCTCCCCCCCCCCCCTCCTCCCCCTTTCCCCCCCTCCTCCTCCTCCCCTCCCCCCCCCCCTTTTCCCCTTCCCCCCTCTCCCCCCTCCTCTTTTTCCCTCCCCCCCCCACCCCCTCCCTCTCCCCCCCCCTCTCTCCTTTCTCTCCCCCCCCCCCCCCCCGATCATCAGATCTGGGACATCCGTTCTCTGGACTGTGTTCATGTCCTCCAGACCAGCGGGGGCAGCGTCTACTCCATCGCTGTCACAAACCATCACATCGTCTGTGGCACCTACGAGAACCTCATTCACGTAAGATACAGACACGCAGGCAGACACGCACAGAGAGACAGGCAGACACACGCACAGAGAGACAGGCAGGCAGACACACGCACAGAGAGACAGGCAGACACACACGCACAGAGAGACAGACAGGCAGACACACGCACAGAAGACAACAGCAGACACACCCAGAGATACAGACAGGCAGACACACGCACAGAGAGACAGAGCATACACAACGCCAGAGAGACAGCAGGCAGACACACGCACAGAGAGACAGACAGGCAGACACACGCACAGAGAGACAGGCAGGCAGACACACGCACAGAGAGACAGGCAGGCAGACACACGCACAGAGAGACAGGCAGACACACGCACAGAGAGACAGGCAGGCAGACACACGCACAAGAGACAGGCAGGCAGACACACGCACAAGAGACAGGCAGGCATACACACGCACAGAGAGACAGGCAGGCAAGACACACGCACAGAAGACAGCAGGCAGAACACACGCACATAGAGACAGGCAGACACACCACAAAGAGACAGGCAGAACACACGCACAAGAGAACAGGCAGACATACACACGCACAGAGAGACCAGGCAGACACACGCACAGAGAGACAGGCAGGCAGACACACGCACAGAGAGACAGGCAGGCAGACACACGCACAGAGAGACAGGCAGGCAGACACACGCACAGAGAGACAGGCAGGCAGACACACGCACAGAGAGACAGGCAGGCAGACACACGCACAGAGAGACAGGCAGACACACGCACAGAGAGACAGGCAGGCAGACACACGCACAGAGAGACAGCCAGCAGACACACGCACAAGATGACAGGCAGGCAGACACACGCACAAGAGACAGGCAGGCAGACCACGCACAGAAGACAGGCAGGCAGACACACGCACAGAAGACATGCAACACACGCACAGATAGACAGGCAGACACACTCACAGATAGCAGCAAACACCGCACAGAGAGACAGGCAAGAACACACGCACAGAGAGACAGGCAGACACACGCACAGAGAGACAGGCAGCCCAGACCACACCACAGAGAGACAGCAGTCAGACACACGCACATGAAGACAGGCAGGCAGACACACGCACAGAGAGACAGGCAGACACGCGCACAGAGAGACAGACAGGCAGACACGCGCACAGAGAGACAGACAGGCAGACACACGCGCAGAGAACAGCAGGCAGACACACTCCAGAGAACAGGCAGGCAGACCACACGCACAGAGAGACAGGCAGACACACTCACAGAGAGACAGGGCTCAACCACGCCAAGAGACAGCAGGCACAACCACGCACATAGAACAGGCAGACACACGCACAGAGATACATGCAGACACACGCACAGAGAGACATGCAGACACACACGCACAGAGAGACAGGCAACAACACGCACACGACCCTAGAACAGCAACACACGCACAGAGAACAGGCAGGCAGACACACCACAAGAGACAGCAGGCAGACACACGCACAGAGAGACAGCAGCATGACACACGCACAAGAGACAGGCAGGCAGACACACGCACAGAGAGACAGGCACACACACGCACAGAGAGACAGGCAGACACACGCACAGAGAGACAGGCAGGCACAAGGGTTTGTACCGGCCTCAAGGGAACAGGGGACATGATTTGTACCGGCCTCAAGGGAACGGGGGACATGATTTGTACTGGCCTCAAGGGAACAGGGGACATGATTTGTACTCAAGGGAACAGGGGACATGATTTGTACCGGCCTCAAGGGAACAGGGGACATGATTTGTACCGGCCTCAAGGGAACGTGGGGACATGATTTGTACTGGCCTCAAGGGAACAGGGGACATGATTTGTACTCAAGGGAACAGGGGACATGATTTGTACCGGCCTCAAGGGAACAGGGGACATGATTTGTACCGGCCTCAAGGGAACGGGGGACATGATTTGTACTGGCCTCAAGGGAACAGGGGACATGATTTGTACTCAAGGGAACAGGGGACATGATTTGTACCGGCCTCAAGGGAACAGGGGACATGATTTGTACCGGCCTCAAGGGAACAGGGGACATGATTTGTACCGGCCTCAAGGGAACAGGGGACATGATTTGTACTCAAGGGAACAGGGGACATGATTTGTACCGGCCTCAAGGGAACAGGGGACATGATTTGTACCGGCCTCAAGGGAACAGGGGACATGATTTGTACTGGCCTCAAGGGAACAGGGGACATGATTTGTACCGGCCTCAAGGGAACAGGGGACATGATTTGTACTGGCCTCAAGGGAACAGGGGACATGATTTGTACTGGCCTCAAGGGAACAGGGGACATGATTTGTACCGGCCTCAAGGGAACGGGGGACATGATTTGAGGTGGTGATGATGATGATGATGATGATGATGATCAGGTCTTGACATTAACGTTTTTGGCCACTTATACTTCAGACAAGTAGGACATATTTGTTTTACTTGTACAACAGCTCAACTAGACAATAATAATAATATGCCATTTAGCAGACGCTTTTATCCAAAGCGACTGACAGTCATGTGTGCATATGGGTGGTCCCGGGGATCGAACCCACTACCCCGGCAATACAAGCGCCGTGCTCTACCAATTGAGCTACAGAGGACCACAAGTCACTTTTATATAAAATGGTCACTTTATATAGAATGATCTGTAACCCCATGGTTCCATCATTGTATGATGCGAGGAACCACTTTACAAAACAAAATGCATGACTGTCTTTTTGTTCCCCCTAGAGAATCAGCCAATTGGAGGCTACACTCTGTCTAGTGGCTACTCTGCATATTCAAGCCTGTCTCAAAACTCAACGCTGCCATTCTAAGGCTCTTCTGGAGGACGGTGGTCCACACTCGGTGGCCTATTAAAATATTGCAACGTTTACAATTACAACCAAATACTTTTGTCTTTTTTTTTTTTATAAAGTATTCCCCTCCTGAGTCCTTAATTTAAACAGACTCTGGGCCAGTTCTGAGACGACAGAGCTCAAAATTCATACAACCACTGCATATTTAACTTTTAATTTTTTTAAAGCAATGAGGCTGATGCAACAGGATCAGACCATGTAGCTTAAAATGTTGATAACGTTCTTATGTCTTCATATTATAAAGCTCAACGATGCGTGCATGGCTGTAGGCTACGCGCAAATGTTCCAAAAATGCAATTAGTGGGAAAACACCGTTCTCAAAAGCGTACTGCAGGAGCGGTCTCATGTGACAGAGATGAAAATATCCGTTAGAAATTAAAGAGAGGGTGTGATTGGCATCAACTAGCGTGGGTCGCTTAGTGGTTAAGAGCGTTGTACCAGTAACCGAAAGGTCGCTGGTTCTAATACCCGAGCCGACTAGGTGAAAAATCTGTCGATGTGCCCTTGAGCAAGGCACTTAACCCTAATTGCTCCTGTAAGTCGCTCTGGATAAGAGCGTCTGCTAAATGACCAATTTTTAATTTTATTTACAGTAAAACAACGTTGATTTTGAAAAACCAATAGAACAGGAGAAATGCTGGTTTCAATAGAATATTACGTGTTTTAAATAATTCCCTCAACATTTTCTGTGGTTGTATTTCGGCTAGGCTAAGCTACTTTGAAACAAAGTAAGACATGCTTAATAAAATGACATATAAAACGTCCAGGGTTTTAAACAATTTTTAAAGTTTTATGGTTAAATCGTTTTCAAAATGCTGACCGCCTACGCTTGGATTCAAGGTGGGTGATTTATTGCGGTGCGCAACAGGAACTGGCCTTCACTCCGGTCTTGTGACTATTTGATCTGAACAAGTGCCTCGAGTATGTTGACAGAATCGAGCCTTTAGACGTTCATGTTAATTTAAGACGTGGCAGGCGTTTTTTAGCCTGTATGTAATTTTAAGTCTCATTTCAAGTTTAGCTACATTTTTCTGTCGCCTCCCTCGTGTCAGCATCGGTTTGGACATGAGGCTGTAGCCAATATGCAGATCACCTTCACTTTGACATGTAGGCTTTTTATTTAAATTTATGTACATGGAAAAATAGATTTGAGTATTAAACTGTACTTGGCCATTCGAACAACTTTTTTGTCCGACATTTATTTGTATATATATTTTTTTTTTACATGTCCTGGACAAGAGGACAGTCGTTTAATGTCGAGCCCTGATGGTGATGATGATGATGATGATGATGATTGTGTTCTCTAGGTCTGGGATATAGAATCTAAGGAGCAGGTGGTGATGATGATGATGATGATGATGATATTGTGTTCTCTAGATCTGGGATATAGAATCTAAGGAGCAGGTGATGATGATGATGATGATGATGATGATTGTGTTCTCTAGGTCTGGGATATAGAATCTAAGGAGCAGGTGGTGATGATGATGATGATTGTGTTCTCTAGGTCTGGGATATAGAATCTAAGGAGCAGGTGATGATGATGATGATTGTGTTCTCTAGGTCTGGGATATAGAATCTAAGGAGCAGGTGGTGATGATGATGATGATGATTGTGTTCTCTAGGTCTGGGATATAGAATCTAAGGAGCAGGTGATGATGATGATGATGATTGTGTTCTCTAGGTCTGGGATATAGAATCTAAGGAGCAGGTGATGATGATGATGATGATGATTGTGTTCTCTAGGTCTGGGATATAGAATCTAAGGAACAGGTGATGATGATGATGATGATGATTGTGTTCTCTAGGTCTGGGATATAGAATCTAAGGAGCAGGTGATGATGATTGTGTTCTCTAGGTCTGGGATATAGAATCTAAGGAGCAGGTGATGATGATGATGATGATGATTGTGTTCTCTAGGTCTGGGATATAGAATCTAAGGAGCAGGTGATGATGATGATGATTGTGTTCTCTAGGTCTGGGATATAGAATCTAAGGAACAGGTGATGATGATGATGATGATGATTGTGTTCTCTAGGTCTGGGATATAGAATCTAAGGAGCAGGTGATGATGATGATGATGATTGTGTTCTCTAGGTCTGGGATATAGAATGTAAGGAGCAGGTGATGATGATTGTGTTCTCTAGGTCTGGGATATAGAATCTAAGGAGCAGGTGATGATGATGATGATGATGATGATTGTGTTCTCTAGGTCTGGGATATAGAATCTAAGGAGCAGGTGATGATGATGATGATTGTGTTCTCTAGGTCTGGGATATAGAATCTAAGGAGCAGGTGATGATGATTGTGTTCTCTAGGTCTGGGATATAGAATCTAAGGAGCAGGTGATGATGATGATGATGATTGTGTTCTCTAGGTCTGGGATATAGAATCTAAGGAGCAGGTGATGATGATGATGATGATGATTGTGTTCTCTAGGTCTGGGATATAGAATCTAAGGAGCAGGTGATGATGATGATGATGATTGTGTTCTCTAGGTCTGGGATATAGAATCTAAGGAGCAGGTGCGTACCCTAACTGGTCATGTGGGGACCGTGTACGCTCTAGCAGTCATCTCTACACCAGACCAGACCAAGGTGTTCAGCGCCTCATATGACCGCTCACTCAGGGTAAGACTGTCCGTCTGTCTGACCGTCTGACCGTCTGTCTGTCTGTCTGTCTGACCGTCTGTCTGTCTGTCTGACCGTTGTCTGTCTGTCTGACCGTCTGTCTGACCGTCTGTCTGACCGTCTGTCTGTCTGTCTGACCGTTTGTCTGTCTGTCTGACCGTCTGTCTGTCTGTCTGACCGTCTGTCTGTCTGTCTGTCTGACCGTCTGTCTGTCTGACCGTCTGTCTGTCTGTCTGTCTGACCGTCTGTCTGTCTGACCGTCTGTCTGTCTGTCTGTCTGTCTGTCTGTCTGTCTGTCTGTCTGTCTGTCTGTCTGTCTGACCGTCTGTCTGTCTGTCTGACAGTCTGTCTGACCGTCTGTCTGACCGTCTGTCTGACCGTCTGTCTGACCGTCTGTCTGTCTGTCTGTCTGTCTGTCTGTCTGACCGTCTGTCTGTCTGTCTGACCGTCTGTCTGACCGTCTGTCTGTCCGTCTGACCGTCTGTCTGTCTGTCTGACCGTCTGTCTGACCGTCTGTCTGACCGTCTGTCTGACCGTCTGTCTGACCGTCTGTCTGACCGTCTGTCTGACCGTCTGTCTGTCTGTCTGTCTGTCTGTCTGTCTGTCTGTCTGACCGTCTGTCTGTCTGTCTGACCGTCTGTCTGACCGTCTGTCTGTCTGTCTGACCGTCTGTCTGTCTGTCTGTCTGTCTGTCTGACCATCGGTCTGTCTGTTACACATGTCTGTCTGTCTGATCGTCTGTCTGTCTGAACGACTGGGTCACGTCCATAGATACAGAACAAAAAGACTGAACGACTGGGTCGTGTCTCTGGCAACCGAACCGATAGAACGAACGACCAGCCGGCTTGGGCAGCAACCCTAGATTTGTGTCGGGACTATATCTTGTGGAAGAATGAAATAGTATGATTAAATTAATCAAATTCACGTTTTTAATGAAAATATGTCGATCGTTATTTGAATATGTTGGTAACCCGTTGTATAAAAGTGATAATGCCCTCGAAGCTGGTGTTTGGAGGATATATTGGCTCGGTTTGCCTATATATATATATATATATATATATATATATATATATATATATATATATATATATATATATATATATATATATATATATATATATATATATATATATATATATGAAATAATAATTCCGGTTGACCAAGACACTGTTCCTGTTTTATGACTGAAGAGATTTGTTAAATTCTGATCCCAATTTAATTCCACGAAATTATGCTAATTAACCTATAGACTGATAAGCATGACTGGTCAAATGTCTTTTTGGCGGCTAACTGACTACTGTAACGCCGTTAACATCCCTAGTCTGACTCTCTGACCACCATCTGTCTGTCCGTCTGTCTGTCCGACCGTCTGTCTGTCCGTCTGTCTGTCCGACCGTCTGTCTGTCCGTCTGTCTGTCCGGCCGTCTGTCTGTCTGTCCGACCGTCTGTCTGTCCGACCGTCTGTCTGTCCACCGTCTGTCCGTCCGACCTGTCTGTCTGACTGTGTGTATGAACTAACTCTGTGTGTTAAAGGTGTGTGTGTATTTATTAAGTCATAAAGGAAACACTTGAGTAAATGAGATATAATATATATATATATATATATATATATATATATATATATATATATATATATATATATATATATATATATATATATATATATTGAAAGCATGTCCTTCCACACAGGTGTGGTTCCTGAGTTAATTAAGCAATTAACATCCCATCATGCTTAGGGTCACGTTTAAAAAATGCCCAGTTGCCCGTTATTTTGGTTACCAACGTCCAGAAGAAGAGATCTCAGTGACTTTTTGAAAGAGGGGGGTCTCTCAAAAGGGGGTTTAAAAGGGGCGTGTCATCAGACCTCAATCCGATTGGACACTGGGAGCGGCGCCAGAGACGGCGTTTTCCCGCCACCATCAATAAAACACCAAATGATGGAATTTCTCATGGAAGAATGTTGTCGCATCCCTCCAATAGAGTTCCAGACTCTTCTAGAAGCTATTCCAAGGTGCATTGAAGCTGTTCTGGCTGCTGGTGGCCCAAAGCCCTATTAAAGACACTTTATGTAGGTGTTTTGGCAGTTACCTGTATATATCAACTGTGTGTGTGTGTGTGTGTGTGTGTGTGTGTGTGTTACTGTGTGTGTACCATACGAACTCTTCCTGTGTGTGTGTGTGTGTTACTGTGTGTAATAAACGAACTCTTCCTGTGTGTGTGGGTTCCAGGTGTGGAGCATGGATAACATGATCTGTACCCAGACCCTCCTCAGACACCAGGGGAGTGTGACTGCTCTGGCCGTCAGCAGGGGGCGCCTCTTCTCCGGAGCCGTAGACAGCACCGTCAAGGTACCGCAGCGACTGGCGATCAATACGTCAGTCAGTCAGTCAACCTAACCCTCTACTAAGCTAACATATGGAAGGTTATACCAAGGATCATTTAGCTATTTGATTTGGAATTGTAAGACCCCCTTAAGGTATAAAAAAATATATAATAATAATACATTATTTGATGAAACATTTAATTAGGCATTACTGCTATTAGCCAATAGAAACGCTTTGAAAAACAGATTCACTACATGGAACATCAGATTGTCCCCAAAAAATCAAAAGGAAGTTTGTTCTGAAGTGTCTGTCCTGTATCTGAGAGATATAACAAAGATCAGGAAACATTTTTGTATTAACCCCTTAAACAGTCTCCGTATAGACTTCCATTCATTTTCAACTGGTACCGGGGGACCTTCAGACGAGTCTTGTGGGCCTCCTGGAGTAAAACAACCCACGTGTTCGTGAGAGACTCACCTTTCCACAGAGGGGTCATATCCCAAACTGTTGGACGCTGGACGTGTTCCTTTCACAGAGGGGTCATAGCCCAAACTGTTGGGACGCTAGACGTGTTCCTTTCCACAGAGGGGTCATAGCCCAAACTGTTGGGACGCTGGACGTGTTCCTTTCCACAAGGGGTCATATCCCAAACTGTTGGGACGCTAGACGTGTTCCTTTCCCGAAGGGTCATGCCCAACTGTTGGAACCTGGACGTGTTCCTTTCCACAGGGGTCATAGCCCAAAGTTGGGACGTGGACGGTTCCTTCCCAAAGGGGGGGTTCATAGCCCAAAAGTTGGAGCGGGAAAGTGTTCCTTTCCACAGAGGGGGGTCATATCCAAACTGTTGGGACGCTGGACGTGTTCCTTTCCACAGGGGGGGTTTAAAACCCAAACTGTTGGGACGCTGGAGTGTTCTTTCCACAGAGGGGTTATAGCCCAAACGTTGGGACGCTGACGTGTTCCTTCCCCAGAGGGGTCATACCCCAAACTTTTGGGGAAACGCTAGACGGTGTTCCTTTCCCAGAGGGGTCAATAGCCCAAACTGTTGGGACGCTAGACGTGTTCCTTTCCACAGAGGGGTCATATCCCAAACTGTTGGGACGCTGGACGTGTTCCTTTCCACAGAGGGGTCATAGCCCAAACTGTTGGGACGCTGGACGTGTTCCTTTCCCAGAGGGGTCATAGCCCAAACTGTTGGGACGCTGGACGTGTTCCTTTCCACAGAGGGGTCATAGCCCAAACTGTTGGGACGCTGGACGTGTTCCTTTCCACAGAGGGGGTTATAGCCCAAACTGTTGGGACGCTAGACGTGTTCCTTTCCACAGAGGGGGTATACCCCAAACTGTTGGGACGCTAGACGTGTTCCTTTCCCCAGAGGGGGGTCATATCCCAAACTGTTGGGGACGCTGACGTGTTCCTTTTCCCACAGGGGGGTCATAGCCCAAACTTTTGGGGGAAGTGACGTGTTCCTTTCCAAGAGGGGGGTATACCCAAACTGTTGGGACGCTGGACGTGTTCCTTTCCAAGAGGGGGTTTTATAGCCCAAATGTTGGGACGCTGGACGTTTTCCTTTCCACAGAGGGGTTATACCCCAAAAACTGTTGGGACGCTGGAATGTTCCCTTTCCACAGGGGGGGGTATATCCCAAACTGTTGGGACGCTAAAATGTTCCTTTCCACAGAGGGGGTAATAGCCCAAACTTTTGGACGCTAGACTTTTGCCTTTCCACAGGGGGCATACCCAAACTGTTGGGACGCTAGACGTGTTCCTTTCCACAGAGGGGTCATAGCCCAAACTGTTGGGACGCTAGACGTGTTCGGGAGAAGATTTTCTGGGATGTTTCTTTGTTGCAAAAACTTTTAGTTTGGACTGTTCTCCGGGAGGGGGAAGGGCCCAAAACGGCTGGGATTGAGGGGATTAAAAGTACCCTGTTAACAGACAGTTTTAAGGGGATCAAAAAAATTTAATAACAGGTTCCTTGGGCCGCGAAAATTGGGAGATAAGTTTTTTCCTTTCCCACAGGCTAATCCCCAAACTTTTAAGTAACTATTTCTCCGAGGGTCGGATAGGGAAATGTTGGAATAATGGTTTCAAGCTGCAAGGGAGGCAACCTGCTGGACAGACGTTCCTTCCCAGAAGGAGAGCAAGAAGGGGAGAGAGAAGAGAAAAAAAGAGGGGAGAAAGCGGGACGGGACAGGTCCTTTCCCAATAATCATTCTGTTCCGTTGTTCCTTGCCTCTCTCCCCTTTATCTCTGGACTTCTGTCTGCGTATGTACTTTCGGAGTGTATCTTTTAAGAGGAGGATATTAGCCCCAACTTGCCTGCGTCGGCAAGTTTTAAATTTTTATTTTTTTCTCTTGTACCAACTCGAGCCCCCTGTTCCGTGCGGGAACGTCAGAGTGCATCTTGGACGTATATATCGCAATTTGCCGACTATCAAAACGAAGCTAATCTATCTGAATTCTGTAACCCCGATGAAATCTCTCAAGTTTAGCCCGCTTCGTAATAAATAATCATTTTCACTCTACTTTCTATCTATATATGTTTCTCCCCTCATTCCTCTCTATTGTATCATAATCCTCTCTCATTCGTTTCTTATTTCTTTCTGTTATCTGTATCTATATTATCCTGTCTTTAATCTTATCTATCTAGCTCTCTTTTCTCTCTGTCTCGTCTCTTCTGTCTCTCTCTCTGTTTCTCTTCTTCTCTCTCTCTCTCTCTTCTTTCTCTTCTCTCCCTCTCTTCTCTCTCTCTTCTCTCTCTTCTCTCCTCTGTCTCTCCGTCTTCCCCTCTCCTCTCTCTGTCTCTAGGTTTGGACATGTTAGGTTGCGGTCGAGGAGATCAGCTTTATGTTCCAACCTCAGTGGACCACCCTGTGTCAAACGGACCATACGAACTCTGACACCACACACACACACACACACACACTCACACACACACTCTGATTGTGCTTCATCATCCTTCAAGATCATGATTGTTTTTAAGATCTCTACTATATGAACTTTAACCCCTGATGTGGGCGGGGTCAGAAGTGGTCACGACCTCTGTGACCTTAGCCCAGTGCATTATGGGGAGGAGCTGCCTTACCTTAGCTCTGCCCACTGACTACACCAGCCCTCCCCTGATTTGGACAATGCCAAGACTGAGACCTGAAGACTTGTGTTAGCTCCCCAGGATCCAGACCCAGGCTGTTGGACCCGTCCTGAGAAGTGCCATTACTGACCTGGGGGACTGGACTTCAGACTGGACCATTACTGACCTGGGGGACTTCAGACTGGACCATTACTGACCTGGGGGACTGGACTTCAGACTGGACCATTACTGACCTGGGGGACTTCAGACTGGACCATTACTGACCTGGGGGACTTCAGACTGGACCATTACTGACCTGGGGGATGGACTTCAGACTGGACCATTACTGACCTGGGGGACTGGACTTCAGACTGGACCATTACTGACCTGGGGGACTGGACTTCAGACTGGACCATTACTGACCTGGGGGACTTCAGAGGACCCTTACTGACCTGGGGGACTTCAGACTGGACCATTACTGACCTGGGGGACTTCAGACTGGACCATTACTGACCTGGGGGACTGGACTTCAGACTGGACCATTACTGACCCCGGGGGATGGACTTCAGACTGGACCTTACCGGGCCTGGGGACTTCAGACTGGACCATTACTGACCTGGGGGACTTCAGACTGGACCATTACTGACCTGGGGGACTTCAGACTGGACCATTACTGACCTGGGGGACTGGACTTCAGACTGGACCATTACTGACCTGGGGGACTTCAGACTGGACCATTACTGACCTGGGGGACTTCAGACTGGACCATTACTGACCTGGGGGACTGGACTTCGGGACTGGACCATACTGACCTGGGGGACTTCAGACTGACCATACTGACCTGGGGGATTTCAGACGGGAAAACCCATAGGGACCTGGGGGACTGGATTTCAGAACGGAATTACTGGAACCGGGGGACAAACCCTACTGAATTTTGGGCAAATTAACTATTGCTTCAACGTTTTGCCACGGGGGCTGGACTTAATGGACCAACCCTGGGTTTTTAGAATAACTGACCCGGGCTTGATGCCAATGACGGGGGTTTCTCACCTCTGCGTCCCAAACGGATCCCTTAAGCTATTAGCTGGAATTACTAGGGGGTTCTCCCCAACTCTGCAGTTCCAAGGGGACCATAACTAGGGGCAGGATATAGGGAACGGTTTCCCACAATTGCAGCCAAACAAGGATCCTAAGGCTATCTAGGTTTGGACGTTTTCCACAACCTTGCCCACCCACAGGGATCCCTTAAGGCTATGCTAGCAACAACTAGGACGTGTTCTCCACAACTCTGCAGTTCCACTCTGTTGTTTTGTGCCATCATGATGATGCCAGGTGGGATGTGTTCAGGTCCGCTACTCGGCGGTTGTGTCAACGGTTTGAAATGATCCATACTGAAACATGTCCATCGTTAAGAAGACTGTGTGGTGTGGAGGGGTATGATAGAGAAGTGGAGGTGTGTTCCACTTTTAAAGGTATCTCTCTCTCTCTCCCCCAAACCCTCCTACCGTCCCCTTTCCCCCTCTCCCTAGCCCTTTTCCCCCCCCCCGCCCCCCCCTCCCCCCCCCCCCCGCCCCCGACCCCCCTTCCCCTTTCCCACCGTACCCCCCTTCTCCCCCCACCGGACCCTCCCCCCTCCCACCACCCCCCCCCCCACCACCCCCCGTCCCCCCCCCCCCTCCCCCACCCCCCCCCCCCCCCTTCCCCCCCCGAGCCCCCCCCCCCTCCCCCCCCACCCCCCCCCCCCCCCCCCCACCCCCCGGCGGCGCCGGGGGACCCCCCGACCGCCCCGGGGCCGCGGGCCCCGTCCGGCGGCGCCCGCCCCCCGGCGCGGGGCCGACCCCGCCCCCCGGCCCCGCCCCCCCCCCCGGCCCCGGCCGCCCCCCCGCCCTCGGGGGCCCCGGACGCCCCCCTCCCCCCCGGCCCCGGCCCCGCGAAAAACCCCGGGGGGAAGTACCCCCCCCTCCCGGCCCAAAAACCCAAAAACCCAGGCCCTTCTAAGCCCCGGGCCCCCAACGGTCTCCTCAAAACGGCCCCGGGGGGGGGAAGGCCCCGGCCGGGGGGGGGGGGGCCCCCCCCCCCCGGGGAAAAAAAGGGGGGGGGGGGGGAAAAAAAAGGGGGGGGGGGGGGGGGAAAAAAAAAAAAAAGGGGGGCCCCCCCCCAAAAAAAAACCCCCCCCCCCAAAAAAAAAAACCCCCCAAAAAAAAAAACCCCCCGGGGGGGGGCCCCCCCCCCCAAAAAAAAAAAGGGGGGGAAAAGGCCCCCCCCCTTTTTTTAAAAAAAAAATTTTTTTTGGGGGGGGGGTTTTTTTTTTGGGGGGGGGGGGTTTTTTTCCCCGGGGGGGGGGGGGGGGGGGGGGGGGGGGTTTTTTTTTTTTTTTTTTTTTGGGGGGGGGGGTTTTTTTTTTTTTTTTGGGGGGGGGGGGGGGGGGGGTTTTTTTTTGGGGGGGGGGGGGGGGGGGGGGGGGGGGGTTTTTTTTTTTTTTTTTTTTTTTGGGGGGGTTTTTTTTTTTTTTTTTTTTTTTTTTTTTTTTTCTTTTTTTTTTTTTTTTTTTTTTTTTTTGGGGGGGTTTTTTTTGGGGGGGGGGGTTTTTTTTGGGGGGGGGGGGCCCCCCCCGGGGGCCCTTTTTTCCCCCCCCCCCCCCCCCCAAACCCCCCCCCCCCCCGGGGGCCCCCCCCCCCCCCCCCAAAACCCCCCCCCCCAGGGGCCCCCCCCCCCCCGGGCCCCCCCCCCCCCCCCCCCCCCCCCCCTTTTTTCCCCCCCCCCCGGGGGGCCCCCCCCCCCCGGGCCCACCCCCCCCCCGGGAAAAACCCCCCCCCCCCCCCCCCCCGGGGGGGGGAAAAAAAAAAAAAAAGGGGGGGGGGGGGTTTTTTCCCCCAAAAAAACCCCCCCCCCCCCCCCCCCCGGGGGGGAAAAAAAAAAGGGGGGCCCCCCCCCCCCCCCCCCCCCCCCCCCAAAAAAAAAAAGGAAAAAAGGGGGGGGAAAAAAAAAAAAACCCCCCCCCCCCAAAAAAAAAAAAAAAAAAAAAAGGGGGGTTTTCCCCCCCCCCTTTTTTTCTCCCCTTTTTTTCCCCCCCCCTTTTCCCCCCCCCCCCCCCCTTTTTTTCTTTTTTCCCCCCCCCCCCCCAAAAAAACCCCCCCTTTTTTTAAAAAGCCCCCCCTTTTTTTTTCCCCCCTTTTTTTTTTGGGGGGGGGTTTTTCCTCTTTTTTTCTTTTCCCCTTTTTTTTTAAAAAAATTTTTTTTTTTTCCCCCCCCGGGGGGGCCCCCCCCCGGAAAATTTTCCTTTTTTTTTTTTTCCAAAAAAAATTTTTTTTAAAAAATTTTTCCCCCCCCCCCCCAAAACCCCAAAAACCCCCCCCCCGGGCCCCGGGCCCCCTTTCCCCCTTTTGGGGAAAAAAACCCCCCCCCCCCCCGGGCCCCCCCCCTTTGGCCCCCTTTCCCCCCCCCAAACCCCCCCCCCCCCCCCCCCCCCCTTTTTTCCCCCCCCCCAAAAACCCCCCCCCCTTTTTTTCCCCCTTTCCCCCCCCCCCCCCCCCCCGGGGAAAACCCCCCCCCCCCCCCTTTTTTTTTGCCCCCCCCCCCCCCCCTTTTTTAACCCCCCCCCTTTTTTTCCCCCCCCCCCCCCCTTTTCCCCCCCCCCCTTTCCCCCCCCCCCAATTTAACCCCCCTTTTTTTTCCCCCCCCCTTTCCCCCCTTTTTTTTCCCCCCGGCCCCCCAAAAAACCGGGCCCCCCCCCCTTTTCCAAAAAAAAGGGGGGGGGCCCCCCCCCCGGGGGGGGGTCCCGGGGCCCCCCCCCCCTTTTTTTGGGGCCCCCGGGGCCCCCCCGGGGTTCCCCCAAAAAGAAAAGGGGGGGGGGGCCCCCCAAAAAATTTTTTTTTTCCCCCCAAAATTTAAAACCCCCCGGGGGGGGAAAAACCCCCGGGGGGGGCCCCCGGGCCCCCTTAAACCCCCTTTTGGGGGGGCCCCCCCCCCGGGCTTTTTGGAAAACCCCGGTTTTCCCCCCCGGGGGCCCCCCCGGGGCTTGGGGGGGGGCCCCCCCCCCCCCAAAAAAAAAAGGGGGGGCCCCCTTCCCCCCCCCCCCCCCCCCAAAATTTAAAAAAAGGGGGGCCCCCTTTGGGGGGCCCCCCGGGCCCCAAACCCCGGGTCCCCCCCCCCCCCGGGGCCCCCGGGGCCCCGGGGCCCCCCCCCCCCCGGGGCCCCCGGGGGGTTTCCCCCCCAAAAAACCCCGGGGCCCCTTTGGTTTCCTTTTTCCCCCCCCCCCCCCCGGGGGGGGGCCCCCTTAAAACCCCCCCAAAAGGCCCCTTTTTTTTGGGGGGGGGGCCCCCCCCCCTTTTTAAAAAAAAAAATTTTTTTTCCCCCCCCGGGGGGGCCCCCTTTTGGGCCCCCCCCTTTTTTTTTTTTTTAAAAACCCCCCCCCGGGGGGTTTTTTTTTTTTGGGGGGGGGTTTTTGGGGGCCAAAAAAACCCCCGGCAAAAAAAAGGGGGGGGGAAAAAAAAAATTTTTTTCCCCTTTTTTTAAAAAATTTTTTTGGGGGGCCCCCCCGGGGGGAAAAGGCCTTCCCCTTTTTTTTTTTTTAAAAAAAAGGGGGTTAAATTTTTGGGGGAAAAAAAAAAAAAAACACCCAAAAAAACCAAAAAAAAAAAAAAAATTTTTTCCCCCGGGGGCCCCGGGGGCCCCCAAAAAAAAATTTAAAAAAAAAATTTTTTTTTTAAAAAAAAAAAAAACCAAAAAAACCCTTTTAAAACCCCCCCCCCAAAAAAACCCCCCCCAAATTTTGGGGGGGTTTTTAAAAAACCGGGCCCCCCAAAATTTGGGAAAAAAAAATTTAAAAACTTTTTTTTTTCCCCCCAAAAAAACCCAAAAAAATTACCCCCCCCCGGGGTTTGGTTTTTTTTTTGGGTTTTTTTTTTTTTTCCCCCTTTTGGGAAAAAAAAGGGGGCCAAAAAAAAAAGGGAAAAAAAAGGGTTTTCCCCCCCTTTAAAAATTTTTTAAAATTTAAAAAAAACCCCCCTTTTAAAAAATTTTTTTTTTTTTTTTAATTTTTTTTCCCAAGGGAAAAAAAAAAAAAAAAACCAAAAAATTTTGGGGAAATTTTTAAAAAAGGGGAAAATTCCCCCCCCCCCGTAAACCATTTCCCCCGTCCACCCCCGGCCCCCCTGTGGAAAACCCCAGTCCCCCGGGGGGTTCTAGGACTCCAGGCTGCCCCCTGGGGAAAACCCAGGTACCCCCAGGGTCCAGACTCCAGTACCCCCTGTGATAGACCGGTCCCCCCGGGGGGTCCAACCCCATTTCCCCCCCTGTGGAATAACCAGGTCCCCCCAGGGTCCGGACTCCGGCTCCCCCCCTGTGGAAAACCCCAGGTACCCCCGGGGGTCCGACTCCGGGTACCCCCCCCCTGTGGTGCCGGTTTCCCCCCTGTGATAGACCAACCCCCCCCCCCCCCCAGTTACCCCCTTGGATAGCCCGGTACCCCCGGGGGTCTAGACCCCACTGCCCCCTTGGATAACCAGGCTCCCCCAGGCTCTGGGACTCCGGTACCCCCCCTGTGGATAGACCATGTCCCCCCCCGGGCGTCTAGGACCCCCGGGTAACCCCCCCCTGTGGTAGACCAGGTCCCCCCCCTGTGGAAGACCAGGTCCCCCCCCGGGGGTCCGGGCCCCCCAGTACCCCCCTGTGGATGACCGGGTCCCCCCCCGGGGGTCTGGGACTCCGGGTCCCCCCCTGTGGTAGACCAGTCCCCCCTGGATAACCAAACCCCCCCCTGAAAAGCCCGGGTTTACCCCCATTTCCGGACCCCCGGGTACCCCCCTTTTTATGACCAGTACCCCCCCAGGGGTCCAGGACTCCAGGTACCCCCTGTGGATAGACCAGGTACCCCCAGGGGTCCAGGACTCCAGGTTGAGAACCGCCTGTGTGCTTCAATAGATGTCCGTAATGAATATCTCCACAGCTCTCTGCTGACCCCCTCTGGGCCTCAGTGGTAGTGCTCATCTAACAGTCACACGTCAGTGAGAAGACGGGGGTAGTAGATAACGGTCGTTACATTTCCAATAGGAATTCACACACTAAAACCAATGGGATGCTTCATTAGTACAGTGAAGGAAGGCCAGGGTGTATTCTGGGAGATAACTGCCTTCAGCTCTGTTTTGTTGTGTTCTCTGATAACACCCCCTGAAGGCTGGTAATGCTTACTGGTTGGGTAGGTGAATGTTGGATGGACGGACAGACAGACAGACAGGCCATAGTAAAAGAGTCCAGTGGAGTCTGTATAGAACATTTTATTTCTTTATTCTCGAGAGGATGACGGATGCATCACTGCAAGCACACCACGTTCCCACCGACCGCCATGACATCACCACGTTTTCATACTGTCAATACACAGCAGAGTAGATACACAGCTTATATATGCTCGCACACACACACACACACACACACACACACACACACACACACACTTGCAGCGGGGCCCAGAAACCACTCTGGTCTCTGTCGACGCTCACAGGCAAAAAATAAAATAAAAAATAACTTTTTTCTTTATAAAAAAACAAACAAACAACCAAACAGAAACAGTACTATGCTCCACGACACGTTTGAGCATTGTTTTTCTTCTTTATGTAATGGAGGTGGTTCTGTGAACCTGAAGACCTGTTAGCTCCAAGAGATGATACCTAGGTCTCAAGCCTTTAGCTCCGTAAGCTAACACAGTCTTGTGACCCCGGGGTTCAAGCCCAGTTGGCCACGTGTATGTACATTACCGGGCAAACGTTTTAGAAACACCTACTCATTCAAGGGTTTTTCTTTTCTTTTTTACTATTTTCTACATTGTAGAATAATAGTGAAGACATCGAAACTATGAAATAACACATATGGAATCATGTAGTAACCAAAAGAAGTGTTAAACAAATCAAAATAAAAAATTTATATTTGAGATTCTTCAAATAGCCACCCTTTGCCTTGATGACAGTTTTGCACACTCTTGGCATTCTCTCAACCAGCTTCATGAGGTAGTCACCTGGAATGCATTTCAATTAACAGGTGTGCCTTCTTAAAAGTTAATTTGTGGAATTTCTTTCCTTCTTAATGCGTTTGAGCCAATCAGTTGTGTTGTGACAAGGTAGGGAGGGTATACAGAAGATAGTCCTATTTGGGAAAAGACCAAGTCCATATTATGGCAAGAACAGCTCAAATAAGCAAAGAGAAACGACAGTCCATCATTACTTTAAGACATGAAGGTCAGTCAATACAGAACATTGTAGTCGCAAAAACCATCAAGCTCTATGATGAAACTGGCTCTCATGAGGACCACCACAGGAAAGGAAGACCCAGAGTTACCTCTGCTGTAGAGGATAAGTTCATTAGAGTTACCAGCCTCAGAAATTGTAGCCCAAATAAATGCTTCACAGAGTTCAAGTAACAGACACATCTCAACATCAACTGTTCAGAGGAGACTGTGTGAATCAGACCTTCATGGTCGAATTGCTGCAAAGAAACCACTACTAAAGGACACCAATAAGAAGAAGAGACTTGCTTGGGCCAAGAAACACGAGCAATGGACATTAGACCGGTGGACATTTGTCCAAATTGGAGATTTTTGGTTCCAACCGCCGTGTCTTTGTGCGATGCGGTGTGGGTGAACGGATGATCTCTGCATGTGTAGTTCCCACCGTAAAGCATGGAGGAGGAGGTGTTATGGTGTGGGGGTGCTTTGCTGGTGACACTGTCTGTGATTTATTTAGAATTCAAGGCACAATTAACCAGCATGGCTACCACAGCATTCTGCAGCGATATGCCATCCCATCTGGTTTGGGCTTAGTGGGACTATCTTTTGTTTTTCAACAGGACAATGACCCAACACACCTCCAGGCTGTGTAAGGGCTATTTTACCAAGAAGGAGAGTGACGGAGGGCTGCATCAGATGACCTGGCCTCCACAATCCCCCGACCTCAACCAAATTGAGATGGTTTGGGATGAGTCGGACCGCAGATTGAAAGAAAAGCAGCCAACAAGTGCTCAGCATATGTGGGAGCTCCTTCAAGACTGTTGAAAAAATAATTCCAGGTGAAGCTGGTTGAGAGAATGCCAAGAGTTTGCAAAGCTGTCATCAAGGCAAAAGTGTGGCTACTTTGAAGAATCTCAAATATAAAATATATTTTGATTTGTTGAACACTTTCTTTGGTTACTACATGATTCCATATGTGTTATTTCATAGTTTTGATGTCTTCACTATTATTCTACAATGTAGAAAATAGAATAATTAAGAAAAACCCTTAAATGAGTGTTAACTTTTGAACTTTGGTACCTTAACAATTATCTTAACTTTCACCCCCCGACAAGTACAACAACTTTATGTAACAGAGTAAGTTCATATACGCTATCACCATACGATATCCCCTCAAAACCACAGATAACAGGGCGTGATTTGGTTAACCGTAGTAAACGGAGTTAGAGAGGTAGCAGACCATGACAAACATTCCAATGTATAGAACAATCATGTTGATGATACCAAAATGATCGATTATAAGAATAACCCTAATTTTATTTTTAAACAGGCGAACAATTCAATGTAGGAGAGTGGCCAGTCATCACAATTAGCCATGACATGAACTAGAACAGGTTGGGTAGATCCTAGGTTTGCCCCCTCACAGATGTAAAATGGTCCCTAATCATAAATCTAACATGACTAGATCACAAACCCGTAAGCAGGGAACACCTAGTTAATGTCAGAGGTGGCATATATCGGCTGACGTACAGATCAATATCTACAGACATGAACACTAGATCATCAACTAGCTAGCATAACCTAGATATAAAGTAGCTAGACAGTGCAAACAGAGAGTCAAGAGGTGAGGAGAGTCAAGCCAGACCACCACAAAGCAAGGCACATTTGATATAGAAAAAACAATGTGTTGGAACACTAGTCATCAAATGACTAGACATAAGACTAAGTGGAAACAACATCAAATGTAGCAGGTGGACTAGTCTAGTATAGAGGAACACTAGTCAAAATGTCTAGAGAGTGAACCTAGATCATCAATGTAGCTAACAGTGACCTAGTCATCAAATGTAGCTAGACAGTGGAACACTAGATCATCAAATGTAGCTAGACAGTGGAACACTAGATCATCAAATGTAGCTAGACAGTGGAACACTAGATCATCAAATGTAGCTAGACAGTGGAACACTAGATCATCAAATGTAGCTAGACAGTGTGATGACTAGATAATGTGATTTAACCAAACATTTTTGGTATCCATGACTGGTGGTTACTGGTGATGTTACGTTTGATACCGGAGCTCCAAGGCCTGCGTCGAAAATCGAAGGTTAAGCAGATAACTTCGAGAGCAGTGTGCCGAGGCGCGTATCACTTTATCAGAAGGATGTCATCGATGACGTCCGAAGCTTCGTTTTTGATCACGTGCGTTTTTCAAAAAAACCGTGGCTGGCATTCCAAAGACGTAAAAGACACGCCCCTCTCCACTCAGCCCTCCAATGAAAGTGGACACTTCTGATGACGGCGAATCATGAGTTGACACTTGCAGGGCAAAGGACAAGGAAAGAATGAATTCATTTTAAATGGACCGCCCCCTTGGCCCGGGAAATGTGTCAGTCGTTCGTCCCACGGTTGTGTTTTCAGTCATCGTGGAACCACCGGTAGCTGTTGTGTGATTTATATGAGCTACAGTCAGTTGCGATTGCATCTCGTATCTTTGGTTAGAAGACAACGCATCCGCAGACATCGATGCCATCCAATGAGATCAGGTAAATCGAACATTACAAGGTGTGATGTCAGAAGCAGATACAGGAGAACTAAAACGATGACTGACCGACCACACCCAGATCACCTGGTGACCGACCACACCCAGATCACCTGATGACCGACCACACCCAGATCACCTGATGACTACACCCAGATCACCTGATGACCGACCACACCCAGATCACCTGATGACCGACTGACCACACCCAGATCACCTGATGACCGACCACACCCAGATCACCTGATGACCGACCACACCCAGATCACCTGATGACCGACCCACACCCAGATCACCTGATGACCGACCACACCCAGATCACCTGATGACCGACCACACCCAGATCACCTGATGACCGACCACACCCAGATCACCTGATGACCGACCACACCCAGATCACCTGATGACCGACCACACCCAGATCACCTGATGACCGACCGACCACACCCAGATCACCTGATGACCGACCACACCCAGATCACCTGATGACTGACCACACCCAGATCACCTATGACCGACCACACCCAGATCACCTGATGACCAACACCCAGATCACCTGATGACCGACACACACCCAGATCACCTGATGAACCACCACACCCAGATCACCTGATGACCGACCACACCCAGATCACCTGATGACACACACCCAGATCACCTGATGACACCGACCACACCCTGATCATCTGATGACTGACCACACCCAGATCACCTGATGACCAACCACACCCAGATCACCTGATGACTACACCCAGATCACCTGACGACCGACCACACCCAGATCACCTGATGACCACACCACACCCTGATCACCTGATGACGACCCACACCCAGATCACCTGTGACACCGACCACACCCTGATCACCTGTGACCGACCACACCCTGATCACCTGATGACTGACCACACCCAGATCACCTGATGACTGACCACACCCAGATCACCTGTACATAAAGACAGGCCCAGATGACCTGGACATAAAGACAGGCCCAGATCACCTGGACACAAAGACAGGCCCAGATCACCTGGACACAAAGACAGGCCCAGATGACCTGGACACAAAGACAGGCCCAGATCACCTGGACACAAAGACAGGCCCAGATGACCTGGACACAAAGACAGGCCCAGATCACCTGGACACAAAGACAGGCCCAGATCACCTGGACACAAAGACAGGCCCAGATAAAGCTCTCATTAAAATAAAAACAACCCTAAGCAAGATAATTTACATTTAAATTATTATTCAGAACAGTAAGAGAAGATAAAAGAAGTCATTATCTACAACTTTAAACACCTGCAGTCACTTCATTTCAAAAAGCCTTCAGAACGGCCCACATCATAAAATCACCATTAAAAATGTATTTTTGTTCTTGCAAATATGCACATATAATCTTTAATGTTCATAACTTGAATATTCCAACGATTCTCTCAGCTCTTAGGACATAAAGAGAGGCTATAGTGAGTTCTGTCTGGATGGATGGATGGATGGATGGAAGGATGGATGGATGGATGGATGGAAGGATGGATGGATGGATGGATGGATGGAAGGATGGATGGATGGATGGATGGATGGATGGATGGATGGATGGATGGATGGATGATGGATGGATGGATGGATGGAAGGATGGATGGATGGATGGATGGATGGATGGATGGATGGATGGATGATGGATGGATGGATGGAAGGATGGATGGATGGATGGATG
>LR778259.1:64266516-64290967 GCA_902810595.1 Coregonus sp. 'balchen'
GGTGAGGGGAGGGTTGGGGTGCGGTAGACAGGGGTGCGGGGGTAGGTCTGTCCCTCCTGGCGGCAGCGACCAGCTCAGTAACCGGACCACTGATGGTTCTACGGCGATTCACCACCTCCCCATCCAGACCAATGGCATCCCGCTGCTTACAAATCAAATCACATTTTATTTGTCACATGCGCCGAATACAACTGTGTAGACTTTATCGTGAAATGCTTGGTTACAAGCTCTTTTACTAACAATGCAGAGTTTAAATTTTTTAAATAAATAGTAACATGAGGAATAAAATAAAATACACAAGAATGAAGCTATATACAGGAAGTACCAGATCAATGTGGAGCTATATACAGGAAGTACCAATTCAATGTGGAGCTATATACAGGAAATACCAGAAACAATGTGGAGCTATATACAGGAAGTACCCCGATCAATTTTGGAGCTATATACAGGAAGTACCAGATCAATGTGGAGTTATATACAGGAAGTAAAACCCGTACCATCAATGTGGAGCTATATACAGGAAGTACCAGATCAATGTGGAGCTATATACAGAAGTACCAGATCAATGTGGAGCTATATACAGGAAAGTACCAGATCAGTGTGGAGTATATACAGGAAGTACCAGATCAATGTGGAGCTATATACAGGAAGTACAGATCAATGTGGAGCTATATACAGGAAGTACCAGACAATGTGGAGCTATATACAGGAAGTACCACATCAATGTGGAGCTATATACAGGGGCCAGTCATGTGGAGCTATAACAGGGAGTACCAGATCAGGTGGAGTATATACAGGAGTACCAGTACCGATCAATGTGGAGGCTATATACAGGATACCAGATCAATGTGGGGCTATATACAGAAGGTTACCAGACAGATCAGTGTGGAGCTATATACAGGAAGTACCAAATCAATGTGGAGCTATATACAGGGAGTACCAGTCCAGATCAGTTTTGAGCTATATACCCGGAAAAGTACCAAATCAATGTGGACTATATTACAGGAAATACCAGTACCAGATCAATGTGGAGCTATAAAACAGGAAGTACCAGATCAATGTGGAGCTATTACGGAAGTACCAGTACCCAGATCAATGTGGAGCTATATACAGGAAGTACCAGATCAATGGGAGCTATATACAGGAATACCAGTACCAGATCAGTGTGGAGCTATATACAGGAAAATACCAAAATCAATTGGAGCTATATACAGGGAGTACCATACCAGATCAGTGTGGAGCTATATACAGGAAGTACCAAAACAATGTGGAGCTATATACAGGAAGTACCAGTACCAGATTTAATGTGGAGCTATATACAGGAAGTACCAGATCAAAGTGGAGCTATATACAGGGAGACCAGTACCAGATCATGTGGACTAATACAGGAGTACCATACCAGATCAATGTGGAGCTATATACAGGAATATTTATGTTTATTATTTCCCTTTTGTACTTTAAACTATTGGGACGCTGTTACCAACACTGTATATAGCATAATAGACCCTTTGAAATGTCTTATTCTTTTAGAACTTCGAGGTAATGTGACTGTTAAAGTTTGTGTTATTACCTTTTGTTTATTATTACTTCCACTTCTTGGCAATGTTAACATACTTTTCCCATCCCAATAAACCCCTTTAAAATTTGAAGAATTGTGAGAGAGACAGAGGACAGAAGAGGGACAGAGAGAGGAGAAAAAAGAGGAGAAAAAAGAGGAAAGGGGAAGGAAGAAGAGAAGAGGAAAAGGGGACAGAGGAGAGAGGGGAGGGAAGAAGGAGGGAGACAGAGGAAAAAAGGGGAAAAAGAAGAGAGGAAGGAGGAAGACGAGGGGAAAAGGGACGAGAGGGGGGGAGAGGAAAGAGGGAAGGACAGAAAAGAACGGGGAAAGAGAGAGATAAAGAGAGAGACCAGGGGAGAGAGAAAAGGGGAGAAAAGAGGAGGAGACAGAAAAGAGAAAGGAGGGGAAAAAAAAAAGGGGGGAAAACGGGAGGAGAGAGGGGAGACAAGGAAGACAGAAAAGAGAGAGAGAGGAGGAGAAGAAGAGGGGAAAAGGGGAGGAGAGGGGAAAAAGAGAGAGGGGAAGAAAAGGGGAAGGAAAAAAGGAGAAGGAAGGGGAGAAAAAGGAAAAAAGAGAAAAAAGAGAAAAGGAAGAAAAAGAGAGAAGGAAGAGGGAGCAGAGAGAGAAACAGAGAGAGAGAAAAGAGAAGGACAGAGAGAGAGCAGAGGAGAGAAGAGAGAGGGGAAGAGAGGGGAAAGAAGGAAGAGAGACCAGAGAGAAGCAAAAGGACAGAGACAGAGAGGAGAGAAAGAGGAGAGAGCAGGAGACGGGAGAGAGAGAACAGAGAGAGAGGACAGAGGTTTTGAAACACACAACACCCCCTTACCTGTAGGAAGTTTCTCTGTCCAGCCATGCCCTTGGCCCCACCCCCGATGGAGGACATTTCCAGCATGGCCGCTATGCTCCTCACACTGCCCGCGCCGCCCGTCTCCACGGATACGCCCAGGTCGGGGCCCCGCCGGGGGGGTTTGGGGGGCCCCCCAGCACCCCGCCCGCGTGTTGTGTTGTCAGCGTGTCTGTGCGCGTGTCGGTGAGGTTGGAGTTGGACATGGCTGAGCTGGAGCGTTTGGGAGGCGGAGGGGGCGGGCCTTTCTTCTTGGGGCAGGGGAGGACTGTAATTGGTGGGTTGAGTTTTGTCTTGGTTGGTAGGAGGGGCGGCTGCCCCGGTGAGAACCGTGGCGTTTTTCCCGCCCCCGCCGCCCCCTGCACGCCCCCAAAACGCCCCTGCTAGCCTCCCTGAAGGGGCCACTCCTCTCCCCGCCCCCGCCCCTGCACCCCCACCCCCCCCTCCCCCCCCCCCCTTCGCCCCAAACGTAGCGGTTAGGCTTGAGCGCTTTTAAGGGGGGCCCCTTTTCCGCCCTACCCATTTCCCGTCTCCCCCTCAGCCCGGGGGCGGCCGGAGGGGCAAGACACCTGGGGGGGGGGGGGGGGGGTAGGGGGAGTCTCTTTTCTCTAAACCCCCCATCTCCCTTCCCCATCGGGGGGGTTTTCAGGTGAGTTTGGGGGGAATAGGTGTGGGTTGGTGCTGGGGCTGAGGACCAGGCTGGGGTGTAGGCTGAGATTGGGGAATAGGTTGGGGTGGTGCTGGGGCTGAGGACCAGGGGGGGGAGGTGAGATTGGGAATGGGTTTGGGGTTGGGGTGGGGCTGGGGCCCAGGCTGGGGTAAATTTGGGGTTTTGGGGGAGCCCCCGTGTGGGGGGACTGGGGGTGAGAGCGCGGGGAGCCAGGCCTCTCTCCCTGTATCAGCTGTGGGGAGGGTTTGGGTTTGGCCTGCGGCGAGGGGCCCGGGGCGGAGGTGGAGGAGTGCAGGGGTTTCCTGGTGGGGGTGTGAGGGGGAGTGTAAGGGGGCGCCGGCATGGAGTGGGCGTGGGAGGGTGGGCGAGGTTTGGACGAGGCGCTGCCCCTCTGGTTCCCCTGGCTGGCCTGCCGCATGGTCCGAGCCTCCTTCCTCGGGGGCGCGCTCCTCCTCCTCCTCTACCCCCCGACCCTCCTCCCTCGTCGGGGTCCTTGCTGAGGCTGCGCGTCCTCTGACCCTTGACCTCTGGCCTAGGCTGGATCAGGGCCGTCTGCAGCTCCGGGCTCAGCTCGCTGTCCTGGAAGGTGCACAACTTAGGAGACGTGACGACTTCTGGAGAGAGATGGAGAGAGATATTACATATGGATGAGGAGAGGAGAGAGGGGGAGAGAGAGTTAATTGATGGAGAGCGAGGGGGGATGTTTAAAATGTGGAGAAGAGAGAGAGAGATATTACATATGATGGAGAGAGAAGAGAGAGATGTTACATATGATGGAGAGATAGAGAGAGATGTTACATATGATGGAGAGAGGAGAGGGGGGATTACGTATTTAGGAGAGGGGAGAGAGAGATGTTACATTGATGGAGAAGGGGAGAGGAGTATTTCGTTGATGGAGGAGGAGAAGGGGGTGTTAAAATGAGGAGAGAGAGATGGAGAGATAGAGAGAGATGAAGAGGAGGGAGATGGAGAGACATGGGAGAGAAGTGGAGGTGAAGAGGATGGAGGACAGGAGAGAGAAAAAGAGAGGAGGGAGACAGGAGAGAGATAGGGGAGACATGGAGAGAGAAGGGCATGACGACCTGGTACACCAAAAAAAAAATATGTTAGGTTGCAGGCATTGGGTCACTTAGTTGGGTTGTTTTCTTCAAAAACTGCTGGGTTATTGATGCTGGGTTATTGATGCTGGGTTATTGAGATATGACCCAGTGGCTTTCAGATGGTCCTTTTTGACCACCCGTGAGAGTAAATGTCATTCCGGTTCATCTGTTCTGTTGTATTTTCATCACATGTTAAGGTTGGACACCTGACACTGTTGTAGCTTTAATGAGGCTTTACACAAGTGCATGAGTTCCTGTAAATATTACATATCCTAAATAATAATGTTCAGAATTTTATATTAGAATATGTAATGCGCAAAAAAATATTCAAGGTAAATTGAAATTTGCAGTGCAAAAACAGGAATGACATTTACTCTCATGGGGTGGCCAAAAATAAATAATGAAAGCCTACGCCCCTAATAGGTCACACCTCCTGAAAATAACCTATGGATTACTTTATTCACGCAACCCAAAGGTGGGGTCAAAATAACCCAGCGTGTGTTCCCGGCCACTATTTAACCAGTGCTGGGGTCACCAAATAACCCAGCGTGTGTTCCCCGGCCACTATTTAACATGTCTGGGTCACCAAATAACCCAGCGTGTGTTCCCGGGCCACTATTTAACCAGTGCTGGGGTCACCAAATAAACCATGTGTTCCGGGCACTTATTTAACCAGTGCTGAGGGTACCAAATAAACCATCTGGTTCCGGAACATTTACCATCGTCTGGGGTGCACAAAAAACATGTTAGGCCACAGTTACCAGGTGACGGACTCCAAAAACCGGATTGTTCCCACTATAACCAGTGTGGGGCACCAAATAACCCAGGTGTGTTCCGGCCACTATTTAACCAGTGCTGGGGTCACCAATAACCCAGTGCCCGGGCTATTTACCAGCTGGGGCACCAATAACCAGGTGTGTTCCGGCCACATTAACCAGGCGGGTGACAAATACCCAGGGATTTACGGACATGACAGTCTGGGGTCACCAAATAACCCAGCGTGTGTTCCCGGCCACTATTTAACAGTGCTGGGGTCACAAATAACCAGCGTGTGTTCCCGGCCCTTACCATGCTGGGTCACCAGTAGCGTGGTTCCGCCATTTAACCGCGCTGGGGCACATAACCTGCTGGGTTCCCAGAATTAACCCAGCGTGGGTCACCAAATTACCACGTGTTTGCGCCAATCCCGTACGGTGGGCACAATAACCAGCTTGTTCCGGCCAATAACCAGCGTGGGGTTCACCAACCCAGCTTAGTGCGGCCAATAACCAGGCTGTGTCATACGCACTGTAGTCCGGCCACTATAACCAGTGCTGGTTCCCAAATAACCACTGTTTCCGGCATATTCACCAATGACTCACCAATAGTTCCCGTGATTTACGCATACTATGTAACCAGTGGGTACCAAATAATCCCAGGATGTTTGCAGATTACAGGCTGGGGTCACCAAAACCCAGCGTGTGTTCCCGGCCACTATTAACCAGTGGGGGTCACCAAAATACCCAGCGTGTGTCCCCAGCCACTATTTAACAGTGCTGGGGTCACAATAACACGTTGTCGGCCATTACCGGTGTTCCAAGGCCACTATTTAACCAGTGCTGGGGTCACCAAATAACCCAGCGTGTGTTCCCGGCCACTATTTAACCAGTGCTGGGGTCACCAAATAACCCAGCGTGTGTTCCCGGCCACTATTTAACCAGTGCTGGGGTCACCAAATAACCCAGCGTGTGTTCCGGCCACTATTTAACCAGTGCTGGGGTCACCAAATAACCCAAAATTGGGTCGTTTTTAGCCCCTCGTATTTTAGAGTGCACTGTGAAATACTTTTATCTGATTCTATTGTGACCTCACCGTTGTTAGGGGGCATGTTCTCTATGGACATCACTTCCTGCTGCTGTGTGATTGGTGGAGGCTTCTTCCTGGTGGAGGTCCGCCCCTCAGAGCCATGCTGCATCTCTGCCAATCGCTTCACAGCTAGCATCAGCTTCTTCTGGTGGCCTAGGTGGGGACAAACAACAACAATATATGATATGAGATAACATGATAATGTTATAAGGCATCTAATGTATAATATGTATTGGACAGTTTAATATATGTGAGCCATTTCAGGAAGCGCAATGTCGCACGTCACTACTTCACAGGAGAGGCATTTTATTTATTTATTTTTTATCCAAATGCATTTTTTGGTATAAATGCCTTCAGGAACATGTTGAACTTTCATGTGCCTTAATAACAAACTTGTATGCCATCTGTAAATATGAATCAAATTGTTAAAAATAACGAGCCTAGATGGTTTAGCCATGGAAAAAAAGACAGGAACCTTCCCGCTAGCAATGAATGGCTGAGATAATGGATGGGCTGGACATGCCGAGAGATGAGTTGGGATTGTTCTGCCACGTAGCATGCTTCTGTCTATAACATGAGCTGCTCAGTATGTGTCCTTGCTACAGAAGCTTTAAAAAATATATATATATATATACCGTTAGCCATGGAGAATGGCAGAAGTGTTGCTACTGTGGTGTCTAAGGAATGTATGACTTTGCTAACGTTTGCAAATGGTATCTTAGTGGATGTTGATTCAGCATCTGGGCAACAGTTCTATAGGGGCACTCTAGAACAGAGGAAGTCTGTTGTGTGGAGTCATGGGATTGGTCTGTAGGGGAAACCACCCATATCATGTTAAAGATTATAAATACTTGGTGGAGACAAAGGAGGACAGAACACAACATATTATTTTGAGTCCGTTGTGTTCCCCCAGATGCCTGCAGACGTCTGTAAACTTACGCTGAAAATCCTTTGAAATAATAAACCTTTATAATCAAAAGTACAGTGTAAGCGGACTCCTTGTTCTCATTCGCATAATTAGCATCATTATTTAGATACCACACTACTGCTCTCTACAACATGGCTGCCCTGAATTTAGCCGGCGCTGTCGACAAAGATCAGTGGGAAAGAAGTTGTGACGGACTACTTTCTGCACACGGTCAGTGTGAACCGGAGTGACTTGACACACAACGGGCCGAACAAGTGTTCATCCATGTATACAGGGGTAAGAATCTAGCTACATTTTTTTCAGATATTATACATTTATACTTTTTTTCTTCAGAAAGTTGTTTTCATTGCAAGTTAAAGCGTACTGTTCGCTAGCTAGCGAACGTTAGCTTGCTGGCTGGCTCGCTAACGTTACATGTATGATCTGTGTAGTAATATTATTTGTATCTCAGAGCCATTTGCATTGCTAGTTATAGCCTAATGTTAGCTAGCTAGCTAACATTGAACCTAGTTGGTTAGCTTTAGCTACCTGCAGATTCATACTACAGCATTTCTTGCATGGTGGCTAGCTACGACAATCCGTTTTTTTACTGTATGGGGTGGGATTATGGTTCATTGTTTAGCTAGCTAGCTACATGTCTAAACAATAGACTCCACGACCCATCAATTTAGACAAGTGTGTCGGGTAATAATAATGATAACATATTTATAAAATATTTTTATCTGGACACTTTCTGTTTTTGATATTACTAATATGCAAGTAACCACTTCACTGTACCGTTTACAACCTTCTGTTTCCTGTGCATGTGACAAGTAAACGTTGATTTTATTTGATAGAGTGTGTGTTTACCAGAGACGGTAATGTGAAGAACAACATGACCTGCACCAAAGTCAGATTAGGATATAGACCAAGGACTAGATAAAGTGTATTTTTACTACTACTGTTTGCTATTACTTTCGCCACTTTTAGTCTTAATCTTTGGTTGTTTACTACACTACCTTACTCACTCTGTTTAGCACATGGCCTCACATGTGACTCCTTAAAGAGATGCGGGGGCTAAGGCTTAAGAGGGTGTGAACAACGCTGAATGGGTGTAGACAAAGAAGAGCTCTCTAGTAGGTGTACCAAAACATTCAAGGGCCATTTTCTCAAAAGTGGGGTCACAAGTTTATCAACTTTCAAAGCAGAATTACTTTCCCATTGTTCCTCAACTGCAGTGTATCATATACCATTTTGTAGCTCAGAGTCTATACTTTTGTCCAATGTAAAAAATACAATTTAAAATGTTGCTACATAAGACCGAATTGAGGTGGTGGGTCACGTATAATACAGGATTGTACAGTTTGGGATTAAGTTGGTTTGATCAGGGGAGGTAGCAACAGAGGTCAGGAGACAGGTTGGTTTGATCAGGGGAGGTAGCAACAGAGATCAGGAGACAGGTTGGTTTGATCATGGGGAGGTAGCACAGAGGTCAGGAGACAGTTTGGTTTTGATCAGGGGAGGTAGCAACAGAGGTCAGGAGACAGGTTGGTTTGATCAGGGGAGGTAGCAGCAGAGGTCAGGAGACAGGTTGGTTTGATCAGGGGAGGTAGCAGCAGAGATCAGGAGACAGGTTGGTTTGATCAGGGGAGGTAGCAACAAGAGATCAGGAGACAGGTTGGTTTGATCAGGGGAGGTAGCAACAGAGATCAGGAGACAGGTTGGTTTGATCAGGGGAGGTAGCAACAAGAGAGTCAGGAGACAGGTGGTTTGTTCATGGGGAGGTAGCAACAGAGGTCAGGAGGACAGGTTGGTTTGATCAGGGGAGGTAGCAACAGAGGTCAGGAGACAGGTTGGTTTGATCAGGGGAGGTAGCAACAGAGGTCAGGAGACAGGTTGGTTTGATCAGGGGAGGTAGCAACAGAGATCAGGAGACAGGTTGGTTTGATCAGGGGAGGTAGCAACAGAGGTCAGGAGACAGGTTGGTTTGATCAGGGGAGGTAGCAACAGAGATCAGGAGACAGGTTGGTTTGATCAGGGGAGGTAGCAACAAGAGATCAGGAGACAGGTTGGTTTGATCAGGGGAGGTAGCAACAGAGATCAGGAGACAGGTTGTTATTTTAATATAGATCACAGCTGAGATTGGATGGTAGGAGATCCATTCTCGGGCCTTTAAATCGATAACAGTATAAGCCATCTCATATTAAAGCGGGCAGTCTGGGATTGATACATCCATTCTCGTTTTTGATATTTGATCAGTTCTGTTTTCAAGTGATCAGTGAGTTCAGAGACAGGTGGTTATTTTAACATCGACATTCAGAGCTGAGATTTGGATGGTAGGATACATTCAGTTGCCTTTTTTCTGTCTTTAAACTGTGTGTGTGTGTGTGTGTGTGTGTGTGTGTGTGCAAGCGTGTTGGTTGCACCAGTGGTTGATTTGCAGGTCTCCAGTGATTGGATGAGTAGTTGTTCCATTCTGCACGCGTGTTGTCTCAGTATCGCTGACAAATTGCAGTGCTACACAGCAGACACACAACAAACACACAACAATACAACACAGTCACAACAATCAGGAGTACCACAACAACAGACTACACAACAACATCAAGATCCAAGACAGAACAGGCATCAGATACAACAAGCAGGAACGACAAACCACACAACCGGCCAAACACCTACACACAACACACGACACAATCACACACAGGTAGTTGTACAGGTTCAGCTTCGCCACTACACTCTACTGTCTGGTTCAAAACAGGTTTCTGGTCAGTGTGTACTACAGTTTCAGTGTGTTACAACAGGTTTCAAGTGTTACTAACAGGTTCCAGTGTGTTACTAACAGGTTCAGTTGTACTAACAGGTTTCGTCATGGTACTACTAACAGGTTCTGCAGTGTGTTACTAACAGCAGGTTACTAACAGTTCAGGGTTACAACAGGTCTCAGGGTACTAACAGTTCGGTACAAGGTTACAACAGTCGGTCAGTGGTACTAACATCGTACAACAGTCGTCAGGTGTTACAACAGGTCAGTGTTACTAACAGGTTTCCAGTGTGTACTAACAGTTCAGTGTTACTAACAGGTTCAGTGGTTACTAACAGGTTTCAGTGTGTACTAACAGGTTTCAGTGGTTACTAACAGGTTTCAGTGTGTTACTAACAGGTTTCAGTGTGTTACTAACAGGTTTCAGTGTGTTACTAACAGGTTTCAGTGTGTTACTAACAGTTTCAGTGTGTTACTAACAGGTTTGGGTCAGTGTGTTACTAAACAGGTTTTCAGTGTGTTACTAACAGGTTTCAGTGTGTTACTAACAGGTTTCAGTGTGTTACTAACAGATTTCAGTGTGTTACTAACAGGTTTCAGTGTTTACTAACGGTTTCAGTGTGTTACTAACAGGTTTCAGTGTGTTACTAACAGGTTTCAGTGTGTTACTAACAGGTTTCAGTGTGTTACTAACAGGTTTCAGTGTGTTACTAACAGGTTTCAGTGTGTTACTAACAGGTTTCAGTGTGTTACTAACAGGTTTCAGTGTGTTACTAACAGGTTTCTGGTCAGTGTGTTACTAACAGGTTTCAGTGTGTTACTAACAGGTTTCTGGTCAGTGTGTTACTAACAGGTTTCAGTGTGTTACTAACAGGTTGTTCAAGTTGTGTTTACTAACAGGTTTCAGTGTGTTACTAACAGGTTCAGTGTTTACAGTTTCAGTGTGTTACTAACAGGTTTCAGGTCAGTGTGTTACTAACAGGTTTCAGTGTGTTACTAACAGGTTTCAGTTACAGTTCGTTACTAACAGGTTTCAGTGTGTTACTAACAGGTTTCAGTGTGTTACTAACAGGTTTCAGTGTGTTACTAAACGGTACTACGGGTTTCAGTGTGTTACTAACAGGTTTCAGTGTGTTACTAACAGGTTTCTCAGTGTGTTACTAACAGTCAGTGTGTTACAAACAGTTCAGTGTGTTACTAACAGGTTTCGTGTTGTGTGTTACTACAGTTTCAGTGTGTTACTAACAGGTTTCAGTGTGTTACTAACAGGTTTCCAGTGTGTTATAACAGTTCATTGTACTAACAGGTTTATGTTCACAGTTTGTGTTACTAACATGTTTCAGCGTGTTACTAACATGTTTCAGTGTGTTCTACAGTTAGTGTGTTACTAACAGGTTTGTCACAAGGTTCTGGTTGTTTACTAACAGGTTTCAGTGTGTTACTAACAGGTTTCCAGTGTGTTACTAACAGGTTTCAGTGTGTTACTAACAGGTTTCAGTGGTCTAAAGTTTCAGTTGTACTAACAGGTTTCGTGTGTTCTACAGTTGTGTGTACTAACAGGTTTCAGTGTGTTACTAACAGGTTTCAGTGTGTTACTAACAAGGTTTCAAGTTGTGTTACTAACAGGTTTCAGTGTGTTACTAACAGGTTTCAGTGTGTTACTAACAGGTTCAGTGTTTCTACAGGTTCAGTGTGTTACTAACAGGTTTCAGTGTGTTACTAACAGGTTTCAGTGTGTTACTAACAGGTTTCAGTGTGTTACTAACAGGTTTCTGGTCAGTGTGTTACTAACAGGTTTCAGTGTGTTACTAACAGGTTTCAGTGTGTTACTAACAGGTTTTCAGTGTGTTACTAACAGGTTTTCAGTGTACTAACAGGTTCAGTGTGTTACTAACAGGTTTCAGTGTGTTACTAACAGGTTTCTGGTCAGTGTGTTACTAACAGGTTCTGGTCAGTGTGTTACTAACAGGTTTCAGTGTGTTACTAACAGGTTTCAGTGTGTTACTAACAGGTTTCAGTGTGTTACTAACAGGTTTCATGGTCAGTGTGTTACTAACAGGTGTCTGGTCAGTGTGTTACTAACAGGTTCTGGTCAGTGTGTTACTAACAGGTTTTCAGTGTGTTTCCACAGGTTCTCAGTCGTGTTTACTAACAGGTTCTGGTCAGTGTGTTTACTAACAGGTTTCAGTGGTTACTAACAGGTTTCAGTGTGTTACTACAGGTTTCAGTGTGTTACTAACAGGTTCAGTGTGTTACTAACGGGTTTGGTCAGTGTGTTACTAACAGGTTTCAGTGTGTTACTAACAGGGTTTTCAGTGTGTTACTAACAAGGTTTTCACGGTTTCGTGTGTGTTTTCATCTGATAGATTGTAATCGACTGTCTATATCATTAACTGTTTATATCATTATAGCCTTATGTATAAATAGATTGTTTTGATATCCTCAGAGATTGAAAGTAGTGTTAGGTTCAAGCTCTTTGTGTATGAGAAGTGTAATTATTTAGTGAACTATAGGAATGTGTGTAACTCCCAATAACTCAAAGCCTCTCCTGACCTGATAAGAAGTCTTCTGATGATGCACGGAGAAATCCTGGGTGATGGGGAAAAGCACTGACGTATATCTTTGTGGAAGGGAGGGTGTGAGAGCTAAGGTTATAAGTGGACACTGTCTTGAATGTACACCGTGGACCCCGTGTAGCTCAGTTGGTAGAGCATGGCGCTTGCAACGCCAGGGTTGTGGGGTTTGATTCCCACGGGGGGGGGGCCAGTATGAAAAATAAACAAATACAAATGTATGCACTCACTAACTGTAAGTCGCTCTGGATAAGAGCGTCTGCTAAATGACTAAAATGTAAAATGTAAATGTAAAATGTAAATGTTACTAACAGGTTTCTGATCAGGCAGCCACTCAGTGACGCTGAGTTTGTTGATCTCTGATGTCATCTTCTTACGGTGGCCTGGTTTGGTCACTCCGATGGCCGTGAGATCCTACAGAAAGCACACGCACGTACCACCAAGGGAAAATCAGAGCTTAGCTGAGACACTTCCAACTTCTCCACAGACACACACACTTCATTACCACACACACCACACACCACTGACACACAAACCACAGACACCACAGACACAAAAACCACAGACACACCACAGACACACAAACCACAGACATACCACAGACACCACATACACACCACAGACACACAAACCACTGACACACCACAGACACATCACAGACACACCACAGCCACTACAGACACACCACAGACACATCACAGACACACAACAAAGACACCACAGACACACCACAGTGTCCAGGAGAGAAGGTGTACCACAGGACAGGAGAGAAGGTGATGCAAATGTCCCCAAAGGAAAATAAAGGTGAAGAAGAGAGAGCATGTTGGCAGTGAGAAAGAAGCGTTTTAGAGAAGAGCATCACTAGACCCCGGCTCCACCCACCCCACTGTCTGGCCACACCCACAACATGGCTCCACCTATCCACAGTCTGGCTCCACCCACCCACCACCTGGCCCCACCTATCCACAGTCTGTCTCCACCCACCCACTGTATGTCTCCACCCACCGTATGTCTCTACCATCTGGCTCCACCCATCAACTGTCTGGCTCCACCCACCCACCCACAGTCTGATTCCACCCACCCACCGCCTGGCTCCACCCACCGCCTGGCCCCACCCAAAACCTGGCTCCACCCACCGCCTGGCCCCACCCAAAACCTGGCTCCACCCACCGCCTGGCCCCACCCAAAACCTGGCTCCACCCACAGCCTGGCCCCACCCACAGCCTGGCCCCACCCACCGCCTGGCCCCACCCAAAACCTGGCTCCACCCACAGCCTGGCCCCACCCACTCCACTATATTCTAATTATCCTAATATACAGATGTAGGATCTTAATTTGATAACTCTTTTGTTGCTGATAATTTTCCTGCATGGTGTATTCAAGGTTTATAAAGGCTTCTAACGTTTGTAATTTCCACGTAAAAATTTCAGACTAGATTTGACGACACACTGTATAAAAAAAATGTATCAACCCCTACAAAAAAAGATCCATTAATTATAATCCACATAATAATTCACATTTTCTGTTGCTGCAGGATTATTTTCCTGCTGTAGCAAAACTGGCTCAAATTAAGATCCTACATCTGTAGTAATTAGGGCTGTCAAAGTTAACGTCTTAATAACGCGTTAACGAGGGACGTTTGTCGGCAGGAATTGTTTTGACGCCATTATTTGCTTCTCCATTTCTTCACCGCACGGAAACTTTAAAGCGCACGTGTTTTCCGCACGGAAACTTTAAAGCGCACGTGTTTTCCGCACGGAAACTTTAAAGCGCACGTGTTTTCCGCACGGACCCTTTTAAGCGCAGAACACAGCTACAGTCAACGCTGTAGCCTTTACATCACTGAAGACCGTGTAACTCTAGACAAAATCATGTCAAAGTTATTTGCCCCATTTTTATTTTAACTCTGCATTGTTGGGAAAGGGCTCGTCAGTCAGCATTTCACGGTAAAGTCTACACCTGTTGTAGTCGGCGTTAACGAAGGACGTTTATCGGCAGGAACACCTGTTGTATTTGGCACGTGATTTGATTTGATTTAGCTCCAGTAATATTGGGCATAAGATTAAAAAATGACAAATTAACACAATAAAATAACAATAACGAGGCTATATAAAAGGAGTACCAGTACTGAGTCAATGTCCAGGGGTACCAGGTAGTAGAAACATTGATCAGAGAGAGTAGACCTACTGAAACATTGATCAGAGGGAGTAGGTCTACTGAAACATTGATCAGAGGGAGTAGGTCTACTGAAACATTGATCAGAGGGAGTAGACCTACTGAAACATTGATCAGAGGGAGTAGACCTACTGAAACATTGATCAGAGGGAGTAGGTCTACTGAAACATTGATCAGAGGGAGTAGGTCTACTGAAACATTGATCAGAGGGAGTAGGTCTACTGAAACATTGATCAGAGGGAGTAGGTCTACTGAAACATTGATCAGAGGGAGTAGACCTACTGAAACATTGATCAGAGGGAGTAGGTCTACTGAAACATTGATCAGAGAGAGTAGGTCTACTGAAACATTGATCAGAGAGAGTAGGTCTACTGAAACATTGATCAGAGGGAGTAGGTCTACTCAAACATTGATCAGAGGGAGTAGACCTACTGAAACATTGATCAGAGGGAGTAGTCTACTGAAACATTGATCAGAGAGAGTAGGTCTACTGAAACATTGATCAGAGAGTAGGTCTACTGAAACATTGATCAGAGGGAGTAGGTCTACTGAAACATTGATCAGAGGGAGTAGACCTACTGAAACATTGATCAGAGGGAGTAGACCTACTGAAACATTGATCAGAGGGAGTAGACCTACTGAAACATTGATCAGAGGGAGTAGGTCTACTGAAACATTGATCAGAGGGAGGTTGAAAGAGGGGTCTACTGAAACATTGATCAGAGGGAGTAGACCTACTGAAATATTGATCAGAGGGAGTAGACCTACTGAAACATTGATCAGTAGGGAGTAGACCTACTGAAACATTGATCAGAGGGAGTAGACCTACTGAAACATTGATCAGTAGGGATGGGCATGGTCATTTGAATATTCCAATATCCGAACGGACGTTACTATTCGCTTACTTTGCGAGAGTATTCATTTTTATTTATTTTTATATAAAAAAAAGGCTTTGTCTAAATAATGAAAGGAAACATTGCTACATACAAGGATAGCCCATGCCATTAGACATATGAATAGAACAACAGGGTTTTTCCTGAGTGTGGCCCGTAGAAAAGACGTGCCGGTAGCCTACACACTTATAATAATAATAATATGCCATTTAGCAGACGCTTTTATCCAAAGCGACTTACAGTCACTTCCTCTCCTGCAGCTTGTTACTGCGGATCAGTCAGAGCAACGCTAACCCGTCCAGAGACTCCGTGTGTAGTAGCAAGTGAAGTGGGAGATTTCCTATCAACGCCAAAATGGAATTTACAATTACAGAATGAAGTTGGCTAAATGAGAAGGCGTAGGCTACAATGATTGATTGTTAAAAAAAAGCAGCCAAGATAAAAATGTATTTTCTGTAATTTATTTTTCTACTTAGCTAATGGGCCAGATAGTCGGCAGTTAGAGGTCGATGGCCTCATTATTTAGTAATATTCTACATTAGTAGATTAAAACATTGATTGATTGGTTCTCATCTGGGGGTGTAATTGCATCACTAGTCTGAGGTACACGCACAGAGGGAGACGCACGCATGAACACACACACGCGCACACATACACACACACACACACACACACACACACACATTTATGCACAATAAACAGAACACACAGGACTGTGTCATAGGAGGAGCTTTGAGTCCATCTGCGCTAAAGGCTGCAGGCAGCCCTGTCCTGGCAAATCACAGACGAGGCCCTGGGCATGCTCAGTGTGCTCAGTGACTTGAGCGACTCTCCTAGGGGGGAAACTGGTGTCGGGGGGGGGGGGGGGGGTTATGCATCTCCACTGTCTTCAGAGTTACTGGTGGGTTTGTTTAGTGGAGGGGTTACCAAGGGAACTGCTTTAAGATCAGTGAGTGAGCGGTGAGGTTGACGGGGTGTGGTTAGGGCGTGACTTTTAACTTTAAAGGTCAAAGGATAAGGGGGTCAGAGGTCAGGGTTCCTTACCTCTGGGGTCATTCTGCTAATGGTGGATATGTCATACCCGGCGCTGATGAAGTTTGGAGCGTAGGCCTGCAGCTGAAAGTCACTCAGCCATTGGACAACAGCCTCAGAGCTCTAGGAGAGAAGACAGGTGGAGTTCTGTCACTACGGCTGGCTCTGGGCTAACCGCTAACCGCTAGGAGAGAAGACAGGTGGCATGCGTCACATGGCTGGCTCTGGGCTACGGCTAACCGCTAGAGAGAAGAAGGTGCATGCTGTCACGTAAGGCTGGACTCTGGGCTAACCGCTAACGCGAGGAGAGGAAGACAGGGGCAGCTTGTCATACGGCTGGCTCGGGCTAACCGCTAACCGCTAGGAGAGAAGACAGGGGTGGAATGTTGTCACTATGGCTGGCTCTGGGCTAACAGCTAACCGCTAGGAGAGAAGACAGGGGAGTTCTGTCACTTAAGGCTGGCTCTGGCTAAACAGCTAACCGCTAGGAGAGAAGACAGGTGGAGTTCTGTCACTACGGCTGGCTCTGGGCTAACGGCTAACCGCTAGGAGAGAAGACAGGTGGAGTTCTGTCACTACGGCTGGCTCTGGGCTAACCGCTAACCGCTAGGAGAGAAGACAGGTGGCATGCTGTCACTACGGCTGGCTCTGGGCTAACCGCTAACCGCTAGGAGAGAAGACAGGTGGAGTGCTGTCACTACGGCTGGCTCTGGGCTAACCGCTAACCGCTAGGAGAGAAGACAGGTGGCATGCTGTCACTATGGCTGGCTCTGGGCTAACCGGCTAACCGCTAGGAGAGAAGAAGTGGATACTGCTCACTACAGGCTGACTCGTGGGCTAACGCTAACCACTAGAGAGAGACAGACAGGTGGACTGTACTACGGCTGGTCTGGCAACCGCTAACCGCTAGGGAGAACGACAGGTGGCATGCTGTCACTATGGCTGGCTGAGGCTAACGCAAACAGCTAGGGAGAGGAGACAGGTGAGTGCTAAAGGCTGGCTCTGGGCTACGCTAACGCTAGGAGAGAGAAGGGGAGTTCGTCACTACGGCTCCTCTGGGCAACGCTACCGCTAGAAGAGAAGCCAGTGGATGTTCTGTCACTACGCTGTTCGGGCAACGCTAAACCGAGGAGAGAACAGGTGGCATGCTCACTAGCGCCGTCCTACCAGCTAACTCAAACCCCTGCAACCACCTTTTTCTCCCCTCGGCTAACCGCTACTGCTAATGGTTCAACATGCTATGCAAAGGCTAACCTAATGGACTAAAGGATACACGGAGGGGAGAGAGGAGAAGGCAGAGTGCTAAAGTATGGTCTGGCTAACTAACAGATAGCGTGAGAACTAAACCTAGCTAGAAAAAGAGGGAGAGAACGTACCATCAGTGGCTCTAAGAACTGTAGAGTGTATAAGGGGATAGATGATAAAAACACTCTTCTGGGAGCACTTCGAGTCCTTTCTATGAACAAGCAGCTGCAGTGCAGTTTGCCAATGAGGGCACAGATGAGGCCAGAGAGAATCAGCCATGCCCAGTCCACCAGCACTAACTCAAACCCACTGCACCACCTTTTTCTCCCTCTCCCCCCCCTCTCCCCCCCCCCCCCACTGTCTTCCCACACACTCTGACCAGTACACCAACTGGACCATGGATCACACGGAGGGGGAGGAGGAGGGAGGCAGAGCGCTGAGTTGGATCTGGAACTAACAGATAGCCGTGAGAACCTACACACCCTGCTGGGAGAAACGTGTCCATCAGATGGCTCTACAGAAATCTGTAGAGTGTATATATAGTGTGTATATATATATATATATATACACTACCGTTCAAAAGTTTGGGGTCACTTCGAAATGTCCTTGTTTTCCATGAAAACATACATGAAATGAGTTTGAATAGGAAATATAGCCAAATGAATAGGAAATGTAGTCGTTGACAAGGTTAGAAATAATGATTTGTAATTGAAATAATAATTGTTTTCCTTCAAACTTTGCTTTCGTCAAAGAATCCTCCATATATAGCCTTTGCAGACCTTTGGCATTCTAGTTGTCAATTTGTTGAGGTAATCTGAAGAGATTTCACCCCATGCTTCCTGAAGCACCTCCCACAAGTTGGATTGGCTTGATGGGCACTTCTTACGTACCATATGGTCGAGCTGCTCCCACAACAGCTCAATAGGGTTGAGATCCGGTGACTGTGCTGGCCACTCCATTATAGACAGAATACCAGCTGACTGCTTCTTCCCTAAATAGTTCTTGCATAGTTTGGAGCTGTGCTTTGAGTCATTGTCCTGTTGAAGGAGGAAATTGGCTCCAATCAAGCGCCGTCCACAGGGTATGGCATGGCGTTGCAAAATGGAGTGATAGCCTTCCTTCTTCAAGATCCCTTTTACCCTGTACAAATCTCCCACGTTACCACCACCAAAGCACCCCCAGACCATCACATTGCCTCCACCATGCTTGACAGATGGCATCAAGCACTCCTCCAGCATCTTTTAATTTGGTCTGTGTCTCACAAATGTTCTTCTTTGTGATCCGAACACCTCAAACTTCGATTCGTCTGTCCATAACACTTTTTTCCAATCTTCCTCTCTCAAGTGTCTGTGTTCTTTTGCCCATCTTAATCTTTTATTTTTATTGGCCAGTGTGAGATATGGCTTTTTCTTTGCAACTCTGTCTAGAAGATCAGCATCCCGGAGTCGCCTCTTCACTGTTGACATTGAGACTGGTGTTTTGCGGGTACTATTTAATGAAGCTGCCAGTTGAGGACCTGTGAGGCGTCTGTTTCTCAAACTAGACACTCTAATGTATTTGTCCTCTTGCTCAGTTGTGCACCGGGCCTCCCACTCCTCTTTCTATTCTGGTTAGAGCCAGTTTGCGCTGTTCTGTGAAGGGAGTAGTACACAGCGTTGTACGAGATCTTCAGTTTCTTGGCAATTTCCCGCATGGAATAGCCTTCATTACTCAGAACAAGAATAGACTGACGAGTTTCAGAAGAAAGTTATTTGTTTCTGGCCATTTTGAGCCTATAATCAAACCCACAATTGCTGATGCTCCAGATACTCAACTAGTCTCAAGAAGGCCAGTTTTATTGCTTCTTTAATCAGCACAACAGTTTTCAGCTGTGCTAACATAATTGCAAAAGGGTTTTCTAATTATCAATTAGCCTTTTAAAATGATAAACTTGGATTAGCAAACACAACGTGCCATTGGAACACAGGACTGATAGTTGCTGATAATGGGCCTCTGTACACCTATGTAGATATTCCATTAAAAATCAGCCATTTCCAGCTACAATAGCCATTTACAACATTAACAATGTCTACACTGTATTTCTGATGAATTTTATGTTCTTTTAATGGACAGAAAAATCGCTTTTCTTTCGAAAACAAGGACATTTCTAAGTGACCCCAAACGTTTGAACGGTAGTGTATATATACAGTACCAGTCAAAAGTTTGAACACACCTACTCATTCCAGGGTTTTTCTTTATTTTTACTATTTTCTACATTGTAGAAAAATTGTGAAGACATCAATACTATGAAATAATACATATGGAATCATGTAGTAACCAAAAAAGTGTTAAACAAATCAAATTATATTTTATATTTGAGATTCTTCAAATAGCCACCCTTTGCCTTGATGACAGCTTTGCACACAATTATTATTCCATTCCTGTGGCGGTCCTCATGAGAGCCAGTTTCATCATAGCGCTTGATGTTTTTTTTCGACTACACTTGAAGAAACGTTCAAAGTTCTTGAAATGTTCCGTATTGACTGACCTTCATGTCTTAGAGTAATGATGGACTGTCGTTTCTCTTTGCTTATTTGAGCTGTTCTTGCCATAATATGGACGTGGTCTTTTACCAAATAGGGCTATCTTTTGTTTACCACCCCTACCTTATCACAACACAACTGATTGGCTCAAACGCATTAAGAAGGAAATAAATTCCAAAAATTAACTTTTAACAAGGCACACCTGTTAATTGAAATGCATTCCAGGTGACTACCTCATGAAGCTGGTTGAGAGAATGCCAATAGTGTGCAAAGCTGTCATCAAGGCAAAGGGTGGCTACTTTGAAGAATCTCAAATATAAAATATATTTTGATTTCTTTAACACTTTTTTGGTTACTACATGATTCCATATGTGTTATTTCATAGTTTTGATGTCTTCACTATTATTCTACAATGTAGAAAATAGTAAAAATAAAGAAAACCCCTTGAATGAGTAGGTGTGTCCAATCTTTTGACTGGTACTGTATACAGTGAGGAGAACAAGTATTTGATACACCGATTTTGCAGGTTTTCCTACATACAAAGCATGTAGAGGTCTGTAATTTTTATCATAGGTACACTTCAACTGTGAGAGACGGAATCTAAAACAAAAATCCAGAAAATCACATTGTATGATTTTTAAGTAATTAATTTGCATTTTATTGCATGACATACAGTGGGGGAAAAAAGTATTTAGTCAGCCACCAATTGTGCAAGTTCTCCCACTTAAAAAGATGAGAGAGGCCTGTAATTTTCATCATAGGTACACGTCAACTATAACAGACAAATTGAGGAAAAAAAATCCAGAAAATCACATTGTAGGATTTTTTATGAATTTATTTGCAAATTATGGTGGAAAATAAGTATTTGGTCACCTACAAACAAGCAAGATTTCTGGCTCTCACAGACCTGTAACTTCTTCTTTAAGAGGCTCCTCTGTCCTCCACTCGTTACCTGTATTAATGGCACCTGTTTGAACTTGTTATCAGTATAAAAGACACCTGTCCACAACCTCAAACAGTCACACTCCAAACTCCACTATGGCCAAGACCAAAGAGCTGTCAAAGGACACCAGAAACAAATTTGTAGACCTGCACCAGGCTGGGAAGACTGAATCTGCAATAGATAAGCAGCTTGGTTTGAAGAAATCAACTGTGGGAGCAATTATTAGGAAATGGAAGACATACAAGACCACTGATAATCTCCCTCGATCTGGGGCTCCACGCAAGATCTCACCCCGTGGGGTCAAAATGATCACAAGAACGGTGAGCAAAAATCCCAGAACCACACGGGGGGACCTAGTGAATGACCTGCAGAGAGCTGGGACCAAAGTAACAAAGCCTACCATCAGTAACACACTACGCCGCCAGGGACTCAAATCCTGCAGTGACAGACGTGTCCCCCTGCTTAAGCCAGTACATGTCCAGGCCCGTCTGAAGTTTGCTAGAGTGCATTTGGATGATCCAGAAGAGGATTGGGAGAATGTCATATGGTCAGATGAAACCAAAATAGAACTTTTTGGTAAAAACTCAACTCGTCGTGTTTGGAGGACAAAGAATGCTGAGTTGCATCCAAATAACACCATACCTACTGTGAAGCATGGGGGTGGAAACATCATGCTTTGGGGCTGTTTTTCTGCAAAGGGACCAGGACGACTGATCCGTGTAAAGGAAAGAATGAATGGGGCCATGTATCGTGAGATTTTGAGTGAAAACCTCCTTCCATCAGCAAGGGCATTGAAGATGAAATGTGGCTGGGTCTTTCAGCATGACAATGATCCCAAACACACCGCCCGGGCAACGAAGGAGTGGCTTTGTAAGAAGCATTTCAAGGTCCTGGAGTGGCCTAGCCAGTCTCCAGATCTCAACCCCATAGAAAATCTTTGGAGGGAGTTGAAAGTCTGTGTTGCCCAGCGACAGCCCCAAAACATCACTGCTCTAGAGGAGATCTGCATGGAGGAATGGGCCAAAATACCAGCAACAGTGTGTGAAAACCTTGTGAAGACTTACAGAAAACGTTTGACCTGTGTCATTGCCAACAAAGGGTATATAACAAAGTATTGAGAAACTTTTGTTATTGACCAAATACTTATTTTCCACCATAATTTGCAAATAAATTCATAAAACATCCTACAATGTGATTTTCTGGATTTTTTTTCCTTATTTTGTCTGTCATAGTTGACGTGTACCTATGATGAAAATTACAGGCCTCTCTCATCTTTTTAAGTGGGAGAACTTGCACAATTGGTGGCTGACTAAATACTTTTTTCCCCCACTGTAAGTATTTGATACATCAGAAAAGCAGAACTTAATATTTGGTACAGAAACCTTTTTTTGCAATTACAGAGATCATACGTTTCCTGTAAGTCTTGACCAGGTTTGCACACACTGCAGCAGGGATTTTGGCCCACTCCTCCATACAGACCTTCTCCAGATCCTTCAGGTTTCGGGGCTGTCGCTGGGCAATACGGACTTTCAGCTCCCTCCAAAGATTTTCAATTGGGTTAAGGTCTGGAGACTGGCTAGGCCACTCCAGGACCTTGAGATGCTTCTTACGGAGCCACTCCTTAGTTGCCCTGGCTGTGTGTTTTGGGTCGTTGTCATGCGGGAAGACCCATCCACGACCCATCTTCAATGCTCTTACTGAGGGAAGGAGGTTGTTGGCCAAGATCTCGCGATACATGGCCCCATCCATCCTCCCCTCAATACGATGCAGTCGTCCTGTCCCCTTTGCAGAAAAGCATCCCCAAAAAATTATGTTTCCACCTCCATGCTTCATGGTTGGGATGGTTTTCTTGGGGTTGTACTCATCCTTCTTCTTCTTCCAAACACGGCGAGTGGAGTTTAGACCAAAAAGCTCTATTTTTGTCTCATCAGACCACATGACCTTCTCCCATTCCTCCTCTGGATCATCCAGATGGTCATTGGCAAACTTCAGACGGGCCCGGACATGCGCTGGCTTGAGCAGGGGGACCTTGCGTGCGCTGCAGGATTTTAATCCATGACGGCGTAGTGTGTTACTAATGGTTTTCTTTGAGACTGTGGTCCCAGCTATCTTCAGGTCATTGACCAGGTCCTGCCGTGTAGTTCTGGGCTGATCCCTCACCTTCCTCATGATCATTGATGCCCCACGAGGTGAGATCTTGCATGGAGCCCCAGACCGAGGGTGATTGACCGTCATCTTGAACTTTTTCAATTTTCTAATAATTGCACCAACAGTTGTTGCCTTCTCACCAAGCTGCTTGCCTATTGTCCTGTAGCCCATCCCAGCCTTGTGCAGGTCTACAATTTTATCCCTGATGTCCTTACACAGCTCTCTGGTCTTGGCCATTGTGGAGAGGTTGGAGTCTGTTTGATTGAGTGTGTGGACAGGTGTCTTTTATACAGGTAACGAGTTCAAACAGGTGCAGTTAATACAGGTAATGAGTGGAGAACAGGAGGGCTTCTTAAAGAAAAATTAACAGGTCTGTGAGAGCCGGAATTCTTACTGGTTGGTAGGTGATCAAATACTTATGTCATGCAATAAAATGCAAATTAATTACTTAAAAATCATACAATGTGATTTTCTGGATTTTTGTTTTAGATTCCATCTCTCACAGTTGAAGTGTACCTATGATAAAAAATTACAGACCTCTACATGCTTTGTAAATAGGAAAACCTACAAAATCGGCAGTGTATCAAATACTTGTTCTCCCCACTGTATATATATATATATATATTTATATTCCTGACTCTGACATTGCTCGTTAATTTCTTTATTTTTGGGGATTTGTGTCTATTGTTTTGTATTGTTAGGTATACTGCACTGTTGGAGCTAGAAACATATATCAGAAATGTTTAGAGACAAAACAACGTCCCTTGAAGGCAAACAAGGAAAACAGGGATGGAGGAGAGACTGAAAGGATGAGAACAGGGATGGAGGAGGAGAGACTGAAAGGATGAGAACAGGGATGGAGGAGGAGAGACTGAAAGGATGAGAACAGGGATGGAGGAGGAGAGACTGAAAGGATGAGAACAGGGATGGAGGAGGAGAGACTGAAAGGATGAGAACAGGGATGGAGGAGAGACTGAAAGGATGAGAACAGGGATGGAGGAGGAGAGACTGAAAGGATGAGAACAGGGATGGAGGAGGACTGAAGATGGAAAGGATGAGAGAAGACTGAAAAGGATGAGAACAGGATGGAGGAGATAGGACGAAGGATGAAGGAACAGGGATGGGGGAAAGGGGAGACTGAAAGATGAAACCGTGGAGGAGAGGCGAACTGAAAGGATACGAAACAGGGGTGAGGAAAGGGGGAACAAAGGAAGAGAAAAAGACGAAGAGAA